>CM037789.1:20939612-20989612 GCA_021229015.1 Solen grandis
TGATTGGTCAGCCCAGCCCTTTTCTCATCATAACAAGATTTGGCGCGGATAATTTTACCTATATAACATTTCCTTCTAAAATTTATTTTATCGTATTCGGATCGCCGAGCGGGACGCGAGTTCCATCGGAAACTGCTAAGTCATCAATATAAGAGATTAACTTTGTATTGTTTGTTTGTTCAGTTAGAATTGTCCTTACCTTTGGACATTGCATTTATATTTATACTTTGGCAGTAGGCGCGTCTGGTAAGACTTTTATACAATATCATTGCCGGATATATTTGATTTGAGTTACTCGCTTAGTATGCGCTGAATTGTAATTATGTCGTAATTGTGAACTGTTTAATATGTCCATTAGTTTTATTTGTATTATAATATTTGTCATTTATGTTCTAGGTTTTTACTATGTGTGCACTACAATGGTGCATCCAATAAATGGACGTCATCTAACTATGGATTGTTGTTTGTGAACCCCGACTACATATGTACCCATAATTTGTCATATTGTTCTACTTTTGGTTTGGTGACAAGTACCAAATATAGCATGTCGCGCCGAGAGCGGCTCGTTGATGGGACTAGGTACGTGGCATGTTGTTCGTCTATGATCAGTGCGTGCGATATTAGGGGAAGAGTGAACAATAATCATGTCGTTGAGACCGAATATATCACTATACAATCATAATTCCTGATAGTCCAGCTGCTATTAGTAGTATAAAAGATATTATACTTATCAATTTGCTAACATAGGACTGCTTTCAGCAATACTTTGTTGAGTGTTAGAAAAGGATTAATACACAAAACAAAATAAAGCATAGAATAATCGCAAATAGGATTATAAAGTATACTAGATACACGCAGTACTCATTTCTGTGTTCAATTTAGCTGTCTCTTCTTTTTGCAAATGTCTACCAAATATTCGCTCCACAGAAATGATTGACAGGCAAGGTCTTTGGATAATGAATTTTGCACGTGCCAGGCACAGTAAATCATTGATGTAGCACAAGACCTGTTTTCTGTAGTCATCTATAATATGTATTGCACCTAACCCTAACCCTAGGTATAAAGTAATCTAACAACTATTTTATTTTTGTATGAACGAGATTTGTATGGAATTAACATTTCATATATTAAGTGCACCATGCATCGTGGTATAATGGATGATTGACTTGACTTGACTATTCGAGTTTACCGTCGCTTCGACAGTATTTCAATCATATAGCGACGTCCAGCTAATTACAGGTAGAGGAAGACCCCGAATGCACGGAGGCATCCGGGTAGAACCACCGACCTACCGCAAACCAGCTGGAAAGCTTCCTCACATTAAAAACCGAATGACCATGCCGGGATTCGAACCCACGAGGTGAGGGGATGAGTGAGTGTTAAAGTCAGCGACTTTACCCCCTCTGCCACGGAGTCCATAAGTGATGATTAGAAATGTGTTCATAAGACACGGATGGCCCCCGCTATTTTTTTTTTTATATTTAGATTGATATTTTCGTCAAGGAAATATAAAAGAAAATGATTTAAAGGTCAAATGAAGGCTGTAACCCTGACCTCAACAAAGTCATGTGACTTTGACCATAAAGCTTGCCAACTTGTTCTTGTTCGCGACACTTTGTCTTGTCCAAGGGATGACTCGTGTCATGTAATAAAACCTCGTTTATACAAAAATACTTTTTATCACACACGCACGTGTAACACTATATGTCCGTCGCCATTACTTGGAGGGAGCATTAAACTTTTGAAACGTTTCAAGAAATAAAATCCTATACGTGTTTTCGGAATGGAAAAGAACATTCGTAAATCAGGCCTTATTTTCAGATAGACATACGATGTTCAGATAGACGTCCATTCCTCGTATCTACAATCTGTTTATGTATACAGCCTGAAATTAGTTTTAATGTGACATCCCGGAAAATAAATAAGCAACATAAAAGGTGAGTCTAATGTAATCCTTCAAATAGCATCATGTTGTTTGGAACGGAAGGAGGCTCAGTTTGACTTTAATGCCTATTCTTTCACTATTAAACACATCTGCCGTCAGACATGCAGAGAAAACTCATTATCTAGGATTCCTTGTAATGTAATTGAAATATGAAATGTTACTGCATTCATTCGAATGTTAAAACATTGAACAGTTTTGTAGATGAATAAGCTGATAGGGACTATGAATATAGCATTTTTTCTTTGGTGAAATTAAACTCTTTAAATACAAAGTGGTGGGAATGTAAATGCATACTAATAAATACTGTTAATTGTCTGTTAGACTGAAAATGTACTACGCAGGAATCGAAAACAAAATCATAAATTATAGCAGCGCTTTCACAGATGAACGGTTGAAATAAAATAATTTATTTTCTATTATTTTCTCGTTAAAGATGGTCAAGTCTTTGTTTCCCGACAGATAAACTCGGCATGTTTATGTCACATTTTACGATAAAACGATATTTGTGTAAATGGCCATTTCGAAGAGATCAGTTTAATATAGAATGCGTATCTCCGAAGCAGGTACTTGCTATACCACGTGACATGTTCAGTAACATGGTGTCTTCGCCAGTTCCAGGTAGCATTTGTAAGTTCATCCTTTTAACACACAGATAAACAACTCTTTAATGAATTTTCGCCTGCAAGGCTTTATCAAAAATCACGAAGAAATATAAAAACACTATATCATTGCATTTTGACCAAAAACAATGTTAATTTATGTTTTAAGTTAACGCATGCGCATAGAGTAGGTGTGATCAGGAAATTAACACCATACGTAATTTGAAATTCTAAATATCCTAGGTTTTATAATTCTAAATATAGGTTCAATATAGCTCATAACGCTTTTGCTGTATCATAAAATTGGAGAAACAGGCTTTTTTTCTTAAAATCACGAAATGTTTCAGTGAGTGACCAAAGCGTCTGTTGATGGGTTTTTATAGACGTAATACACACAAATACTTAAAATGAAACAATGACCCATGTGAACGAATTGCTTCAAATTTGACTACCGAATTGTACCTTTTTTCTCATTTCATTATTATTGTTTATTATAAACAAAAAGGATATTAACAGTGTGGTAAAATATTGTTATATATTATGATCTAATATCATTATGTATAATAAATATATCATAATTATAATCACCACCATCACTTTTATTACTTAACTATCATTATTTCATTAATTTATTTACTTCGTCATTTCTAAGGAACTCAGGCAAAATATGCTCGAAGTCTTGCTTCTCTCTTTCTGTAAAACGGAGACTGTTATGCAGCTCATATCGATTTTTTTCTTTCTAATTAAGTTGATATTTTTATGAGTGACATGTGTCACATACACCTCATCACGTTTCATGACATTTTAGAGAATTAATGCGCCTCATTATGAAGCGATTAACCGCCTTTGAAGTGCAATGTGACCTACACTTTCCGAGGTTATTTGTACAAAGACTATAAAACATTAAGCAGGGAAAGTAGAAAATCCTTTTTTTTCTAAATTAATTTCTACCGTTTATCTGTGAACGAACTGTTTTAAGGTTTATGCCATGTAATTCACTTCCGTTTAACGTATATGCCCCATAATAACCATCAAAGCCATGCATATAACTTCACAATACTTCATAATATAATAATATAATGGAAATCTTAAAGGCAAATTGACATATTATGACATATGACAGAAATTCTTTCATTACCTCCCCTTTATAATCTTGTTGTTATGAGTTATCTCCCCTGAAAACTACAAAAATGTGATTTTCTCAATTTCCCTACTGTAAAATTTAGATGTGTTCATTAAATTTGTATCAGAATCATATAATGCATAATTTTACCGTGAGTTGTCCTTTAAAATCAAAATCAATTTTTCATATTCACAGAAATTGTATATTGTATAACTTAAATACAGATTATCTCCCCTATATCAAATAACACCTGGAAAAAACTCTCAGTGAAACATTTTTAGTGGATGTTTTCAAAGTGACAAAGTTTCATAGAAAATCCAGTGGCAAGATATGGAATATGGGTATTAGGTGGTTATACCTTAATGTCAGTACTTGCATATTTCATAAAGTAAAAAAAAATAGAATGTATCTTTGTCTTATATAAGCATTTAAGTTTCACTTAGCGCTAAGCTTTGTTGGTGAAATGAGCATTTAAGTTTCACTAAGCTCTAAGCTTTGTTGATGAAATGCGAATTTAAGTTTCACTTAGCGCTGAGCTTTGTTGGTGAAATGCGCATTTAAGTTTCACTAAGCTCTAAGCTTTGTTGATGAAATGCGCATTTAAGTTTCACTTAGCGCTAAGCTTTGTTGGTGAAATGCGCATTTAAGTTTCACTTAGCGCTAAGCTTTGTTGTGAAATGCGCATTTAAGTTTCACTTAGCGCTAAGCTTTGTTGTGAAATGCGCATTTAAGTTTCACTTAGCGCTAAGCTTTGTTGGTGAAATGCGCATTTAAGTTTCACTTAGCGCTAAGCTTTGTGAAATGCGCATTTAAGTTTCACTTAGCGCTGAGCTTTGTTGGTGAAATGCGCATTTAAGTTTCACTTAGCGTTAAGCTCTGTTAATGTTTTATACTGTTGTTCTCGGATGAAGCTGAACATGTGCTTTTAACACATAGCTATTTTAAGATCTTGACGTACCCTTTCACTAAACGCTATCAAAATGATTACAGTGGTTATGATAGCTATTAATTTGAGTAGCTTTCAGTTTTAGAACATTCGTTTAATCAGACAAGAATACATACATGTACACGATGTTATCTTTGAATAAGTAAGCGACTTTAACAACTCGGCCAAACATGCATCCAATTCCATTGTAATTCGTGTTATTTGTCTTGAAGATTTTAAAGAAAAATGTCTTCAAACTAAATGGTTGTTTATGTGATTTAACGCCCCACGACAGTTCTCAGCCATTATGAGACTATGTCTGTTTAAGACAGACAGTGCTGTCTCACTGCAGTATCAGGCCGTAGATACCAAACCCAGTCACATTATCCTAAAACCGGGACAAACCGTCCTGGAACTATCCTAATATGCTGAGTGCCAAGTATGGGTGCTATACCAGTACCATTTTTTACGACTTTTGTATGTCGAGGCCGGAGAGAGAGAGAGAGAGAGAGAATGAGAGAGTTTATATGGTTTCGTTCTTGTTTCTTTTCTGTCGTATAAATCCTCGTATGAGTATATCCACGATATTGACAATTTGACTGATTCAATGTGATTGAATGTAAACAAAATATGATATCCCAGAAAACTATAATATTTACCTATGGGCAATACGCACTATGGGGTTCAACCCTAAAAAAGCGGTCGGTCATATGCACTTAGGCTCAGCTTCGAAAATGGACCTAATATTGCGCTGATATGCCCAATACTAACGCACTTTTGGTGCCTAACATCGATTAAATCATTGACGTGGATAATCGACCGTTATCAACATTTTCCTGATGCTGGGCATCGTGAACATCATTATTAACCCATCACCTCCCTCTCATCAGTGTTTAATCGTGTTTGTCACTACTCTATATAATTATCCTTTTTAGACTGCGAAACGCGTGCGCGAAGAAAACTTAAATGACCAGAACTGAAAAGAGTAACTGAAATTTTGACAATTACATATTACTATACAGAAGAAGTTACGGGGACAAAAATAGTCCATATTAAATCCTGTCAGTTCAGAGAGAAAACCCCAATATTTTTGTAATTAAATAATCAAAAAGTAATATCTACACATATGCATGTATTTACTCTTGTATCTTTGCTAGAACATGTAAAACAAGTGAAATCTGTCTTGTTATAGGTGTCAAAGTGCGTTCCCACAGAGCTATCACATTCCCCCTTTGACAAACAGGTAATGTTAAAATAATATCAGCATATATTCATATTTTACTTCACGTTTATGATTTTTTAACAAATGAGCATCGGTTCAAGCCATCACAAGCAAGTACACAAACACACACACAAAGAAAAAATATCAAAGCTTTAGGACACTGTAATTTCATCTCTTCCATTATGGCATGTATATCAGTTTTCATGATTTTCTATAAACTTGTTTGTTTTATTCAGTTCAAAATTCTCGATAATTCGTGATAAAGGCACGTATTTGATTTCAAAAAGGTCAGCCTGTCCATCTTTTCCTGGACAAATGCTTGACGTCGTGTCTGACTTGACATAATCCTCAGAGGCTGATATGAATACATGTACGTGCTTAATTAGATGGAAGAAATTCTCTTAAAGACTTAAGATAATTGGCCTTGTATTTATCCGCGTCATTTGAATTAGTGTTTTAATTTCGAGCTTCATTTCAACCCTGAAATACAAAATCCCTATAAAGACTGGGGATTATTCTATGATTTTGATAAATGGACTGACACAATTACAGAGAGAACGATAATCCTTTTACGCTATGGAGATAAATTTTACCAAAAATATGAAAATACGGAAACTGCTGACAATTAAAAACACGAAATAAACAGTCGTAGAACAATAGCTGATTGTTTTGTAAGAAGGTTTTTTCTTTGTCTTGTGTTTTTCAGAATATGTGTGAACATTTTCAATGACCAAACATGGTAGAAAATACGCTCATATAAATTATTCAATATAAACCTTTGAGAGACCCTCTATGTATCACAAGTAAAGCTCTAGAAGACTTAAGAAAAGAATGATAAAACCTGTACTTTATACATAATGTAGGATGTTTAGTAATAAAAGAAACATCCCCTGCTTTTGTTAAGTGCATATTGAAATCAAACCAAAACGCTGAGAGATCACGTTTTCAATGTAATTATGTAACATTCATATTGTATTTAAATTGGATGATTTGGAACGAGGATCAAATCTTTGAGGCGATGTTATTAACCCAATTTTATGAACCCGTTTTGACTTGCAAAAACACGGTCGTAACACGGCCGTAACAAGAAAAGGTAAACACAAAATTTACTTTAATGGTCGGCTTACCATAAGATTATTACCACTCTTTCTCTTTCTCTGTTCCTTGCAGTTAATAATATTTAAATAAATATATGCAATTAAATAAAAACGAAGCAAATACAACAAACACGCAAAATAGTTATATCTTTGTATATAAAATCTAGTACAAATATAGTTCAAATAAAGTTTTTAAGAAAATCCCACATATATAAGAGAAGTGAGTTTAGTTCAATTACTTTAGGGGTCATTAAGAATTTCAAGTAGGGTAGACACCAAGCAGATTTGCATTTGTTTGCAGGTTCTACCCGAGTGCAGGATCTCTCGATCGGATAACAATTTTTTTTTTTTTTTTTTTTTTTTTTTTTATAAATATAAGTTTAGTAGTTTTAAATTTTTAAATAATTGCCTTAAATTTTTTTAAAATATAATTAGTTTTTTTTTTTTTTTTTTTTTTTTGTTGTTGTTGTTGTCTTTTTTCTCAAAAGTTATTACTCGAATGAGATCGTCAAATAGCCCAAAGATAATATTATGGCTGGTATTTATCTGTTTTTGTCGGGAAAAATACACGTCGGGAGCAAATGTCCCGGATACCGAATCCACTAACATCGTCCTGCAGACAGTATTTCATTTATTTGGAGACGATGTTTACTTGTGACAGATATAGTGCTGCCACACTGCAGTATCAGGCCGTAGACATGTGGCATGATACCACACCCAGTTTTAATTAAATTACACACAGAGCCGTAATACAAATCCCCCATCAAAGTTTTCGTTTCAGCTCTAATATGTTTTATATTGTATTTTTTTTTTGCTTCTCGGGTTTAAATGGATGTTTTTTATCAATATAATTATACATATACCCACTCCCGAATATTCGATTATTCCAGTGAAAGTTTCTGTACGGCCTAATATTGTTGTTTATATTTGCATATATGATTAAACATATCCATTATTTATCAGACAGGGAATCTAGATTACGATGGCATTGGATATATATCGTGGTATATTAGGATACCTTGGTTATCTTGGCAGAGGTTAAATGGTCTGAAATGTAGCGGAACCATTACAGGGACTTTACCATAATATTGCAATATCCTCTAAATTAATGCAAGTATGTATCGCAATTTCAGTTTCTAGTAAAAAGGATTAGCTTTCTAAACGTCGTGAGCTTGTATATATTGCATAATCTTAATAGTTATAATAGTTTTATCGCTGTACATGTTGTTTAGTTTGTTGTTTGTTTATTTGTTGATGTTGTTGTTGTTAAATAATAATTATATTTCAAAAACAGATACACTGCATACACTGGGCTGAAATATTACTAACGTAATATATCTTGCAGCTTCTAGTAGCATCACTACATTCACAATAACAGAAAGAATATAAATCTTTTCCCAGATTATTTTCTCTTGTCGTCTAAGAAACTTTTCAACGGACAACGGAAATTATTATATATGACTTATGATTCCGCTACGTACGCGCTATTTGTCACCTGCCGTGTCTCTGACAAATGTAATGGCTTTACCGCCTTTGTCTTCAAACCACAAAGCCAAAGAACAGCTGCCACTACTGTCTTATATGATACATATAATTGGGTTGGGGCATGAGAGAGAGTTCTAAGTGATTCGTTTTGTAACATCCAGAATCGGTTAGGAGGTTAAAATAGAATAATGTTTAAATTCTAATTAAATGACTGAGAGTCCTGACGTTGTGTTAAGCTGGAAAATACAGGAGAAAGAAAAATGGCTTTTAATTAGGAACTGTTTTATTGATCTTCCACATCAAAAAGATCTTGTAAGATAAAATATCATTTTACAGTGAGGGCCGAACAAATCAAATAAACGACATAATTTCATTTGCAATACCCCTATTAGATTAATTAAGGATATTTTACATGCCAAATGTACGTGAACTGCAGCATTTCATGTATAGCGCGCCACTGGATAGCGTTACACAATTTCAATGATATCATTTCCAGCAGAGTTATCGTCGCTGTGTGCCTTGACTGATATCATTTCCAGCAGAGTTATCGTCGCTGTGTGCCTTGACAATGACGATAATAAATCATACAAAAAAGATTGGTGTTCATGTTTACTAGTGTAAGATATGTAAAACGATGTAACGCACCTCAATGGAACTCGTGTGGAAAGCATAATTATCAATTGTATAACGAGCCAACAGGTGCACGCATAGCCTGCCCACCAGAAGCATTGCATTTGAATATCAGACAGACAGACTTGTATTCAGATTTGTACAATAGAGTACATCATCAAATACAGAATTTCGAACAAATAAATTATAATGTCACAATTATCTGAAAATAAAATAGATAAGATTAGTTAATTAAGGGGAAATACTATATGCATTATAATTGACAAAACCATCTAAAATATGTTAACAGTCAGTGATACATATAGTTTGAATATCACGGAGAATGGATAGTATGCTAATACAAATAAGTAAATAAGTAAATAAAGATGAAAATACTACACGATTTCACGTAAAGTAAGTGTGGAAATTACATATATGTAAACTTAATCATTCTGAGATACAGACCTTTCAATATTTCTTAGAATATTATCTCTTCTTTCGTGAGCTAGTTTGAGATATTTACATAGATTTAACAGAGTAAATTTGTTATTTGTATTTAAGAGTTGAAAAAATTTAATCATGTTTGTATTATTGTAATAATATTTCTTTATATACTTCTTACGTACGTCTAAGAACGGTTGCACTTAATTACAAAGTGGAATTCATCTTCTATGCCAATATGAGTTTCCTGCAAACAAAACTGGCAATATCTTTTTCTTTGCGAACCGTTTAAAAATTATGACAAATTTGGTTAAATGTACATTTAAGGTGACTATAAAAATAACAAAGTATCCTATTGTTATTAATATCAGTAAACCACTGTTGTTGAAAAACGTCAATTACACGTTGTTTAAATACTTTTACAAAGGTAGGTTTCAGGATATATCCATACTTAAAACCTTAAAACCTTTAATGTCTTTTAAAGACTGTTATAGGTTTTTAGTATATAATTATCTGTGTGTATCAATTTAAACCAATATTTTATAATTTGAGCATATCTGTTAACATAGAGTGGGTATCTACCCAACTCACCATACACAGCTGCATTACAAGCGTTTTGACCCACCCCAAGTATACTTATACAAAACTTCATGTGTCATCTTTCAATCTTTAGATTTTGAAACTCCCCAAACTGGACATGCTAAAATTAAAAAAAAAAAAATTTAAATACGCCTTTGAAGCTTTACCTATTATATAATGATTATGTAATACAAATGAACCTGTATAATTAAAAACAACACCCAGATAGTTAAAGTCGTTCACAATTTCTAAAATTTCATCGTTATAAAACCATCGCTCTTCAGGTCTGATGGGGCCTCTTTTTCTAAATACAACTATTTTTGTTTTTGAAGTGTTTACCTCTAACCCCCATAAAGCACAATATTCATGAAGTTTATTTAAATTACGTTGTAAATCCGTGGTTGATTTTCCTATAATCACCCATATCATCTGCAAAAAGTAGAATTATGAGGCATAAATCAAAAATTTCAATTCCAGGTTCCGCCCCATTCTGCAAATACATTTCCAAGTCTTGAATAAACAGAGAAAAAAAGCTGGAGAGTTATTTTGACCTTGTCTTAAACCAATTGTAATATAAATTAAATAACTTAAACCACAATGCATTTCTATATACAGAATCAAAAGCTTTTTTTTTTCAAATCTATAAACGCGCACGGTAATCTCAACTTGTTACTAACAAAATGTTGTATCAGATTTTGCAATACAAAAATAGCATTTACAGTATTGCATCCTTTTCTGAAACCGAATTGTGCGTTTGAAATAATTCTATTTTCTTCAATCCATTTTTCTATGCGGTTTGCTAAAACACTAGTAAATAATTTACCGAAACAGCTTAATAGTGTAATTCCCCTATAGTATTGGGGTCATTTTTATCTCCTTTCTTGTGTATAGGAATTATGTAACCCAGTGACCACTCACGTGGAAAATATCCTGCATTAAACAGTTTATTAAAAATATCTGTGATATGTCCACCTACGATATCAAATGATTCTATAAAATACTCATTCAAAATACTATCGCAGGGGCAACAAGCTTTATTTCTTTTTAAGCGTTTAACTGCATCATATACTTCCTTAAGGGTTATGGGTATATTTAGTTCCCGAAAAGTTGGATTATCAACATTAAAATCGCTTTGAATATTAAATGTTTCCACATCGTCTAATAATGTTGAATGGATATCATTAAACAGAGATGAAAAATATTCCTTAAATTCATCACTTGATATATTATTGCTTAAATAAGGCCCAAAATCTTTAGGGCGCCTTGATTTTATATTTTCTAACTCCTTAGACTGTTTAAGAATAAAAGTCCTTTTCTTTTTAAGAATAATTTTCTTGTAAGCCTTTTTTCTTTCACACAATTCCATTCTATATTCGTACGACTTTGCATTGTTATAATTTGATAAAGCCTCTTTATAATGTGATTTAGTTTCAATACACTCCCGATCGAACCACTCTTTGTTATTACAACTGATGTTGTTACATGAATCGATTTTTTTATTATGCTTGAATAATGGTTCAGAGACTTCACAAAAGACGTTAGAAAAATTACTTATTAGATTATCTAATGAATTAATGTCACATTCGTTCACATTATTTATGACCCTATTCAAGTGTGGCAATTTACCTATCAAACCCCTTCTAAATATATCTTTTTTCTCGTTTGACCATCTGTAGTATGAGCTATATTGTGAACTTTCATTGTCATTTACTATTCTTACTGCATTACTTTGTAATATAAAATATAACGGTGCATGGTCACTAAACAGTGTGAAGTCGCCAATGTTGAAATCATGTATCAATGGAAAATCTGATTCTTTCAACAAAAGGTAATCTATTGTTGTATGTGCATTGTGATTAAAATATGTATAGGATCCTGTGTTCGAGTCCGCACCAAGTCTACCGTTACCTATTCGTAGTGACGTTGCTCTACACAACTCTTAACAATTTCGTGCCTCGTGCGTTACACACGGGATCTTGTGAGGCCCTGACAAGAGGTATATCATGTATCGAGATTCCCGCAATCAGGTATAAAATGTTGCGTTGTAAACAACCAAACATAAAAGATATCTAATTCTGAACCCATGGGGCGATGAACCCCAAAGTGCATTTCCACATGGCATAATACCAAACTCATCACATTTCTCAATTTAACGATCATAAATATAACATCTATCGTAGGATGTACCTAGCTAAAAAAAACTAAATATGACTTAAACACATTAAATTCTTATCACTTTCAGCAATATTTATTAAAAAGTATATATCATGTATTTATGTATAATAAGTATTAATTAAAATTACAGTTTAAACAATTAGTCAAAATAAACAATTATTTTTTATTAATTTTTTTCTGCCTTCAAAGAGGTTCGAACCCACGCGTAAACAAATTAGGAAGAATGCAAGCGAATGCGCTTTTGGTTCCAAATAATGCAAGAATCAAAAAACAGCTAAACCTTTGGGCTTTCCTTGGGCTAAGGAATTAAAACTCTAACTTTCGTTTGTAAAAAGTGGAATTCCAAAATAGCCTCTATTTTGAAAATATTGATTTAATTGTTTGTATTTTTTAAGTTTCTAGAATAAAGATATTCGTTGTATTATGCTGAAAATCAGCGAAATGATAAATTCTGAGGAAATATATTTTTAGAAATCAAAAAGTTAAAAACAGACAGAAAACGACATCTGTCAGGATAATATATAAAACGTGTAAAAGAGAGTTTTTACACGTAGTGGTGCACAGTGCAGACGTTTGCAAAATGCGAACTAATCAGACTTTTACTGTTGTACAGTTGAGGTCTCTATCAAAGTGGGATCTAATGCACAGTCTTCTTTCTTCAAACTATATTCCCCTTCTTTTACTTTCTCTTGATCTTCAACGGGACCGCCGTGGCCGAGCGGTTACAGTCGTGGACTACAAATCTCTCAGCCCCTCACCGCTGTGGGTTCGAATCCCGGTAGGGACTTCGGATTTTTCATGTGAGGAAGCCTTCCAGCTGGCTTGAGGTAGGTCGATGGTTCTACCCGGGTACCTCTGTCCTCGGGGTCTTCCTCCACCTGTAATTAGCTGGACGTCGCTATATGATTGAAATACTACCCCAATACAACAACATCTCTTGATCTTCTCTTTATCATTTCTTTTCTTAATGCATTTAACTAAAGGCTGTCGTTCTTTTGTCTTCACATTTTTTAAAAATATTTCTGTTCTAACATTTTCACAAATTTCCCCTTGCCATTATCTCTTCTTTAAATTGTGTCTTTGTGTCCTTGATATGTAACTCTAACAAAGTTTTCCTTTCCGATCTCTCTCTCTCTCTCTCTCTCTCTCTCTCTATATATATATATATATACCCTCCATTGTCATGTCATTCTCTGCTCTTTATTTAATTATCGCCAGCCCAGGGCGGCGATATTATACTATCGAGCAAGAAAGCGACTTTTTACTTCCGCACCGCTGACGTAATTGAAAAACAGGCTCCTTCTCAGTCGGTCGCAGAAAGATAAACAGATCAGATTATTTTGGGAACAAGCTCTGGGGAAACTGCTTTGAACGCTCTGGCCTGGCATAATTGAGCAGATTCGATTGGAGAACACCCCTTTGTTCCTTGCATTCCCTATTCCACTTCTCAATTTTGCGCAGATTATGAATTGGGATTTATTTCATATATCAGCTTTGATAACAACCTCTTCTTCAACTTCAGATACTTCAACAAATAATTTCCCTTACGTCACAGTGTAACTGCTAATACTTGTTTCTCATAGACTTTCATTTTTGCTACTTTGTCTCTCCGAATAATATATCTCTTGCGCTTTGTTTCCATTTATGTGCAGTTAGAAAAAAACTACTCAACAAATTCAGTCGTTTGGTGGTTTTTACACATACAGTAATCATTTACAGTAAAGATCCATTAAGAAATCATTGTTTTGCTGTTGTGTTAGGTCAGGAATGCTATCAACACTCGGGCGTGATTAATCGCACGCTAATCGTTCCTGTTGGCGTAACGCGACGTCGACGTTAACATTTTTGTGGAAACGTTCAGATTTGGACGGCTACCCTCCCTCTGAAATAATTTATATTAGACTTTTTTAACGTATTGATTTTTGTAACGCATGCCAAGGAGGGACTTAATGACCAAAATACATAACTACCATTTAGTATTAATAATAGTTTTTATTATTTTGTAAATTTTACACTTTTTGACACGCATATCATATATACAAAATAGATGCAATTCCATTCATTTTTGAATATCAAATAAATAAAAATTACCCTTGAATAAACCATTCTTCACAGTATGGATATATAAAAAATAAATGTATTAAGCACGGATGTGTGTTTCACTGAGTGAAAGAGAGCAAACACGTGTAGATCATTACCAAACACTAGCGCTATGCTCTATAGACCTATGAAATCTTACGGAAGCAAAACGTCATCAGCAGTGTCAATAATAGTTCCCTTATGATTTGAGGGGCATTTGGCATACTTTCTACACCATCGTATTCCAATACAAAATGTTTATAAATGATTGAAACATGGATCGAAACCTCTGGTTTTTTTTAAAGTAGCTGCTTTGGATTTCATTTCTTTCCTTACATCGGCAAGCACTTCTCCAAATGGCAGCTCTTCAATCAGTTGCCAAGCCTGCCTGTACTGCGTACATTCCAAAATGACATAGCTACGTCCTTGTACTCAATGTTTGAGAGTCAAAGTGACATTAAGTCGGCGGCCATCAATGAAAATAAAAACAACTCCTATTTTGTTCATTGTCCTCAGAGGCATCTGTTAAATCCTGTATTCCGTACGATGTCATAAAAAAATGCATTTTAATAATCAATTGAAATCCGTTTAAAGTGGGTTTGAACATTTCTTTTCAGAGAGCATGATGAATTGAACGGAAGGAAACTCAGTCTGAATGTAATGCATACTATTTCAAGGTCACGTAAAATTCACATCAAGCTAAAAAGGAAAATGAAACACTTAGAACGTTTTATCAATACGAAACTTTTGTAAGCCAAGCAGTCAAACGACAAAACCAAGCCAATGCTGTATTGATTTGTATTGCTTACTAAATAGTTCGTTTAAGTTGAATAGGCAAAATGAATAAAGATTGTGATTTTTAGTATATATTGTTTTCCATGAATACATGGGTAGGAAAATGCGAGCTTACTACTGCTACTACTACTTCTTATACTAATAATGATAATAATAAAAATAATCACCGTAAATTGTTCTCATATGAGCTGAGAAACAAAGGCATGTTCAAAACATAACTGATTTTGACCATTAACATTTTCTAAATTGTTCAGAGTAATATTATTAAAGGTTTATTTAACCGGTAAAAAATGGAAGCACGTTATTTCTAGCAATTTGAAAATATGACATGTTTATCGCATTAAATATTTTTAACATATTAGAAGTGGTTACTTTAAATAAGTTGGAGAGAAAGCTGGATAAATACCATTAGCATGTAATTTTACTTTTACTTAATATGTCTGGAGTATGAATGCATTTAAGTACAATAGCTCAGTTTGCTGGCCAGTCATTCCAAATTTGTACTGTGAATATGTGAAAGTATCACGCATGCGTATGGCAGGTGATTGGGCTGGAAGGTTAAGAGGCTGAGACTACAGTGGCAATTTACTTTAGATTAAGAAGAAAAAACATCTTTTTTGTTTCAGACGTGAAGAGCCCACAATATTTATTAAAACAAGGATATAAAATGCACTTTCTTTGTATGATACATCAGGATAAATAGACATTCAATATTATTTTTTTATTTTTTATATGCGGTAGCACATTTAATACAGTAATTTGGCGGAAGCATTCCGGGAACCTAGCATACGTCTGAAACACTGTAAATACGAAAACACATTAGAATGAAATAAGCTTACCATATTTGAGAGAGAAAAGAAGGTTGGATGATCAATCTTGTCTCAGACATTTTCCTGACATTAAAGCGACTTTTCAGACGGGAGAAATGATCGCAGAGATGAGTCATTATGTCACCAGCACGCGGATTTACTGACAAATATCACGTCTACACCGATCTTTGTCTGAGAGGGCCTTAATATGTAAAGAGGAACTGTTAATACATGCTGTAAACTTTATAAACATACCAGAGAGGCGTTTCTGCATGGTTTTTAGAAGCGAAAGCTTCTAAAGTCAGACAGTGGATTTTCTACTTACAGTCACATAACCGCCACTTATCCATAAATTCGCGTTGAAAAATAGTACCACTGGTTGTATAAGTCAGCATTGCAGCTTTGATAAAAGTTGGATATATTGCAGAATTCTGTTCATTTTGAAAGCATTGGGTATAATCACAATTTCTGGGCAAATAGAATTGTAAAAGAAGCAAGTTAATAATTCAGTGTTCATCTGCAGTTTTATTCGTTAAACTACCTATAAATAACCTCCATTATTTTGCGTTTGTTAATTAATTGTATTTGGTTCCTTTTGATTTATATCATAGACTACTGGACACCCATATTCAGTAAAAAAAGAACTTGAAGAAAAAATCGACCTCTCTATATATAAACAATTTATAGAGAGGTCGATTTTATTATATGAGTGTCCTGCGCATAGACATGTTTGGTTATAAGGTCAAAAAGAGGAGATATGAAAGGGGGACAGTATGTTTAATGCAAGCCGTCAGTAGAAATATTAATCTTTTCTTGTTAGAGTCTCAAATGACTGTAGTGTCTCTTTGTCGCATCTGTATGTCACAACTCAGAAATTACTTTAGGGATTGAGTTTATACTTTATACAGTGGCAAATTTTTAAAAAACTCTATCTGCTTCTTTTTTTTCTAGAACATAATTTAAAAATATTGAAGGCATTGATATCATTCAGGGTGTGAGGTGACATAGAACAATAACTTTATCTTGTCACATTGCCTTGCCTTTCTATTAAAATTATACCTGTCTGCAGCAAATTCATGAAGTATTAAAGGTATTGAAAGATCAATACTAAGAACCACTATTCCTTATCCATTTGTGTTTAATTTGACAGAGACCATGATCCATAATCTTACTTTAAGTTACTTGCTTTTTTTTAAATAAGATTTAACTTCCCTTATTTTTTACCTGCCAACTACAAAAATATAAAAGGATTGACTTTATAATTCACACATTTTAACTTTCGCTTCTGACAGTGCTCTCAATGCTTTCATTTTACAAACTGATGAATGCTGCTTTTGAACATTCCCGGATCAGTTTCGTAAAGTTTCTCATCTATTCATTCTGGAGATGTGTGTGAAACCAACAAATGCATTAGATATTGAAAGTTATGAGAAACATTGGCTATCTTGTAGCATTTGTTAACAACATATCATTCTGAAGTTGTATAATATGATTTCACTTATACATTACATTAAACGAAGATTACTTCAGATAATGTATAGAAGCAGCTGTCATTATATCACACTAATTAAGCAATATATTTGACCAAAAAAATATACGATACGAATTCGTCATAATATCAGTCGACAATTTCAATATATTAAATGGTGTAGCATTATATGTTCATAAGACTGGGAGCGCTAACCGAGTCTCCCTATAAACTTTACTGCATTTCGGACCCTCAATATTTTGTATTAATTATTTGCATAATATTGTATTGCATTGCTTTGTATTATATCTGTATTTTTGATATAATTTTTAATGTAGACATGATACACATATGACCTTGTTGGTTCTTCTGGATATGAACAGCGTACTTCGAGAAATAGAATATCGTTATGTTATTCCTGCACGACGCGACACGTATATTAATGCTAATACCAATGTAGATAAAGACAGTAAAGTTGATATGACGTATATTAGTGTTTTATAATCATAGCAAATAAACAAAAGAAGCAATATTGTTGAATGTACTTTTCTTCTAAAAAGATCTTTAATGGAAAAGAAAAATACGAACTAAATAACTACAAAAGGGGAGGGGGGCAGAAAAAAACAACAAACAAAACAAGAATACTGACCTTAATATCGAACAGAACATTATAATGTTTGAAGCTGTTCGAGCTGTCCATACCTATTTTAAAAACAATCCAAAATATTTATATACAGTTGAACGTGTATTAGCGGTCATCTGTACTAAGCGGTCAACATGTATTAAGCGGTCACTCTTAATATATTCAAACTGTAGCATTTTATGATATATCTAAACTTCATTTAGCGATCACCTTTGTTAAGCGGCAACTTTCTCTTGTTCCCTTGACTGATCGCTTAATACAGGTTTGACTGTAATGTTGTCTTTAAAATCAGGTTGGTTATACTTAGCATTGCATTGCTGTTTTTTTAGGAAATGTACCTTAAAATAGACATTGTCATACTCTTGTTATAGACAAAGAAATCTTTCTATTTTGATTTTAGAAAACGTGAAAATTTGTACATGTATTTAGTGAGCTGAAGCGTTCTAGTATCTTTATTTTCGTTTATTGTTTCATGTAAATAGAGATGTAATACAAAGTGTATCATTATCTTCATAACAAGAAATAAAATTTTGAATATCAGAAAAACACTGACTGAAAAAACAACAACAAAAAAACAAAAACAAACAAAAAACAATATATGTTAATGATTTTATAATAGTATATAATATAGAAAATGAAAATATTTTCAAACTTAACTGAACTGATTTTCAGACACTTCACTTAATATTCCAGGAGAAAAATACTAACCAAGATTGTTTACGGGAATGACTTGGATAAAAAATATGGCAGGAAACTAGGACAGAAAAAGACAAATATGTTTTATTGACAGCTTCGACTAATGAGATTAATAAATTGATTTATATCAAATATTAGACGTAGATGTCGACCTTACGGATTTCAGAATGTCGCGGGTCAACTGGTACTAGACAAATTTTATTCTGATTGATGTCCGTCTTAAAATAATTAATATATTCTCAACGTGTAAAATCAGCGTGCAAACGTCACTAAGCGGTGAACTGAATTATGACTTATGGGTTTAATGTCTAACTGACGCTAAGTAATGTGAAAGGAGACGATAATCCGGAGACTTTCGAGACCGGTTCCCCGGGAGGCGCTGAATGACCGGGTAAATAACTGTTAATAACAATCTATACGTCAATAAAGTTGATATTGAACTTAGAAACTACGTCATACCTTTCCTACTGGATGAAATGCCAGAGTACCTGAGCAGGAAGTCGAGAGTTCGATCTCCGGTCCGAGTATTCCAATACTTTTGAAATGATACTGTACGAGAGGCTCTGCTTGACGTTCAGCGTCGGTTACCAACGGCTGCCTTTTACATGTGTCAGCCGTGGGATACTTGATTGATTTAAACATATTTTATTACTCATATTACATACATCAATACATATATGATACATATACTTAAATTATGAGCAAATGGATAAACCACAAGTTATTACAACTTAGATTCGGTTTTCTCCAAAGTATACATTCAGTCAAATATATTCCGGATGATGATATTATGATATATGTAATTATTGTTAAATGTTTTAAGATATTGGGAATAACTATTATAGTAAGTAACGCATATTTACAGAGATGAACCGATGTACGCCAAACCCATAAACAAATTATAATAATAAACAATATAGTCACTCTATGAAAGAATACCCCGCTAACAACATCTTTATCGATTGACATGTAGAAGGGTGTATGAAATAAAGATGTTAATTAAAACGTTTTGTATTTTTTATATACTTATGGAAACTCTGAAACAACTTGTTGTTGTCATTTTGGTCAAGTTCACTTATCCCAAACATTAACTTACTGACACTAAGTGGGTGAAATTTCCTAGTTTCATGAAATAGAACTAGCCTTTCTTGAGTAAATCTCTTGCAATTAAAAATGTAATGCTCTGTATCTTCATTATAATATCCACACTCACAGATTGAATTGTTTCTAAGGTGATTACTGAAGATATCTGAATTTAAGTTGCTACATTTGTTTCTTAATCGCGCATGAATGATCGAAATATTTCTTTCACCAAGTAAATATGTCTTTGGAACTGTACGTGATTTATAAAAACGAGTTAATTTAGATTTAAAAATACTTAAAGATGTAGATTGTCTGATGTTTATATCTAAATTGTTCCATGCTCTGATACATGATGGTATAACAGATTTAGCATATATTTCTGTTCTCATACGTACAGAATTAATGTCATAAGCATTGCGTAGTGCATATGGTGTTGTATTACTGACGGAATCGGGAAAGAGCTGAATGATATAATTCGGTAAGTCCCCAACGTATAATTTGTACATAAGAATTAATTTTTGATAATGTCTCCTATTTTCTAAAGATGTCCAACTTATTTCATTTAGAAGATTTGCAATTGATACAGATCGAGTTAGGCCTGTAACAATCCTTGCTGCTTCGTATTGATTTTTTTCAAGTGAATCTTTTTCAAAGGCCGTACAGTTATCAAAGAGAATAGATGCATATTCCAATAATGGACGCAGATATGATATATATATTTGATTTAAAGTTTGTCTGTTTAATTTATACTTAACTAATAGTGGCTGAATTTATTATGTTATTTATATGGTTATGCCATCTACCATCGCTACTTAAAGTTACTCCTAAGTGTTTATGTTGGTTAGAAAAATAAAGAATTATATTATCGAACGATAAAAGAGGTTTTACATTGTCTATAAGACTAAAAAATACTACTTCTGTTTTATTGGGATTAAAGGAGACTAACCATTGTTTCGACCATTCATGCAGTTTTTGGAGATCATGATTTAAAGTACTTTCTATATAATCATTATTTTGACTAGTAACTGCTAGGGAACTATCGTCCGCAAATAACCGAACTGTACTTAGTAATGAGTCTGATATGTCATTGATATAAATGAGAAAAAGTAAAGGACCTAATACAGAACCCTGAGGAACTCCTGCCTTCAGGGATTTGATGTCAGAAAATGTAGAATTAACCATTACTCTTTGATTGCGTCCGTGAAGATAGGCTGCTAACCAATTTAATATAGTTTCAGAAAAAACATATTGACGTAATTACCCTATCGAACGCTTTAGATATGTCACAGAATACCATACAAGTAGATTCTTTATCATCAAAACCTTTACATATTTGATTGTAAATATCAATGAGTTGATAAACTGTGGAATGTCCTGGTATGAAACCTGATTGGTTTGTATAAATAAGATTATTAGAGTGGAGGAAATTATATATATGTTTAAAAATTATTCGTTCCATTACTTTACCAATACAACTAATTAATGATATAGGACGATAATTGCTTGGATACTCTCTGTTTCCTTTCTTAAATAATGGCATAACGTTTGCAATCTTCCAAGCTTTTGGATATGTACATTCCTGTAATGACCGGTTAAAAAGAATAGTGAGAGGGTAACTTATAGTCGTACATGTTTCTTTGAGCATTCGATGACTTATTTGGTCTGGACGATGATATTAATATAGATTTTTTAGAACATCCAATACTTCTGACTCTTGATGGTGATATCAGAATAACTGCATACAGTTTTTTATGAAAAACAGAATAACAGAAGACTCGTTTACATTTATGTGTTACTTTTTCGAAGACTGTAAAAGGAATGTGTTATCACATTAACAATGGAGATAGTTTGATTGTTTTATAATAAGTTCCTTGTGAGTATCTTAATTGTTCCAATATGTTTAAGATTTTTGTTTTCATTTCACAAAATGAACTAAATCTATCATGTTATAAACGTATCTTTTCAGTTTTCATGTTATAACTTTATTTCTAAGTGTTATATTTGCCAATCATTTTCGACCGATTTGAGCTTTAGTTTTAACGATCTCGCTTACTAACACTTCGAATTTGAGGTATACCATGGTTATCATTGTCTATAGTGACTTCTTTATTGGGAATACAGGCTTTAATAAGTTCCATATAGCGCTTTGTAAAAACATCAGTTGCTTCATGAACATTATTGGAATTTAAAAATGACCAATCAGTAGTTTGTATAAGATTGTTTAAAGTAGTAAAATCTGCATTTTTGTAATAAATTATGATAATATGTGCAAAAATGTCACTTACTATGGAGGTGTTTTTAAAATCTCAACTATGCGATATTAATATTGCTACTGATTGCAATAGGATCGAGTAATGTTTGGGTATTTGTCGTTACCCGTGTTGGTTCTGATATTATATTTTTCATATTTTTCATAAGCATTATGTTTTTAAATTTATTATTTGTGTTTATTAATTGGTCTTCATTGATATCTCCTAATAAAATAACATTGGGACAATATTCTATATCCTTTCCCAAAATTCTACAGGATGATTTGGAGGCGGATAAATATTACATATAAGAAATTTTTCGTTACTGATATTTATCATAACCCAGATTGCTTCGTTTAAAACGTGTTCAAATTGTGTTACCTTTACAGACGATATTGAGTTTGTAATATAAACAAGTAACCCTCCTGAGTGAGACGTGTTGTCTTTACGATAGAATGTATAGTTGTCTAAAGATAAGAGTCTCATTGACATCATGATATAAATGAGTTTCGGTGAAGCAGATTACGTCAAAATCTAGAAATGTATCTTTTATATACTCAAACTTATTTCTAATACTACGGATATTTTGATGTAATATGGAAAAGGCCCCATTGTCTCCAGTTGGTCCTGGATTTAGCTCAACATCACCAGCTAAGAGTAGTAAAAATTGCATTGCAATTGTATAAAATATGTCAATACCATCAACACTGGTGCTTGTGAAATTGAATAATTCAGAAATACAGACTTTATGACATACAAAATTTAAGAAAAAGAATCCAGCGTCTGAGACACACTTATGTAATACACATAACAGCAGATAAAAAACAGAAATACCATACTGACAGTGAGTATTCAGGTCTAGCCAGAGGGATAAGAGGGGTTTATGATAAAAACATGTGCACCCCTTCAATTGTCGACCAAGATAATAGACACCTATGGCTAGTCTCCACTGCCCAACGTCATTTCCCATTCAGGTAATTGTTTGTTGTTTTAAACACAATACAGACTACCATGGTGTCCGAGATGTAACGGTACATGTTGCGCAAGGCATACTTTTTTGGTGTCTTCCCAACTGTCCCACTTTTATATAAAACAGTAAAAATCAAGGTGGGACAGTTGGGAATCATGCTTAATTGGATAACAATAGACTGTCATGGATGAGTGACTATAGTCTTTACCTAAATGGATGGAATATTTCAGTGCAATTATTTGCAATAGTATTTATGGTTAGTAATATATTGCATTAGTATTTATAATAAGTTATATGCTATTAGCAAAATTATTTATAATAAGTATTTATAATACTTATTATGTTTTAGGATGTTGTCAGTATTCTCTCTCTCTCTCTCTGAAATGAAGAAAACAAACTCTTTATGTTTTCATATATTTATTATTTTTATTTCATGTGTCATGAACAAATCAAATAAAGACAGGGCTATATTCGGATGTGGTACAATTTATTGTATTTTGTTTTAATTTGAAAACAAGCATTTCATTTAAACAACTGTGACATTCCACCCTACTGATCTGTTCTATACAGAGTTACTCGTCAAACCGAATCAAATGCGATGCACAATCGGCATACTCCATCACAGTGATTTCTTCAGCCATGTACTTGTGTTTCAGGGCAGACAGTCTCTGTTCAAGTTGTCGGTATTTCATCCTCTTCTTTTCTCTCACTCCTCCGGCACTGTGCTGAAGAATTTTGATAGCATTGGCAGCTTCAATCCTTTGTATTGTTTCCAAGAACTTGTAAATGTTCGGATGTGACTGTCTCATACTTTTCTTTAGTTTGTTGTGCCAGCCTTCCAAGTTGTTTGTTGTTCTTGGTCCTTCTGTCTCGAAATGGTTCCAGTTGTCCTTGTCTCCCTCAACCCAATGTTCAGTGACATAGTCTGTGAACCTTGAAACATCCACTGGAATCTCTGCATTTTCAGCATCCGTCAGTGCGACAAACCACACATCTTCAACATGTTGTATGGGGACTAGAGGCAGAACTGCAGCTCTTCTTCCTAGTTTCTTAAAGTCCTCATTCTCAGAATACAGTCCAACTAAGCCAAGCTTCTGTATCTTCCGCCAAACACACTGTGTGTAATGAAAAAAACACCCTTTCACATTCACATTTGGAAACACTCTGCGAGCTGCCTGCTTGGTTGCTGCCTCAAAGTCTATCAGGAGTGTGTCTGGTCCCAGTTCCATTCCTATTTCCCTGCATTTCTGTTGAAGATGTTGAAAAAGTCTGCAGTAAATCCTTTCACTTTTTCCAGGCAGAAGGGCAAACACTAACGGATACATGTGTCCATCAATATATCCATGGAGTGTGTAGACCTGGCTGAATATGTCTGGGCACACATAAAATGTTCCGTCTCCATATATGGTTGGGTTCTGTGCCAGATGCTGGAGATTTGTTCTTGTAGCAAAAATCAGCATCCTGTTGTCATTCTCTGCCTCATCAACCAGTAGGAACTGCTCACCAGTGTGCGTTTCAGTCCATTTTCCATCCAAATCTATGTCACTCCTGGACTTTGGTATCCCCGGTCTCAATGCACCTCTTTCCCTGTATAGAGATGACTTGGTGGAGGGGAAGGTTGGTAATCCTTTGCAGACTTGTTCTGCATCTTCGTCCCATTCTCTGTCTCTCAGACTGGATATGACTTCTTCATATATTGACGGAATCGGCGTGGTTTCTTCGCGTGCCCTCTTTCGCATGAGTTGATTTATTTCATGGCGCTTCAGTTCCATGTGTTCGGCTGCATGATTATGGGTATTGGTCACAGAAACTGGAATGTTGTCAGCTGTTGTGATTTTAGCAGAACAGGTTCGGACATGACAGACCCAGTACACCCTTGTTGGTTTTCGGTTTTTGACCTGGTATCTGAATCCATTGTAAACCAGACTATCACCACCACGTTGGTTCTTGACAAACTGCACACTCACTTGTGCATTTGCCATTTTAGCTTATAATTTCAGACGATGTTACTTAGTGAAATTTTACTATCAAATGAAGACATTTACATCAGAATGTAAATATATTGTATCTGATACAGTTCAGTTCATTAATGAGATATCACAGTTTGAAAGTCACAATAAATTGATAACCAAAAATGTTAATTACTTCAAATCAAATTGTTTACCTTAAGTAGTAAACTGCTAGATCAAAGGACTTGTTTGTATTTCTTAATCCAATCACTTAGCAATATATACAGGATAAATGGACTTTAGTTGGACCAATCAATTAACACAATTTAAAGAAAAAAGTAGCAGAGGTGATAATTATCTTAATAAGTTCAAATTATTTTTTATCTTTATCAATTCACATAAGCTTTAAAGCCAGAGATCAAAGGAATGCATGTTTACACTATAAATTACAATTAATTTAGTAACCCTAATTAATGGACCTTAATAAACACATTTTAGAAAGAAATAATACAATATAACTAAAACATGAAATTTTACCTCTTAAAATACAAAATCAAAAAAAAAATCAGAAACAAAATCAGATAATACAAAGATTTTTTATGCATGGTTTATGAGGGTTAGGCGTAACAAAGGTGTAACAAGAAAAACAATACAAAGAATAATAAATCGAAAAAATAAACACATAATACTTGACTAGTACTTGATCGTTATAAGGTTATTCATATTCAAACGTCCAACAATCAAAATGCTGCTTACACAAATGAGCACTCTTAATTTTGAGATCTAAAATCTGTAAGTCGGTTGCGGTTTGTCAAAGGGCGCCGTGGTCCAGTGGTAACGTATCCAATTACGGATCCGAACCCCGTTGGAGGCAAGAATTCTTCACGACCTTCCCAGGCGCGAAGTACTGGTCCAACCCAGGAACCGTCGAGATGGATAAGTATAAGTTGTACGAACTTGTTTTCCAATCGACGTAAAATAAGTTTAAAAAAAAAAAAAAGTTTGTCAAAGTGCCGCAATTACGAGCGTTTCTATTGGTCCAAAATCGAAAAGTGGCGCGTTTTTTTGTGTTTTTTTTTTCCAAATGCTAACTAATTATCCCACGGGCGATGTATGGAGTAACGGAATGAGTACTCGTTGGTTTTCGACGCTGCTTGACGTTCATATGGTAACAATACAAGGTCGTTAATGCACAGCTGGGCGGGGTACCGAGTTACAACTTGTCTATGCCGAGGTACAACAATAACAGTAGATTTATTTAGCATTGTTGTTTTGAAGTTTCAGGTCGCTGCGAAAATATTTTGGTCCCATGGTGACGTCTATGCAATCATAGACGGTGCAAGACACCGAGTACTATGAAGTCATTAAATTTAGACAGGTTTTAAGTTTCGTTGAATTCATGGTGGGTTTTATCCATGAATATCAAACCCAATGTCATAAACAACACCTTTTTTTAGAACGTGAATCCACGCATCGTCGCACAATTCAAGATTCGCTCAATACGCTTTGCTTCTTAATTGACCGTGTGATATTTGGTAAGCAAACTTTGAAATTATAAACATAACATGGGGATTTCTTTGGATCCGTGACAGAGACAACGCGACGACAGCAGGAGTCACTTGATCGATGAAACTGCGCGGGAATTTGAAAGTTGGCTTTGTGATGTCACGCTTCAAGTCTGTCTTCCGGGAAGAATGAGTCAGTTTTTGCTTCTGTAACTTCAATGAAGAAAATTCAAATTAATTGATCAGCAAGTAGCTAATTGATATTCATTTCACAACAATTTTGTGAGATTTAGCGAGATCGATATTACTCTGTCGGTCTGCTGGGCCTCTAACTTCACGTTGCCAGCAGACGAACATTTTCTAAATACACTAAAATGTCTAAAATTAAAATAATTTAGAATTCAGCCTTACGAGGTGATTCCACAACAATTTTGTGCGTTTAGGCAATATCAAATTATCGCTGCTGAAGTCGAAACTCTATTTCTTTTGTGCAGGTAAAAGAATCTATTTTTTTCTCAGTAAAAATGTTTATCTGTTACCAGGCTTCTCTGACATTTCTTTTTCTAATTTCATTACTCTAAATGCACTTCTAAGTTAGCGCTGCTGGGCTGCTAAGTCCACGCTGTCAGACTGCTAAACTGCTGGACTGCTAACTTCACGCTGTCAGACTGCTTGGCTGCCAACTTTACGATCATGATAGGGGATTATATACCGATGGAATCCACGAAAAAAATATACACATGGAATTCCTTTAGTTAGTACATAATGAAACATTTAGTGTCAACGAAAATTAATATTTTACAGTACATAGAGCTAAACGAGTAAGACCGGGAAAAAATCGAAGTGACCAGACCGATCTCGGAAATCACAGCGGCTTAATGGTGGAGAGTTAAAGAAAATAATTACCCGAAAACACATCTTTAACTGTAACATTCTGTCTATTATTGATTGAATCGACGGCTTCCCATACCCTTTTTCTTGCAGAGATATAACATGGTCTTTGAATAACGATAACAACCGTCAGTAGAGATGCAATGATAACGACAACATCAGTTGAATGGCTAGCATAGATAACATCAAAAACAGTCAAGCTAAATCATTTTGCGAGATTCTTTTGCAGTAGGTTTTAGAATGAAAATAAATCGATCTGTTTAATGAATTAACTGGGTGTCTGGATAACGTACTAGTGTTAACGCGCTTCGCTCCTCACCAATGCGTCCCGGGTTCGATTCCTGGTTACGTACGTGAAAGGGTAATGTGGTCGCCCGTCCAGATACGTGGGATTTCTCCGGAATCCGTTTCCTCCCACAAAAATGACCACATACGCCGCCAGCATAGCCATCGAGAGTGATTAATATAAGTTGTGATTTGCTATTTCGTAATCGATATAAAATGAATGAAGTTCTAATAAATAAACCGATTTCAAATTTCGTAGCTAGACTAAACTATTGGGACAGTTTAAGTGTTGATACGAATACTTACGTAAACTGGTTTAAACCCAGCCAGTAATGACACTATCTCTGAATGAAATGCCAATTATTTGCTTTTTTTTTTGCTTTTTTTTTTTTGCTCAGTTTATTAAACACGTTATCTCCAGCATCGATTATATGCGAGTATAAATACATTTTTATTCGGCAACGTTCTTTTTTTAAAAACACCACTTAGTGATAAGACAGGAACTTTATCTCCGCATAGTAAAACGAAGTGTCTAAATATAGCTCCGATGTAAAAATGTGTGCTACGATAGAAAAGCGTTGCATGCAACCCTGTTCATAAAAACGGATACTTTGTGGTGATCGTATTTGGCGCCTCCACACTGGTCCGCTGAAAATTAGCTTTCATGTAGAAAAGCCACCAATGATGTTCTTAAGATGCAGTTAGTTATGTGCAGCGATAGTGTGCATTAGTGAGATAGTCAGTTGTAATCGCATAGTTTTCGGACAAGCAATGTTATCCGCGAATACATTTTTGGAATTCAGCAATTATGTCTCAGCTGTTGCGGCTAAAGACAAATTTTCGAAGAATACATCAGTGAAGACAGGACTGAGAAATTACAAGGTATCATACTACAGGACCAGAAATTGTTCATGGGAGGAAAATGTAGAAATTGTCCTTTATCATTGCTCACTAACTCTCAATTACTTTTTTCCTAGTCCCTGTATTTATCTTCGACTAAAACGGCTACCATTAACTGCTTTAATAGCCAAATTAAAGCAAAAGTTAATGATCAGATGAAAGCAGTAACTCTACGACGACGACAACAAGTCTCAAATACATGTAAATACCATTTACGTTCAAGGCCTGGCTTTTTTCTAATTTTGTAAATCCGTTTTACAACTAAATCAAATTACAAATAATGAAATACAATTCGCCCAAAGCCCGCGGTCTTAATGAGCAAGTAAGATAAACCCTCAAGTACACACAACACTTTAATAAGATTCCTTTAACGAAATGTGATCTTTACAAAATGTCAAGGTAACAAGCAATGTATAATTGAAATTGTTACAGAAATAAAAGATCCTGTTTTCTAATATTGTAGACGGCCCTCCTTGTAGTCGACGAAGCACGTTATAATCTTAAGCAATTATTTTCCAAAAGCTTATAAAACAAGAACACCAGAGCAACAGTAATAACTGGCAATCTCCCAGTTTGTTGACAAAGATATGCATATGCGTGTAGGTTAGATGTATTAATATAAAAAGTTTTCCAAATTGATTAAGTCCTCTTTTTTTTTTCTTTTTGGCGAAATACCTATATTTCTCAAGGTTCTTTCAGACAGGTTTATCCCTTAATACTTATATTACTGTCAAACAATAACATAAAGATATGCTGTCATTATACATGTTCGTGATGATTTGATTTGGTCGAAAGAAAGTTTACATTTAAGTGACTACATGTTGTGGCCCTTTCCCTCGCATACTTGAAGAAAAGTCTTGATACGTTAATGTGAATACCTTTTTACCATGCGAGTTTAGATGACAGATCGAATGATCGGCGAACACATGGCAACCGCTTTGCAACTGATCACTAATGAAGCGCCGTTCGCTCAATGAAACCGGGCCGAGCCACCAGTCTCAAAGAGGAAATCATCTTGTTTAGTAGAAGACTGGGGAATGTTGGCGAATGAAACATCTTCAAGAGACCTCATCAATCTCAAACAGTCATGTAACGACTTTAATATGGTTATCAAATATAATGTTGGTACATTATATGAATCCATCGTATTTCTTTGTTCACAAATGATTTTTTTCTGAGTATTTGCAATTAGTGAGCTTCAGTTTGATAAACATCTTGATGATATTCCTATGTTTGGTTAAATATGTTCCTCATATTTGTTCAAAATTATTAATGTTTCTACCTTGACAACAATTTCGCGGAACAACTCATAACAACAACGGAAAGACTGACATATACTCGTAAACTCCTGTTTTGACAAATATTTAAAAGTAAACTTGCGTCATACCTTCACGTTTTGTATACAATATAGGTCACACGTGCAAGCAGAGTGTTTCTGAAGCAGACTTAAAAATGTAGAGTCTCAAGTATTCTATTGTAGTTTTTAAATCCTTTGATTATAATATTATTGAAATCTGACGCAAGCTTACATCATTGTTGTTGCCTAAGATATTCCATGTTTGATATAACATTTTTTTTCTCGAGGTCTCAATGTCTCAATGTAGGAGCACGTTTATTTTTCATGCAAGTTTATTTGTTCACCTACTTGTGTCTGTTTCATATTCGATTATTCCAAGTGACGTACGAACGGGTATTGGCATTGTCCGGCGAGGGCTGGGGATTTAATCTCACAAAAAAAAAATCAAAAAAAAAAAAATCATAGCAACGTTTGTTATCTAAGACAAGTTTTTGTTAAGCGAAGCGTGTAGGATAGAACTATCTCAACTGGTTCTGCGATGTTCCAAATTGTTCGTTGATAAACCAGACCTTCAATCACTTTGACATTCTCAGTTTACGAGAAGACTGTCATCTTTATATTTAATCTCTAGCACAAAACACGATGGCATGAATCTGTTGAGAAATAACCTTGAGCCGTTCACAAATATTTAAAGGTACAACCTGTGTCATATCTTCACGTGTTAGTATACAGCGCGTGCAGGCCGTATCTGAAGAAGACTTTGAAAATTGAGCTTTGAAAATTGAGATTCAAAGTCTAACATCTTACACATTCTTTTGAAACATCTTTTGATTACATTAAGTGAGAATGAATCTTGTTGAAATCTGACGGAATCTAATTTAAAATAAACATGTTCCTCTCATTGTTTTCTCAATTTTTTTTTCATGTTTTACGTAACTTTTTTTCTCGAGGTATCAGTAAAGGAGCACGCTTATTTTTCACGCAAATTCATTCATTGGCCTATTGTTGACATTGTTTCACCGTCTCCGGTGGCCGAGTGCTTAGAGCACCACCTCGGGTGCGGGAGGTCGTGGGTTCGATCCCCGGCCGCGACAAGGTCGTAAAAAATGGTACTGTTATAGCTCCCTTGCTTGGCGCTCAGCATATAAGGGTAGTTGCAGGACTGGTTGGCCCGGTGTCAGGATAATGTGACTGGATGTGGTATGTTAAACCTTATATGTCACGGAACGTATATGTCACATGTGTGGGAAATATCCGACCGAATAAATGACATCTGTCAAATGTGACATATTCGTTTGATCAATTTTTGAAGTTTACACGGAAACGTATATGTCACATATGTTGTGAACTACAAAAAAAATATTTTTGTTAAACCATTCCAGAAAGAGAGTCCACATAGAGCTACCTTGAATACAGATACACGGGTAGCTCTATTCGAATGAATAGCTCCCTCAAAAGCATGAATAGGGCTCTTCGACTGCGCGGATGCAGAGACGGACGGACATACAGTTTTATTACTACATGGCTACTGCATTCTGAATGAATATCGTGCATGAGTGTTTGTATATGTAAACGATGAACTCATGACGCCCCCCCCCCCCAATCCCTTCTTCGAAGAACGGGTGTATATTGCTTTGCACATGTCGGTCCGTCCGTCCGCAACAAGTCCCAGTGTCCTCATATTTGTCAGTGAGGTTTGGCATCACATGTAGATGACCCCCATTTATTTTAAGGTCAGAAAATCAAAGGTCAAAGTTTCAACATAAAAACCTTTTTTCAATATAAGGAGAATATTTTTTATATAGCAATCATATGTGGTAAGATGCGTGAGAAGGTTGGTCACCATAAGTAGCTGACCCCTGCTGATTTTGGGGTCAGTTGTCAAAGTCATAGTGACTCTCATTTTGTAATTAGGTTACGATTTGCAACAGCATATATTATTCAGTTGATGTTATGGCGGTATTACACCTCCGTTAAAAATGAATTCACTATTTTTAAAATCGTTCATGAGTAGCACTCACAAAACAGTCGCTTAGTCTTTGTTATTAAACAAAAGCTAAGTTTTAATTAATTTCATAGACAAAGCGACCATCTATAATCTGATTGAAAATACGCACTCATGTCATTGCAGATTGAAATATAATTCATAAAATAAACACACATACACGCATGCATATTATATTAAATATATCTTATGTATGAAAAGAAATATTCATATCAATTCATTGAATATTTCAAGGTAATTATTTACTTCCTTCAAGATGAGCAATACGGAGATAGATTCGTATTAAATCAATTATATATGGGGTCACACGCACGCACACACACACACACACACACACACACATACACACACTATTTCAGTCTTAAAGCGTCTTATTTTAGGTGGAGAGTGGCATCCTTGGTAGAACAACCGCCCTACCACAATCCAGCTGAAAGGCTTCTTCAATTGAAACATTCGAACGACCCTACCGGGATTCGAACACATAGTGATGAAGGGCTGAGCGATATTAACTCAGCGGCTTTACCTGCTCGGACTCGAAGACAAGCACATACATGAGAGAGAGGGGGAGAGAGAGAGAGTGGAGAGAGAGATATATTGTATTATTAATCTATTTATTTTCTCTAGTTTCTAATTATAATCCATAATCGTCTCTGGCCTCGTGTTCTCGAAAATACTTAAGTACGATCTCAGACTCATATCTGAGTATCATACTCAAATCCCTATTGAACCTGATTGGCATAGTTTGAGTATAAGTATGAAAATCATACTTAAGTACCATTTTAAGTTTCGAGAAACGGGGCCTGAACAATAAACAAACAAACAAACAAATAAATAAATATGTAAAATTTGACTGTATTAAAACTTTTTTGTTTTCAAAATTACATGTATGTGATATATTCGTCGTAAATTTCTTTTGTCTACACCCATTTCTGCATGTGAGATATTCATTTTGTTGTTCCTATAAAAAATTAAAGTCAAACGTTTACATCACATATTATGTGACATATTCGTTTCATGTGCGTGATATTTTCGACCGAATACATCACACGTGTGATATATCGGTCGAATTTTTCACTCGTGTGATATATACGTTCCGTGACATATAAGGTTCAACTGTTACATATGTCTACAGCGTGATACTGCAGTGTGTCAGCACGATGTCAGGTAGACATCGTCTCCAAATGACTGAAATACTGACAGTGGGACGTTAAACCCAACAAACAAACAAACAGACTTTGTTCCAGTCAATCCAAGTTATGTACGAAAGGGTATTAGAGATGTCCGTTGGGTGTCAGGGGAGTTTAATCTCACAAAAAGTAAAATCACAGCAACCGTTTTTTACTTAAGAAAATTCTTTGACGAACGAAGCGTTTAGGATTAAACTGTCTCTTATGGCAAGTTGTAACGAGTTCTGCGGAACACAGAGTTTTTTTTGTGTTTTTTTTTATTTATTTTTTCCCTTTGGATAAACAGATTTAAGCAGGCGGTATTGCTTTGATATTTTTCATTTAAATCCATGAATTTGAACACATAACATAAGTTTACGTCTTTTGCTCGTTTCAGAAGATTTCTTTATTTAAGTATAATTTTTTTATGCAGCTATAAATACTTTTTTATTTAAATATAAATATTTATTAGAAAAAAAAAAGAATCGATTTGATTTGTATGAATTTATGATAGTATATGCACATGTTTATTAAAATTGACAAACTTTATATTTTCAATTCAAATATTTTGAAAATATTGTATAAAACAGGTTTACAAAAACAGTTTAATGAAGGTTATAAGAAATAAAACCAACCATGCAGTACGAACGAAAAGGTCAGTTATTACAAAAACACTGCAATATCAGTATATGTCGTAGCCATAAAATTTCGTGAAAGTTTGATTATATATTTATGAAATTCGAGTACACATACACATAAATGGGGGTATAGGATGTTATTGCTTGCCATTATCGGTGTGCAGTTTGTCATGATAATGTTGTTGTTGTTTTTTTCGTTGCGACATAAGTTAATGGATAGCGGCGTCCACGAAGTAAACGAATATTAACTCCCCACAAAATATTATGATTTTACAGTATGATGTTTCTTTGTTTCTCATATTGTAAATCGACTCCAAATGTAAAGGCTCGATTACATATAATGTAAAAATTCGTAATAATACATCATAATAATCAATGTGTGAGATAACTATCCGCTTCTCCTTTCACCATAAACATTAGTTTTATCGAGTATGACATTACAATTCTCATTTTAGATGATTTTTTGTCTTGAATTATGGCTTCCATTTAAAACCATTAAATGCATTTGACGTGATATGAGGATCGATTTTGGATGCAGAGTTTGTAGAAACACTTTTATCATATGACATTGTGTTCAAACAGCTGTTTCCGGTGTCGTATATCCATTACATATTTTCTTATATTTAACACGTTACATATAACTTTTAGGCCGAATTACATCACTCCGCGTCACGCGCGTATATTATGTATGTATGCTAAGTGTGTTGAACTCGAACAGCTGGATGAAATGTGTTTGATTCATTATTCATATGATATTGAAAATGTATGAGAAATACACACGTTAGTTTTTTATTTTCGGTTATTATTTGAAACTATTTTCTTGGTGTTAGATTACAGAAACAATTCGTGCACATTCCATTCCTTCCTTTGTTTGTTAGTTGTTATAACAGGTCATATGATAAAAAGAATCTGACAGGAATTGTCATGTCATATCAAATTTTACTAAACCCGTTCATGAAAATGTTATTAAGCTCACCAGAGGCTCGCTTAATAACATTTTCATGAAATCGTTTAGTTAAATTTGATATGAAATAACAATTCATGTCAGATCCTATATATATACGTTATACGGCTCCAAATTCGACAAGCATTTGTTAACATCACGCGCGCGTTGCAACTTTTCCAGTGTCGGGGCAAAATATCATCTCGCGAAAATTATTCACATAATATGATAGTTACCATTTTAGAACAAAGTTTGCAGAAGATATAACAAGGTCACGAAAGAATAAGAAGTATCTACGTATGTAATAAAGATAATCTCGATTTGATATAAAAAGGATATAAATATAAAAGAACAATGTCATGATCTAATCATTCGGGAAAACCTTCCGAGTTCGTAAAATTTTGTTTGCTAACACGTAAAACACTTCGATAATAATGTTTTCCCGAACGTTTGAAAATACTATCTGACCAAAGAATCACTGGAACCTATGTGTAGGGCACAATTTTCCGCTTCGAATGCGCTCTATCCCATTAAAATAGGCGAAGAAATAAGATGTTACAGAAGTTTTCTATTTAGAATCGATGCAAAATATGCTTTATGCGTTAGAAGACAAATATCATTTTATTTTAAGTTTAATATGTGTTGAACTATAAGCAGATATAATTTATTCTTAGATATTATACAGAAAATGCAAGTAAGTATAAATTTATTGAATTTCTAAATTCTGATACTATTGAAATGTGGGTTAGGCAGAGTAACTATATATATAAGGCTAACGTTACTTGTTAGTTTTTTAATGTTTTTAAATTATAAGAATCGATGTATATAAGTGTGAATGTATTTTAAATGCATTTTTGCAACATAAATTATAATGTTTTCCCTTAAATCAGGATCCCTCAAACATACATATGAAAAGGACCTGTTCAACTGAAGACATCCTCAACGTTTATTTTCAACACTTTATAATAACATGTATATATTTTGCACATGTTAGGTGATTATTAACCTGTCACGTGTTCTTTGTTATTATATTAAATGTATAGATTTATAATAGTTTAAGTCGAATAAAAAATATCTGAAAAAATATTTGTAATCTATTCACATTGAATTAAAACAAAAATCATTCGATGAGACATGGAAGGCGTGGGCGTAATTTAGTATGCGGAAATCTCTCCTTCCATAAAACAGAAAGCGATGCAATGATACGGTAAAATACACATTTTGGATCAAATCCCACGTAATGCAGCAGAAATAAGTGATGATTTTCCCCGTATCTTTGATAATGGCTGCCTGTGCCAGGATATAGTTACATTTCATGGATTTTTTTTTTTGTATTTTATATTAAAATTAAAACAAGAAGTACCTTTTAAAACTATATTTGGTGTTTGTGTAATTATCACAAATGAATGATTAAAACAATGTTTTGAACCGACTGATCAAGTAGTTGCAGCACAAAATTTGACTGATAAGCATCCAGTGTAGTGGTTGATTGGTTGATTTATTAAGTTCACCGTCGCTGCGACAGTATATCATTCATTAGCGACAAGCCAGCAGGAAAGCTTCTTCCGAATGACCCTGCCGGGACTCGAACCCACGCGGTGAGAGGGCTGAGGGAATGTTAAAGTCAGCGACTTTACCCTCTCGGCCACGGAGAGGTATACCACGGTATAGTGGTGTAAGTGGTTGTAAATGTATAAAAAATGATAATTCCGATTTTCTCTTCTTCTACTTGCATTCTTACTTTACAATTTCATATTTTAATTTACAATAACAGTTTTACTTTTTTCATTTTGAGGCTTTGATAGTCATATATCAATATACATGTACTCGTTAATAAAAATAAAGCGGAAAAAATGAATGCATGAAATTTTTATATTTTTACAAACGCCTGAAATTTTCAATGTAACTTTTTTCTGCCATATATAATTAAAGACAAGATGGTATTTTATAAATTCGGGTCAGAAAATCTACATTTGACTAGTCTGTTTAGTAGGTAAATAGTATTGTTAAGAAAACACCCGCCCGCTTTACAAGTTTGATTTGTATACATGTATTAAGAACTATAAAGTTAATTCGCTAAGTGCGAAATAATTCGACCTTTAATATTATTATGTGAAACCTAGTATGATAAAATTTATTATACTAGGTTTCACATAATAATATTAAAGGTCGAATTAATATATATATGTTCAGCTTATGAAATTATGAAATCGGATATGAACATATTTTGAAATTATTGTATCTTTTATATATCAAGCATATTCCATTCCTAGAAATTAATAAATCAGTTTCAGTAACACTAATTCATTCCACACTCATTTTATTACATGCCATGAACAAATAATGATACAAGTACATGTTATTTGCTGAAGTTGTGTTTAGTAGTATTTATCCATTTGAGGAGTGTTTCTTTTAAACGTTCCACCGACAGTATTTCAGTCATTTGGAGACGATGTTTACTTGAGACAGATATAAAAGGTATGTACCAAATTCAAACTCTTACTACCGTCTCCGGTGGCCAACTGGTTAGAGCGTCCACCTCGGGTTCGATCCCCGGCCGCGACATACCAAAGTCGTAAAAATTGTACTGTTATAGCTCCCTTGCAGTTATCCATATAACCGCACAGTAATGGCGGATCATGCAGTTATCAAGATAATCACACTCGGTTTATCAAATAGCCGCACAGTAATGGCGACACGACTTATCTTGTGACCACAAAACATACTTGTTATCCCGATACGATTCCTTCAAGTGATACGCAGTATTCACACCTACAGGGTGTGCAAATTAACCCTTTCTCCAATTACGTTTTTGCCATTATATTAGTTTCTATATTTTCACACACACACACACACACACACACACACACGCACGCGCACACACACACAAGTGTAGAAATAAGAAGTGTGGCAAAACGATGTTATTTTAAGCTGTCACAAGTAGCATATTTTGCCTCGATTCGGAGAAGAAAGTTGCTTTAAGTATTGTTTTTCTTCATCATTTTAATGGGATATAACGCATGTGAAGCGGAAAATTGCTTTCTACACATTGTCAAATTTAAAGGATTTCTAAAAATTCGGGAATATCTTCACTCATGTATATTGTGCAGGTTAATCAAGCTCAGCTCGTGAAAACCTTGCAATATGTGTTACTAGCACTTATAAAATATGTATGCATATGTGAATGAAAAAGTATGGTGAAGCTCAAAATATTTTTAATATTCCTGGAATACGTCTATGCATTTTTAAATTAGATAATATATCTTATCTTCATATGAATAGTTATTTTTTTAAATCTGAATATACAAAATAGGTCGTATTTTAATTATTAATAAAATAATCATTTTTCAATGAGAAAAAACTCGATTTTATCCAATGAACTGTTGATTCGAATTGAAAATATTTATAAAATCAAAACGTAACATGAATAAATGGAAGGAATAGTCAAATATAATATTATAATATTACCATAATAGGAAAATGAAATATAGTCTTGTAAATATAGTCTTGTAATCTACTGGATATTGTTTATTGCTTACGGAGCTAAATTAAACAATGAACAATAAACCAGCAGATTACAAGACAAAATTTCTTTACCTAATATGGTGGTATATTTCTGCCAGCCACTTATCCACTTAGCTGTATCGAAACTTTTCTGAAAAATTGTCACATATTCAGTTATTATCTGGCAAGTAGAAAACTTTCGTGTTATCCTCTTAGGTATCTTAACAAGACAAAACCGCCTGTTAGTGCCCACTACTGCCAGCCATATATTCACTTAAGATAACTGGATATCTCGAATTTTTTCAAGTTAGTCAGTAAAATTATGTGGATAACAAGCATTTTTTTTCACATAATTATCTGGAAAAAAGCATGATGTCCAGTTAACCTAAGTGAGTATGTGAGTGGCAGTAGTGGGCACTAACAGACAGTTTAGTCCTGTTAAGATACCTAACTTGAAAAATTTCTACTTGCCAGATAATAACTGAATATGTGACAATTTTTCAGAAAAGTTTCAACATAGCTAAGTGGATAAGTGGCTGGCAGAAATATGCCACCATAATATAATAATAATAGGTATCTTACCAGGACAAAACTGCCTGTTAGTGCCCACTACTGCCAACCACATATTCACATCAGTTAACTGGATGTCATGCTTTGTTTTTCAAGTTAGTTAAATTATGTTGATAACACGCATTATTTTAACATCAGGGTCTGAAAATATATCATGATATCCAATTAACCTAATATGTGGTTGGCAGTAGTGGACACGGATGGACAGTTTTGCCCTGTGGAGAACATGGAAACTTTCTGCTTGACAGATAATAACTGAATATGTGACTTTTTTCATAATTGGTAGGCAGAAATAGGCTACCTATTACTAAAACTATACGCAATAACGTATTGAAAAGGAAACTGGTTTTATAAATGACTTGACTTCACTACGTCGCTTCGACAGTATTTCAGTCATATTGCGACGTCCAGCAGGTGGAGGAAGACCCCGGATGCACGGAGGCATCCGGGTAGAACCACCGACCAACCGCAAGCCTGCTGGAAGGCTTCCTCACATGAAAATCCGAATGACCCTGTCGGGATTCGAACCCACGACTTTACCCTCTCGGCCACGGAGGCCCCGGTTTATAAAATGATGACCCAATTATATCAAGATGTTGAAATGATTCATGGGAAGGGTGTTTGTTTTGGCGTTAAGCTGATTTGCAGTTTCATTAATTCCTTTTTATTCATGTTGTTTATGCTTTTTTGTGTGTAATGCACCACGTGCCAATATATGTTATTTCCTCTATATTAAGACGATTAACCTTTTACAAGTATGAATAAAATATATGTTCTGTTCTTTTCATATGAAAATTTGGCTGATGCTTGAACCTAAAGCGACAAGGGAAAAGTGATTATGACTTCAGCGGCTATGGATCCCGCACCACCATTTAAGGGGTTTATAGGGAAGAGATGGCGTTTGGTCTATTATTTTGATCTATTAAATAGTCTAGGCTTTGAAAAGTGCACCAACCCAGGAGCGTGAAATAGGTAAAGTACGGTAATTATTCAGCCTTGTATTAGGTCAACATTTATTGATTCTTAATCTAATACAATCCAAAAGCACCTGGGAACACCACGCAAACAGATGAAGCATATCATATAAAGCTATTGTCGTTCTTTTAATATTAACACAATATCGTTCATCTGAAGAAAAAAATATCATTGTTCTACTTTACAAAGGTGCATGTGACTTCTCTAAAAATAACACAATTAGAATTCATGCTCGGTATTTTTTAAAGAAATAATAAGAAGAAAGTATTAAATTTCAGGAAATATTGTTATTGTTTGTTTCGATTTGCCAATAATTCAGTCAGATACTTTGTCTAAAAAGAGAGATACTAAGTGGTAGCTGACCGAGATATAGCGCCATGGACACGTGACACGGTACCGCGCCCGATCCCAGGGTCTACCAGTCCACCCTTTTATGCTGATGTAAAACAAGAAATATGAATGTCATCGTGTGTATAGTATAATCTCAATATTAAGACCACCCATCGGACTGTTGTTAGCTTGTCTTAATAATGAGGTGGTCTGAAAACCGAGTTTCATTTTACAGGAAATATGGAAAAGGAGACCTGAAAATAGTGATCTTACATGTAACAGTGGTGAGGGGTTTATATGAGGTTTTTCTGTATATATACAGTACCATTTTAAAGGTGAACACACGCAGAAATGAGAAAAACCTTAATATACAGAAAGGAATTCAAATATACCCATATGTGTTGTTTTTGTTGTTACTATTGTTGATCTGGTGTTTACCGTAGTTGTATTTCAATCATACACAGATCGAGGAAGACCCAAAATGGATAAAACCACTATATTTTCGGACTCCGCAAGCCAAGTTGGATAGCTCCCTGATATGAAAAAGGATAAATGACTCAAAAAGGTTTTGAACCTACAAGTGTAGCGAAACGACAACAGCCATTCACTCATGGGTGCCCCGTATCTTTAAGTAACCATAGTAATGTAGAAATGGAAGTTCAATTCTTATTGTGTCTGAAATACAAGGATTTAGATAACAATCTAAATGTAAAATGCTCTATATGGTCACATTTACTGATAGTTTATTTATTTATTCATTTCGAAATCTAGAAGTCAAAAATCAGTAAACATAATAAAGTTTCTATAAGAAAAAGAAAACATAATAAAATAATATTTATCAATGAGAATAAGTATTATAGTTGAAAGACGATCGCGACAGTTTTATCATTTTTTTTCAAGAACATTCAGAATTTCCTGATTCTTTGTATATTGTTAGTATATCATCTGATCTAATAAAATAATAATAAAAACAGGAGGTTTCCGGCCTTAGAAACAAATATGAGTGTTTCATTAGTATATCATATCAAGCAGCAGTTTAGGATGAAATTTCACCTAAATCCTTTTTCATCTTCAAATGATTTACAGTTATTAGTAAAGTTAAATCTTGGGAAAAAATTTAATTAAAAAAAAAAATTTAATTAAAAAATAATTTTGAAAATAAGTACAAACCAACAATCTTTTCAATGAATACTATTTAGGTACTTTTCTATAAGATAAAAGCTTAAAAACAAAAGGACACCAGGTCCCGTGTTCTCGAAAATAAAAAATACTACTTAAGTATGATTTTATACTTATGCTCAAACTATGCCCATTAGTTGCAACAGGGATTTGAGTAATTATGATACTCAAATTTGAGCCCGAGATCGCACTTAAGTATTTTCGAGAACATGGGGCCAGGCCCCGACGTTATAAACATTTTTCGTGCTCAAAGTTAAATTGCACTAGTCAGTTAAGTTTTTCAAATGTTGCTATACTTTCTCTGTTCCACAGTTAGCCCCTACTACAATTTACATAAATTCAAAGTTACTCAGTTTGTTTTTATATTCATAAAATAAGCAAACCAAGTTTCAGTCTCAAACTGAGTTGAGCTGGAAAGTTTTATAACCTTGGGGCCTGACTTATCCATTAAGAAAATACATTTTAAGCATGTGGGTAGAAAATTTACTCAGGGGAAATTTAACTTAAAGTTGATATTTATTTATTAATATTTATTATGTGAATATGTAAAGGCCTATATACCTACTACCGAAATCACGTGTACATATCACGCGTGTACGCTGCAGATTCTGTTCCTCTTGATCGTTTTAAACATAATTCTTTTAAGTGCGTAATGACAATCGTCGTGAAATATGTACTGTACAGTTGACAATTACGGCAATATTTATCATTACACCGGTTCAATTTTGAGGCTGGCAACAGAACTGAAAACTTTGCAGTTAAAATATAACACACAACCTATTTTCGATCTTGACTTTTCCATCATCTAACGTTTTTATTTAAACGAAATCTGTTATATGTGTATTACCGATGATAGTGTACGATTTACTCTTGCGTGATAATTAAGACTGTCGCGATCGTCAAAATACATGTACATGTATATATTCACATATTTCTATGCACTTGTTTGTTTTCTTTACTGAGGTCTAACGTTCTCCCAACACTAGTTCGGCCATCTTCGAGACAGAAATAGTGCTGCATTAAGGTAATCCATCCATCATTAAATTCTAATCATGTTCTTTTAAATGTTTAAAAAGTTTTCGGTTCTGATGTATACATCCATTTACTTGAAGTTACATGTATATTCTATTTTGCTCAAAGTCTATAAAAGCTTGCTTTTATTATGAAATTCCTACGATCACCTGATGGACCATGACTATAATTTATTGATATATGGATTTCCTTTACAACTTAGCTATAGGTTGATACATACAATTTTAGTTACTGAAAAAATATTCTTTTTACGGGGTGAGAATAAGAAGGATTTTTCCCGAACGTCATTCAATGTGTATAATTCGAAGCATGAAAGCCAGATAAAATACTATTTAGTCCTATAGATCTAGTACAAATGGATATTGTTTGCAAAAAGAAACGAAATCATTTTATTATTGAATCTCAGATTATGATTTATTTCACATTTATTGACCTGCTTTCGCACGGAATTGTTGTGCAAATAACAAACAGAGGACTGGGAAAAATATGTTGCTGCACGGAGTATCCGTGACGCTGCTGCGATCAACCAAACTTTATACTGAACTCATCACTGTGGGGCCGCCGTGGCCGAGCGGTTACAGTCGTGGACTACAAATCTCTCAGCCCCTCAGCGCTGTGGGTTCGAATCCCGGTAGGGACTTCGGATTTTTAATGTGAGGAAGCCTTCCAGCTGGCTTGCGGTAGGTCGGTGGTTCTACCTGGGTACCTCTGTACTCGGGGTCTTCCTCCACCTGTAATTAGCTGGACGTCGCTATATGATTGAAATACTATCGCAGCGACGGTAAACCCCAATACAACATCATCACTGTATGAGGGCTTTGTATATTAAAACTTAAAAACATAATTTTGACGTATATATATATATATATATATATATATATATATATATATATATACACTGTATATATAAACACTTGTTTTATACATTTTTCGATGGGGAACTTACATGAAAAAAACTTTTACCAGCAAATACAAATTATTGAAACATACTGAGAAAAAACCAATGATCATTAATGTTAATAAAATAATGTATCATGTTATTTTAAGATAGAGGCTATTAGGTTATCATTAAGACCGCGAGGTCTGTGATCGGGGGCATGTTGTTTTTGTCTGTTGTCATTTGTTGTCAATTGTCTGTTAATTGTCAGCAATTTTAACATTGAGCTTGAAATCTATACAAGGTATTACCTTAAAATTTCTGAATGAATATCTGTCCAGAGAATTACTTCTTTACAATATACTTAAAAGACTTGAAACTTCATATATAAGTAGATGTCAACTAGGAAAACTGCCGTGACCAGGAACCATAACTCTACTAAGTCCGTTTTTTTTATTTCTCCCCTTTTCTTTTGATAAATTCTACTTGGGAGCAAAACACACAAACAAAAGAATAGAATATAAATAGGGGCAGATAACCCATAAATTAGAATAGTGACCTCCAATTTTTTCCCATAAATTTGTTTCTAGTGAAATTTTCTATGATCATGCAAAGTTTTAGAAAAATAGTATTAGTAATTTTCCTTCTATAGAAAATAACTGCACTGTGCACGTATGCCTTAAACCATGTCTGCCTCTGTTATCAAAACAGTAACCCCGACATTGTTCATATGATATTGGTCTCTAAATCACAAAACATGACCGCCACAATATCGTCAGTATCTAATTCACACGGTATCTTATTGCACTTTTAAAGCAAAAACATTGTTTTCGATTTCCTTCAAAGTGAGGCTGTCGTGAATAGTCATATTCCTGTCAATAATCTGTTTCTGATTTATCAGCACCATTTCTTTTTATTCAATATTAGAAGAAACGTCACTTCCATGATAGCTAATTTCCCCAGAACGTGCACGAGGACGTCATCTGCGCGTGTTGGTTTTCCTCCTCACCCTCAATTATCTTGAAATCCAGGGTCTTTAATATAATGATTTTTGTTTTTAATGTGTTATCAGTGTAAAACAAATCACTGTCTTTCACTCAAGGTTGCACTCAAAGCAATTCTCAGATATGTTCAAGGTCAATCCTGTTGGCTTTTAGTGATTACTAGCTGGTTAGAGCGTCAACCTAAGGAGAAGGGAATCGTAGGGCTTATCCCCTCTTACGACAAATGATAATCAAGGAATTTTCTTAAACAATAGCTTTGGAAAAAATGAATGGCCGAGATAGATGGTGGAGGGGGAATATTTACTTCGCAGTCTAAAAAAAATGCTAAAATAGAGATGGAGTTTTGTTTTTCGTGTTATATTGCAGTATAATGCACGATGCTGCATTCAGATGCTTTGTTATTTATCATTCGACCTACACCTTCGTGATTAACAGTCTGCGCAACACCAGTTTTCAGTTTTATTGGCATATCGGCAAAATATTTACTTTATAATTTATCTTACATTTGGCCAAGATAACACAATCGGTATAATATAAATCTACAAAATCTACAAAAAAATCATATTTACAATCAATAAGTATAGACTATATAATAGAATGAGTTTTTGATATCTTAAATGTAATAATAATGGTAAAATTTATATCTTGAAGCAGCGATAAATTCCAGTTTTTCCTGTCTTTATGTCATAGTATCAGATAGAAATCTTGCTTCTGACACTATAAATAGTTTAAATTTTACGACTTTATAGAAATTTTGAAAACATTGATACATTTGCCTAACTTGAATATTATGTTTTCTTCTCCTATAAGCAATACAACACAGTAAAATTGATACTCTAATTCTACATTTTGATTGCACGTTTTGCATTTATGATTTTCCCTGTCTATCCCAAAATATCTTCCAATTTCAATCTCTAAAGAGTGCGAAGATAAATAGATTAAGTGTTTACGTAGTTTTTAATTATCATCACAGTCAAGATATTTTTAATATTCAAATCTAACTTTTAACTGCTTACAGTTGGTTGTTTTCAGTTCCAATCCAATGTTGAAGGTATTGATCCCTAAGTCTTAGGTGCAACCACATAACTCACACGTTTGTGAAATTTTGTCGCTAGTGGAAGGAAAATGTCGTGTAGTTAAAGGCAACTATGAACTAATCTATACATAACAAAACTCTATTTCCCAAATAATGTCAAATTAGTAAAGATGACGCCATGTCGTTTGTTAAGAGAACTTACAAGAAACTAGAAAGAAAAACTAATGAAGGGAAACTGTGGAAAAGTGGGCATAAAAGAGCATGAAAAAATATATTAATAATGTTATTTCATTGTAAAATATGATGTTATTTATCGCATAGAAAAATGAATGTTTACACTCAATACATTGCCATTTTTGCAAGTATTTTAATAACCCCTCCTGAATGCGATCATGCAATTTTTATATTGAAATAAAAGAGAATGAAAAAAAAAATATTTTGTCACATGACTTAAATCCACGAAAGTGCATTTATTCTTCCCTGAAAAAATATCTACACATACGCAATTAATTGGATCTATTGTTTTAGCTGTTTATTGTTGTTGCTCTTACATTTTCCCAAACTTTAGGAACAGATCGATAGTTGACCTATTTTAAAACAATCGTCATAATTGAACATACAAGTATTAGCTATTGCAGAATTCGTATTTAACTATACTTATTTTCCAACGCACACAACGTACATTATCCAGCCTACATGTACAATGACTAGAAATATACAAGGAAATGTGCCTCTGCGACACTGATGCCTCCCGCTGGTATACATTTGTTACAACTATATATTTTCTTGTATTTTTTTTTAAAAATATACCTTGATGTAAATTTGTATATAATTTCATGATGAAGCTTTAAATCAAAGGCAGGACGATCAACTATACAATATTCATTCAAACGTGAAATATTAGTCAGTGTAATGAAATTGCATATATATATATATATATATATATATATATATATATATATATAATAAAAGCTTAAAAACTAAGGTAAACATGAGGCAGAACAACAAATATCACCATGACCATTCAACCGCGAAATATAGGCCATAGCCATAAAATTGCATTAATATTGAATGATTAATATCATGGTTTACATTTATACCAAGTTTCATGAAGATGTCAGATCATTTCTATAGAAAAAAGCTTGAACGCATAGGTTATCCTGAAGCATTGCAATCATTTTACCACCTATGAAATTTAGAGTTAGCCCGCATTTTCTATCCAATCAGTGAGCCCGAAATTTCAAATTCCTGGCCGATTTTATTTGTTAAGAGTTCGGGATTTTGCGAGACTTGTCTGCTTAATCGAGATTTAACTTTTAAGAGTTTACGGCGAACTGCGCATGCCATTATTTCAAATTATGCCCTATTCACGTGATAGTCATATATGGGAGTGTTTACTACACCGATTCCTGCACACGAGATGTGAACACTGGCGCATGTTGACGTCATTTGTAAACATTTAATAAAGTTGTAAATTATAAACACATTAACATAAGAATGAGAAGCTTCGGAAATACTTTCGCAAAATGATGATTACCAGCTCAATCCAAACGCACTCCTTAAGGAAAGAATAAGATGCTAAAATAATATTAAAATACAAGGATAGTCTGTTTGTTAGTTTATTAAGGTTAACGTCCCACTAACAGTATTTCAGTCATTTGGAGACTATGTCTACTTGAGACAGATGTAGTGCTGTCACACTGCACAGTATCATGCCGTAGACACGTGGCGTGATACCACACCCAGTCACATTATTCTGACACCGGGACATTCAGTGCGCATGTCGAGAGGCGGAGCTTCATATGTTTACCTATATCACGCATGTGTAACGTGTTACAGGGTTTTTTGATCAGGACGCATGAAAATCGATATAAAAGAAAAACACAACATCCATAGTGAACCAGCAATCATATTTATCCAAAATAACAAAAGAACTCTACCTTTCTATTTAGATTAATTTGAACAGATTTTATTGCCGTATATAATGATGATTTTACAAAATAAGAAAAAAGGTCTGACCATAAGTTCTAACAACATTAGTATAAGTACTTGTATAATTTCAATGTCTACACATGCTTAAAAGAAAGAAATTATAACAAATTACCACACAAACAATTAAAAACCGAAATTTTTAAAAATAACAACACTTTAAAAAAAAAAAAAATTTTAATAATATGAATGAAGAGATTAAATAAACTCAAATTGAAAAAAAAAAATACAAAATAACATTTATACAGGTGCAGATATATGAACCTTTTTTATACAGTATCTTTTATCAAATTTCAATCACCCCTTTTTTGCCAAAGAGATCAAAGTCGGGGTCCGGTTTAATGCTCTTTTTTTTTTCAGCCTTCTCGAGCGTAGATCTACACACATGGGGTTTGGCACGAAAGGGGGGGGGGGATAAAATCACTATATATAATACAAGGGATACAACTTCCGATTGATCTAAACCCATACCTTCATCGGGGAAAAAGCCAACAACTCAGCCATTTATGAAGGTATCTTTGAATACTTTGCACCTATCGCAAGCGTATACATTTATGTAACCAAAAGTCACCACTTTTTTACCCATGCGAACTCAGGTATTCAACAATGAAACTCGTAATGCGAAACTAACCCCCGTTTTCCAAAATCTCGACACGCGTTCGTACAGGGTCGCTCACTCGGTCTACCAGTGTAAACAAGCGTTTCTGCGGCAAGACAATATAAACCGATGCAATTATTCCATAAAACATATTAATTACTCACATCAGCATGCATAAACTTTCCTCGGCACAAAAGAAATTCAGTAGAAATCGTCAATTTCAACCGCTGGCCTTCTTTCACTTCCATTTAGCCATTATGCAAATTACGTGACCAGTAATGCTACGCTGAATGCGATTGGTTGTAGAGGTAAACAACTTCCTGGTTCCCGATCTGCCCGTTAACTCATAGGCATAAAACGGAATAAAGCTATATTTCCGGTATTTACCGCATGCGAAAGAAAATGAACTATCAACAGAAAAAAGCTCAACAATTAGCGCTGAATGGTCATAGTTTTTTGATCGTTGGCCCAGCGGGTACTGGAAAGTCGCATGTTATAAAGAGAATTGCCGAAAGTTTATCTCACAATGGGAAAAGAGTGAAAATAACATGTTCTACAGGTATATCTTGCTGTGTTTACAAGGGTGCATGTACCATTCACAAGTTCTTGGAACTCAGCGACGGTCGTTATGACCCTACCTTTACATGTATATTATGTAATAAACTCTCTCCAGTCTCTATTTCTTTATTGGATTTAACATCCCCCCAACAGTATTTCAGTTGTTTGGAAACGATGTCTACTTGAAACAGATGTAGCGCTGCCACACTGCAGTATTACGCCGATACCACACCCAGTCGCATTATCCTGACACCGGGCAAACCAATCCAGAACTACCCTTATATGCTGAGCGTCAAGCAAAGGAGCTTCCAGGATCTTTTTACAACTTTGGTATGTTACGACCGCGGATCAAACCCACTACCTCCTGATTCCAGGCCCAGAGATCTCGAAAGTACTTAAGTACGATCTAAACTCATATTTGAGTATCATAATGAAATCACTATTTAAAAAAATAGGCATAGTTTGAGTATAAGTATGAAAATCATACTTAAGTACCATTTTTATTTTCAAGAACACAGGATCAGAGTGGACTCTATATTGAAAAAAAAATCTTCTGAAGTTTTTTCCTTTAATTGCATTAATTTGTATTAAATTATAGTATTATTTAATGGTAATGAAAGGAAAGGGAAATTTAATGTTTTTTTTATTATTAAATAATTCATCTTAATTGTTTATAAAATTTCATATGCCTTGAGGTTGAGGTTCCAATCTCAAAATTCATAAATGACCATAAACAATTTCACATTAACAATGCTAATCTATATCTTAAAAGATAATATTGAAATTTCTCTCTTTGATTGATATTGCTTTGAAAATAAAATTAATGGTTTTTTCCCCTTACTTAATTCAAGGGATAATGTCCTTGTTAAATCTCATAATTGAGATTTAAGATTTTGAGAATTCTGCAGAAATGAAAAAATTGGATAATTAAAGGAATGCTGTAAAATTTCAAGACAAAAGTATTTCAGACATTATGCCCATTTCACATTGAAAAAGGAGCTTTTTCGTTTTTGATTCAGTATATATATTTATATATATATATATATATATTTGGCATTTTCGCGGGTTTTTTTTTTTTTGCTGAATTTACATGTTCAACATTTAAAATCATCATATTTGGTGGACTTTTTATCAAAACTCACCAATTCACTGACATTCTGATAGAAATTGTTATTTTTCTAACGTTATTTATAATATTAAAATGTTTCTTTAAAATCTCCCATCGAAGTCACAGTGTTTACAAAACACTTCAGCCCGGCTTACTTGTAGTATACCACACATTATGGGGAATCACTCACCTTATGTAGGCAGCCAATCAAAACGTCTCTTTCTTCTGTAGTTTGGGTGACTGGTCACGTAATTTGCATAAAGGCTAAATGGAAGTGAAAGTAGGCCAGCGGTTGAAATTTGCGATTTCTGCTGAATTTCCTTTGTACCGAGGGAAGTTTCTGCATGCCGATGTGAGTAATCAATATGTTTTATGGAATAATTGCATCGGTTTATATTGTCTTGTCGCAGAAACGCTTGTTTACACTGGTAGACCGAGTGAGCGACCCTGTACGAACGCGTGTCGAGATTTTGGAAAACGGGAGTTAGTTTCGCATTGCGGGTTTCGTTGTTGACTACTTGAGTTCGCATGGGTGAAAAAGTGGTGATTTTTGGTTACATAAATTGTATACGCTTGCGATAGGTGCAAAGTATTCAAAGATACCTTCATAAATGGCTGAGTTGTTGGCTTTTTCCCGATGAAGGTATGGGTTTAGATCAATCGGAAGTT
>CM037789.1:20989712-21039712 GCA_021229015.1 Solen grandis
GGAGGAGTGCAGTGCACAAGAATGATAACTCTACCTTTTATAATGTTTTGGTTATTGCCCTTTTTATTTTTCAGGCTTAATTTTTATCACAATGACCTTGACATTTTACCTGTAGCCTCAAATAGAGAATTAGTAGGTCTTCACATGGGTTTCATATCTATAATCACTTTAAACATCAGTTTTCATTACTAAAATTTTCTTTAAAAATGAATATTCTACTCTCCAACACATCTTCTAAAGAGCAAGCGTACGGCGGGGGATGGCCATGTTAACATGGAGGTCTTCACATGTAGTAATAGGTGACAATCTTTTAAAATAATGTTGCGCATTTGTATAGATTTTAAAGATTGTGTAGTACTATTATTATATAGAAGATATTGATATATATTTCACATATGTGTCGCCAGAGGGATCTACTATTTGTGAAAATTGTAATGAGAAAAACGTTGTACTGAAAGTACAAAATGATCTAGAAGAAATACAGCAAATATATTAAAATACTTTACTATTTCTGGCAGGCGATTTTAATAGTAGAACCAAGATTATTAAGATTTTATTCCGAATGATAATCTTGATTTAGTTTATGGCAATGTTGATTATGATAACTCATCATTTGATATTCGGAGACATAACAGAGATATAATAAGATGTAATAATTTTGGCAGGACACTTGTAAATATGTGTTGTGTATGTGATATTCATTTGTTAAATGGGCGCTTTGACAGCAATTAAAATGGAGAATTTACATGCTTTGCGAATGATGAAGCTTGTGTCATAGATTATATGATTTTCTTCCACTGAACTCTTTTATAATTGCATAAATAACTTGTGTTAGAATGAGATGAATCCGACCATTTCCAAATTTCTTGTCAATTTAAATCATTGTATAAGAAAATGACACATAATAAATCTAATCTTGGACGAACAAATGGTAATATACACTTATTAGAACAATTCAAATGGCGTGGAAACAAACAACAAACGTTTAGTCAAAATTTACAGAATTATTGCATGAACAAAAGGAAAATATAGCAGGTATAATTTCGTATGATATTAATGGAGCTATTGACCTCATAACAACTCTTTACAAAATGTCTGGAAAATCAATGAAGTATATATGAATATTACATATGGCACATAGCCACCATGGGGGCTACTAAGATGATTCAGATCTACTAGCTCTGTCATCGACCTTCTGAATTATAAAGAGAAAAGAAATGATTTTAAAAAAACATGCAAAATTAAAATACATGCATATCAGGAAAAGGAAAGAGAATCATTGTTTATCCCAAGGCATTCTGGTCAATTATAAAACGTAGTCAGAAAAAAACACCTGACTGCAATATAACAGCAAACGAATAGTATAATTATTTTAGTGCCTTGCTCTACCATAGTAATGCCATTAGTATTGACATGAATGACAATTTACAATATATTGATGAGTCAGCAAACTGACCTATTGAACAACAAGAAGTTATGAATTCTATATCACAACTGGTTAATGATAAAAGTTGCGGTATAGATGGTATCCTGTATTTTATAGAAATACAATGTATGAAATCACACCATTATTTACAGCTTTGTTCAACAGAATTTTTGAAACAGGAGTATTCCCTCTGTCTTGGAGCTCAAGTGCTATATATCCAGTTTTCAAATCTGGATCTACCTCTGATACAAATAATTATAGAGGAATATCATTGACTAATACAATGTATAAAAAAAAATTCTGGAATAATTAATAAACATCTATATACTTGGTCAGAAGACAATAATAAAATAAATGAGTCACAAGCGGGTTTTAGGCGCGGCTACTCAGCAGTAGACAATGTCTTTTGCTTACAGGCAATGGTGCAAAAATATTTATCAAGAAAGGTGGTCGGTTTTATTGTTTGTATGTTGATTTTCGAAAAGTATTTGATAAAATCAGTCATCACCAGTCATTTAAATGTTTGGAAAAAAAGGTGATACATGGTCAATTTCTTGACATCCTACAAACAATATATAATGACCTCAAGTCTTGTATTAAAGTAAAACAAATGAAAGTTAATACCAGTTTATCTGATAATGATAGTCCTAACATTGATTGTTATAATAACGCTGATTACATAACCAACATGTTTACATGCAATATTGGCACAAGACAAGGTGATAAATCAAGTTCTACAATTTTTTCACTTTTCATTGACGAGTTGTGCACACAATTATATAACACTTGTGGTACAGGTATATTTATCAGTAATGAAATTCCGGATATTATAATTCGAGGGGTGAGAGCAAAACTATGCTAAGTGCATTTAAATATATAAGCACTTAGCCTAGTTTTGCTCTCACCCCTTGATATGTCTAATGTTTACTGATGATGTTGTAAACTGTGCAGAAACGGTCAATAAGTTACAGCAGCAACTTAATTGTATTGATGTATATTGCCAATCTACTGGAATGGAAGTCAATCTTGATAAAACTGAAATAATAGCTTTTCAAAATGGAGGATCTTTAAAAAATACTGAGTGTTGGAAATTTTGCAGTCAGACAATAAGAACAACATCCATGTATAAGTATATGGGGTTACTATTTACACCAAATTTATCCTGGAATCAAGCCGTAAATAAATTACCAATGCAGGCACAAAAGGCCATATACAAGTTCCAGCAACTTTTTGGTTACTTTAGACCTCAAAAATTGTTTAAAATATTTGATCCAATGATATCCCTTGTTCTATGTTATGGGTCTCAAATATGGGGTTATGAATATTATGATGTTGTAGAATCTGTCCATTCAACCTTTGTAAACAATATTTAAATGTTAATAAGAATACTAACAACTGCACCGTATTAGGTGAATGTGGACGACTCTTATGTGGAAACTTTATATCAAATATTTAACAAATTGCATAAGATATTGGTGCACCTTAATCCAGATGCCACGGCACAGATTTCCCCGTAATTGTTATCTAATGTTAAAGTCACTTGATGATGTTAACAGATCTTGCTGGGCCAATAAAATAAAAAATGTATTATTAAAGTATTGATTTGGTTATGTATGGATTTCACAGGATGTCGGTGATAAAAATTTATTTGTTTCTCATTTCAAGCAACAGATTAAAGATTGTTACGCTCAGAAGTGGCATAAAGTCATTACAATATCAAGTCGTTGTCATCATTATAAATATTTTAAAACCCGATTGAATCCCAAGCGTTACTATTGTTTAAGCATGAAAAGAAAATTTAAAATTTCGATGCACAAACTCATCATTGAAGTTGGGAGATATACACACATACCAAAAGAAGATAGAATTTGTAAATATTGTTCATCAAATAATGTACCTATCCTTGATTGTGAATTCCATGCCTTTTTTCATTGTAAAAAATATGAAAATATCAGCGAACACTTTTTGTACACATGGTACACCTCAGGATACACACTCCACCATTTTTATCATTTATTAAGTAGCAATGATGATTCAATTATCAATAATGTATCTTGTTACATATATCATTTACTGAATGCAATAAACTCGGGGGATTACTAAAGTATGATAATAATCATTTCTTATATTAACAACTTAGATAATTCCATCTATGCTCAAATGTTATATATAAAACTTTCTACTTTGTTATATTTATATATCTATAATGAAATATATTATGGGCCGGAGGCCTTAATTTGCTGAATAAAGGCATTTGTATGATTGTAATGTATCAAACTGTCTGACATGGTAACAGTAACTGTCAAAAAGGTATCTGGGGGTATTCATTATCTTCAGTAATAGTTCTTTTTTTTATTTTATTTTCATGTGATTCATCATTATGAATGCTATTTAAATGAAATAAAACTCTACTGATATGAAATTCTCGATTTAAAATCAATATTGGAAAAATAATCTGTCCTATATTAACCACATTTACTCGTGGTGGCAGTGGTTCTTGTATACAGGGGTGGTGGCAGTGGTTCTTGTATACAGGGGTGATGGCAGTGGTTCTTGTATACAGGGTTGGTGGCAGTGGTTCTTGTATACAGGGGTGGTGGCAGTGGTTCTTGTATACAGGGGTGGTGGCAGTGGTTCTTGTATACAGGGGTGATGGCAGTGGTTCTTGTATACAGGGGTGATGGCAGTGGTTCTTTTATACAGGGGTTGTGGGCAGTGGTTCTTGTATACAGGGGTGATGGCATTGGTTCTTGTATACAGGGGTGATGGCAGTGGTTCTTGTATACAGGGGTGATGGCAGTGGTTCTTGTATACAGGGGTGGTGGCAGTGGTTCTTGTATACAGAGGTGGTGGCAGTGGTTCTTGTATACAGGGGTGGTGGCAGTGGTTCTTGTATACAGGGGTGATGGCAGTGGTTCTTGTATACAGGGGTGATGGCAGTGGTTCTTGTATACAGGGGTGGTGGCAGTGGTTCTTGTATACAGGGGTGATGGCAGTGGTTCTTGTATACAGGGGTGATGGCAGTGGTTCTTGTATACAGGGGTGGTGGCAGTGGTTCTTGTATACAGAGGTGGTGGCAGTGGTTCTTGTATACAGGGGTGGTGGCAGTGGTTCTTGTATACAGGGGTGTGGCAGTGGTTCTTGTATACAGGGGTGTGGCAGTGGTTCTTGTATACAGGGGTGTTGGCAGTGGTTCTTGTATACAGGGGTGATGGCAGTGGTTCTTGTATACAGAGGTGGTGGCAGTGGTTCTTGTATACAGGGGCAGATAAGGTGCAGCAATGTATAAGGCACACATTAATTTAACTTATTTGTCACATCCTATAAGAGGAAATACTGTTTTGAAAATTTGTGCTGTCAGACATATTGCCAGATTGAAAGCTATCCATATGTCACAGTGGCTAATCATATGGTGATCCATTTTATATTGATACATGGCATAAGATTACCGTTCAACTGTTACATTAAGGAGAGGCAGGGTAAAGTTGACACACTTTCCTAACATGGCATTACTCAACTGTGTCAGCAGACGTGGGACCAATGTCACCTGTCATAATTCTCCCAACTAACAGACATTATGTAACAATTGCCACCAGTCAAATTTCTCCAGTACATCATGAGGTCTAGTAAAATAAGTTTATTTGTATCAGTCATCATGTGGTTTCACTTTCTCATGTTCTTTGTATCCTTAAATTTACCAGTATTGTTTATTATGGTTCTGTACATCCGTTTTTGGAAATTGTTTATTAGTAAGTTTCTCAATGATGGGGAAAACCAACCTGAAAACCTGTATATCATCTTACAAGGCGCACCCACATAAACCTGAAATTATCTGGAAGAAGTGTATGCCAAATTGTACTTACCAGGGGAAGTAACTGCTGTGAGAGTTTGTTTATACAGGGATATTAACCACTGCAATGGTGCAGAAAGGTTGATTGTCATAGTGACATTGAGGAGGGGGTGGGGAGATGATGTATACTGAGGTGATGGTTGTGACATCTGGTCAAGAGAACAGAGATGATTGAGGCAGAGAGCTCACAATCACTGACTTGACCCTATCATGGATGATATCTTTGTGCTCAGCTGACAGAAACACTTGCCTAAGTTACTGATGACCTCATGTACACTTGCTTTGACATGATTATTCACATTATATTTTCTTCATGATTATCAATTACCCTGAGGCCTTGTTATTATGACTCCCAAAAATAAAAAAAAACACAAACAAGTCTGCTTGACCATCATACCTGTCATGAATAAGTGACATAAAAAGTAAGAAGATTGACTCCTCTATGACACATGGCATTAGGTATACATGTTTAGGATCTGTCTGCCTGCATTTTGTTTGTTTTCCTGTATTGAATTTTGATAAACCCTTTACCTCATATAGACATGTTTTGATGCCATAACAAACATTGCAGGGACCCTGATCAGATAGCCCAGGAGCTGTCTCATCAGGCTTATACAATATTGTAGCTCAGATTCTACATCAGGGTCACTTCTGTTTGCTCATACAATATTGTAGCTCAGATTCTACACTTGGGTCTCCACTGTTTGCTCATACAATATTGTAGCTCAGATTCTACACCAGGGTCTCTCTGTTTGCTCATACAATATTGTAGCTCAGATTATACACTAGGGTCTCCTCTGTTTGCTCATACAACATTGTAGCTCAGATTCTACACCAGGGTCTCCTCTGTTTGCCAATACAACATTGTAGCTCAGATTCTACATCATGGTCACCTCTGTTTGCTCATACAATATTGTAGCTCAGATTCAACAGTTTGTGATGCAAAGAAATTGTTTCCTGGTGGACTAATATTTTTTGACTTATATTTCGTTACCCTCCTCCAATAAATGTAGAGCATGTTATAATGGCATGTAGTTTAAACCTTCCTTAAACAGCATAAATGTAGAGCATGTAATAATGACATACAGTGTTACCTGCCTTAAACAGTCAGCCAGTTCAAGTGGTTGTTAATTAGACATTGATTGTATAGTTAATTGGTAATTCTTAGATACTTAAAGATGGCTTGTTTCATCAGGGTGCTGCTACATGTAAGTCCAACAGGTAGCGAAAACAAAAGGTTGAATATGAAACGTATGAATCATGTCATAATGTAAATAACTGTTCATGTAAGAAAGAGAGAGAGAAATAACATCAACCTTTAAAGTATGAAAAAGATAGTGAAGAAAAGAAAGTCCACCTGCATTTTACCATCATAGTTGTGTATGCTTAAGGTTTTCATCTATGTTTTTTTACCAGTCCATTTTGAGATAATGATTTATACATATTTATCTAGATGAATTGATATTTGAAAGTATTTATTTAAAAAGTATTTTGCAGTAAATGTAAATGTGTGTAGTAGAATGCTAGGGTATGATGCTGTCTTTGTGTCACATATGTAGATGTACACAGTGGCTCTGTCTAAAAGTGACATTGATATAACAAAATGGTTCTGCTTCACATGGATATAACAGAATGTTCTGATTGTCAAAGTGTCACTTGATATAACAGAATATTCTGATTGTCAAAGTGTCACATGGATATAACAGAATGTTCTGATTGTCAAAGTGTCACATGGATATAACAGATTGTTCTGATTGTCAAAGTGTCACATGGATATAACAGAATGGTTCTGACTCTTAGTGTCACATGGATATAACAGAGTGTTCTGACTCTTAGTGTCACATGGATATAACAGAATGGTTCTGACTCTTAGTGTCACATGGATATAACAGAATGGTTCTGACACTTAGTGTCACATGGATATAACAGAATGGTTCTGACTCTTAGTGTCACATGGATATAACAGAATGTTCTGACTCTTAGTGTCACATGGATATAACAGAACAGTTCTGACTCTTAGTGTCACATGGATATAACAGAATGGTTCTGACTCTTAGTGTCACATGGATTTAACAGAATGGTTCTGACACTTAGTGTCACATGGATATAACAGAATGGTTCTGACTCTTAGTGTCACATGGATGTAACAGAGTGTTCTGACACTTAGTGTCACATGGATATAACAGAATGGTTCTGACTCTTAGTGTCACATGGATGTAACAGAATAGATCTGATTGTCTTTTAGTGTCACATGGATATAACAGAATGGTTCTGACTCTTAGTGTCACATGGATATAACAGAATGGTTCTGACTCTTAGTGTCACATGGATATGACAGAATGGTTCTGACACTTAGTGTCACATGGATATAACAGAATGGTTCTGACTCTTAGTGTCACATGGATATAACAGAATGGTTCTGACTCTAAGTGTCACATGGATAAGACAGAATGACTCTGATACTGTCTTAGGGAGAGCATTTTTCAGAGGGTGTCTGTTCCTAATTGTTTAATTGCTCTGTTCAACTTATTACCAACACATTATGTTGTTTTACTTTATTTTACCCTAACTGCAGTGTCTTAATTTGCTGATTTTCTTTTAATATATGTTTATGTATATGTGTCTTTAAATATATGATACAATGTTGATTGTTATCCATGATAAGGATACCAAAGACCTTTGACCCATTGAAAATTAAGCCTCACACTTCTCATTAATGGCTTGGTTATCTGCTCCTAAAATATATCACAAACAAAACCATATACTCTTTTGTATAAACCAAGTCGACCATTGATTACCTTATTACCCCAGTGTAGCTATTGGATATCCAGTAAGTCAATTTTAATGCTTTTTTTATACAAAAGAAATATCCATAATTCTTTCAGTCATGGCATTTGATGTCTCATACATGTGGCTTTTCACTTGATGGATGTCTTATTTGTGTGGCTATACACTTAACGTTTCATACATACGTGTTGTTCCACACTTTACGTGTCATACATACATGTTGTTCCACACTTTCTGTGGCATTAGATATCTAATATATGAGGTTCTACACTTTATGTTGCATTATTTTTCTTATATTTGTGGCTCTACACTTTATTTGACATTAGATGTCTTATGTAGTGTGGTATAATTTGTCATATGTGTGGTTCTACACTTTTTGGCTCACCAGAGCACAACATGTTCAAGGTGAGTTATTGTGATCACCCTGCATCTGTCAACCATCATAAAAATTTAAAAAAACATTTCCTCTAAAATCACTGGGTAGAAATTGATGAAATCTGGTATGAATGATCATTGAGTTGCCCTATACAAAAGTTGTTAAAATAAACATGACCCATGCAGAACTCTGGTTCCCATGGCAACCAACAGAATTTTACTTTAAAAACTTCAAAAATCTTATCTTCAGGAACCAGTGGTTAAAATTTTATTTCCTTTGGTACAAATGATCACCTCATAACTCTCTACCATGATTGCTAAAATTAAGTTGATCCATTGAAAAAATGAGGTTCATAGGGGGTCTGCGTATTTCCTTATATACTTTATATAGAACATTTCAAAACTCTTATTCTATGAAGCCATGGGGTAGAATTTAATTTCTCCTCACACAAATGGTCACCTCATGGATGTCTACCACTAGTCCTAAAATAAAGTTGATCCCATGAAAAACATGGTCTCCAGATGGTTGATTAAATTTAGAATTCTTTGTATCTGAAACTTGATTGGGTTGCTGCTGGAAGTAGTAATGTAAAGTGATTTGAATAACTGTACTCTGGTTAGTTATCTAGGGCCATCATGGCCGTCTTGTTGTGTTATTAGATTAGATTATGTGTATGGTTCTACACTTTATGCTGCATTTGATGTCATGTGTGTGTGGTTCTACACTTCTTGTGGCTTTAGATGTCATATATGTGTGTGGTTCTACATTTTTTGTGGCATTAGATGTCATATATGTGTGTGGTTCTATACTTTTTTTAAATGAAGAGCACACTATCTTATTTAGAACCATGTTTCAGCAATAGTCAGAATTCAAGAAATTTGTTTAAAAATATTTTTTGTTGGGATAATTAATTAAAGAATGCCATTATTTACCATTTTTAAATGTTAATTCTATATCCATATAATGTTGATACATAATAGATTGTAAATTGAAGTAAAGTAAAACATTGAATTGAATTCCATTCCAAAATCTGGTTGCCATGGCAACTAAAAGGGGAAATTTTTTAAAAACTTCAAAGATTTTCTTGTGCTGGATTTCAAAGTTATTTGCAGAGATGTTCCATAGGTCACACTCTACCAAGATTGTTTAAATTAATTATTTTGATATGTTGAAAAACATGGCCACCAGGGGGTGGAGCTAATTTTCCTTATATGTAAAGAGTACAAATTTGAAAAATCTTCTTGTTGGATTTATGGCTGGCAGGGGGCAGATCCCATTTTCCATAATATCATATGATATTTGCTGTTTTTTTCCTCCCACTTATACCTGGTTCTCAAGTGAGCGATATCAGGGCCATCATGGTCCTCTTGTGTGATAAGATAGACTATGTTACACTGGGTTTTGTAATATAATGGACCATGTTATACTAGGTTTTGTGATATCATGGACCATGTTATACTAGGTTTTGTGATATAATGGACCATGTTTTACTGAGTTTTGTGATATAATGGACCATGTTTGATATAATGGACCATGTTATACTGGGTAATATGATATAATGAACCATGTTATACTGGATTTGTGATATAATGAACCATGTTATAATGGGTTTTGTGATATAATGGACCATGTTATACTGGATTTTGTGATATAAGGGAAAGTGTTATAATGGGTTTTGTGATATAATGAACCATGTTATACTGGGTTTTGTGATATAATGGACCGTGTTATAATGGGTTTTGTGATAAAATGGACTGTGTTATAATGGGTTTTGTGATAAAATTGACTGTGTAACAATGGGTTTTGTGATATAATGGACCATGTTATAATGGATCTGCACCAAATTTGTGTATTTTCTTTCTCCCTTTTATGACCCAATCTACATAATTATGTTGATTTTTTTTTATTTTTCTATATTTTCAGGTAAGTGATTGCAGTTTCTGTATTCCCTTTCAACTGACACACCCTTTACATTACAAGATGACCCTTAAGACCAAGATGCCCCAAAAGGTCAGGTAAGTAGCATGACCTTTGCTGTGTTTATAAACATTTCTGTCTAGCAATAACACCTGGGTAACATCAGCTATAGTTAATTATGAGAATCTGCCACATGATACAATTAATCTTTGAAGGAATCCATCCACATCATTAGGAAAGGTGTGTTTGAATGTCTGTCGATATAGGAATAGTCATTGAAATTGTCCATCCCTAATCTGTAGACAGAAAGGATACACATGTAATTACCAGATTTATTGTAATTATTTTCCTATGTCTGGTTTCTACAAGTAAACAGATATTTCTGTATTAATATGAGGATGAAGGAGAATTTAATGATTTTTTTATGTTGATGTTTTATGCTATACGCACTCATTTAGCAAAGAAGGATTTTTTATGTATGGATATTAAGCAAATGTTTTACGAGCTCTTTCTTTCCAAAATTCCTGTCTCAACAAGGAACTATGGTAGTTGTAAAAATATTGGTCTAGTATTTGGAAGAAGTCATTGTCTTTAAATAAAGTAGAGGACAAAAAGTCTCATTGTAAATACATCTCAAATTGAATTACTGAACTAAATGTTGCTATCAACATATAGACAAGGTCTGTAAATGGTTCAGTGGACAGTCTCTTTATAAACAGACAAGGTCTGTAAACAGTTCAGTGGGCAGTCTCTTTATAAAACAGACAAGGTCTGTAAATGGTTCAGTGGACAGTCTCTTTATAAAACAGACAAGGTCTGTAAATGGTTCAGTGGGCAGTCTCTTTATAAAACAGACAAGGTCTGTAAATGGTTCAGTGGACAGTCTCTTTTATAAAACAGACAAGGTCTGTAAATGATTCAGTGGGCAGTCTCTATATTAAACAGACAAGGTCTGTAAATGGTTCAGTGGACAGTCTCTTTATAAAACAGACAAGGTCTGTAAATGGTTCAGTGGGCAGTCTCTTTATAAAACAGACAAGGTCTGTAAATGGTTCAGTGGACAGTCTCTTTATAAAACAGACAAGGTCTGTAAATGGTTCAGTGGACAGTCTCTTTATAAAACAGACAAGGTCTGTAAATGGTTCAGTGGGCAGTCTCTTTATAAAACAGACAAGGTCTGTAAATGGTTCAGTGGGCAGTCTCTTTATAAAACAGACAAGGTCTGTAAATGGTTCAGTGGACAGTCTCTTTATAAAACAGACAAGGTCTGTAAATGGTTCAGTGGACAGTCTCTTTATAAAACAGACAAGGTCTGTAAATGGTTCAGTGGACAGTCTCTAAATGAAACAGACAAGGTCTGTAAATGGTTCAGTGGACAGTCTCTAAATGAAACAGACAAGGTCTGTAAATGGTTCAGTGGACAGTCTCTAAATGAAACAGACAAGGTCTGTAAATGGTTCAGTGGACAGTCTCTAAATGAAACAGACAAGGTCTGTAAATGGTTCAATGGACAGTCTCTAAATGAAACAGACAAAATCTAATGAAGTTCAGATGACAAGTCTTATATAAACATGACATCTAGTAATGGTTCAGTAGACTAAACTATATGAAAGAATCTCTAGATTGACGAGTTGAAATGATTCTAGTGGACATGACTCTTAGATGAAAATTAGACAGTTGACTATGTAGGAATGATCTCTAGATGGAAGAGTTGACTATACTATGTAGAAATGATCTCTAGATGGAATAGTTGACTATAATATATAGAAAAGATCTCTAGATGGAAGAGTCAACTATAATATATAGAAATGATCTCTAGATGGAAGAGTCGACTATAATATATAGAAATGATCTCTAGATGGAAGAGTCGACTATCATATATAAAAATGATTTCTAGATGGACGAGTAATATAAAGAAATGATCTCTAGATGGAAGAGTTGACTATCATAATTATATAAAAAAGATTTCTAGATGGATGAGTAATATAAAGAAATAATCTCTAGATGGAAAAGTCGACTATCATATATAAAAATGATTTCTAGATGGATGAGTAATATAAAGAAATAATCTCTAGATGGAAAAGTCGACTATCATTTATAGAAATGATCTCTAGATGGATGAGTTGACTAATATATAAAGAAATGATCTCAAGATGGACTTCTTAAGATATATGTAACAGTAATCTTTGAATGAACTTGTAGACTACTATATTTAACAGTCTCTACACAAAATGGCTCAAGCTCCACCAACCATATTAATTAGGAGTGAATTTTATCATTTTTGTCTTGCTAGTAAAGGTATCCAATAAGTCCCTTCTTATACTGTTAGTTATTATGATAATTCTTTTAGTTAGCTTAATCATGTACCTGAATATTTCATAAAAAAGAATGTTGGACTGCATTTCCACCCAAATCATGAATTATAAAGTATCACTTTAAATATTGGGCTAAATATTGTTGGTGGAATTCTAGTCTAGTGAAGCCTAGTTGACTTAATCTTTAAGCAATCTGGCAGATGTAGTCTTTAAATCAATATGTACGCTAAGCTTTTAATTGAACCAATAGTCGTTAATTATCTCATAAAATTGAGCATTTTGATCTAGACTGAGGCAGGATTTTTGTATTCTAAAATCAGTTTGTAGTATATTGGCTGCATGCAATGTCTTTCTATGATTTTCATATTGGTTGAAATAAAAAACACACAGGACTGTTTTATTCAGAATCACTGTTATTTCCTTCCTTATTCATAGCCATAACTAAATATTAAAATGAAAGAAAAACACTCTCCCTGAAACTGAGTAATATATCAAGATCTATTTCTCAATAATTTTGAATGGAAGTGTATTTAAATTGATAAATCCATTTTAGAGACAAAAAAGAGGCAGCTGATATTACTGTGTAGCCAGACAGTAAAACAAACTGCATTATTTCTCTGTATTGAATATTTTTCAGACAACAAAAGAGTGAAATGTTCCTCAGTATTTGTGATGAAAAGCTTGGAGAAATACAATTTCACATAAAGTGAAAAGTGTATGCAGCATCCCACACAGATTTTCCAATGGCTTATCCCTTTCACTCATATAGACTCATTTTGACGCACTCAATAGGTACCACATAAAGCCTGATCGGCAGAAAACCACAGTTAAACCTTACCAAATTTAATTACAAAATCCTCATTTCCAGACCACTGAGGAGCAGCGAACAGCATAAAACATGATCAGCCTGCAAGTTACTCGCAGGCTGATCTGGTTTTATGCAGTTCGCATAGGTCTTTTCATGGTTTCCTCTATGAGGGAAAGGGTTAAAAACAAATAATCATGACATTGACATGCTCAAATGATTTGACATTTGCAAAAATACAAAAATATATATCAAGTGTAAATATTTCTATGTAAATACAACAAAATGAAACTAGATAGTGGTAGAATAAGAGGACATGCCTAAAATAATTTGACTTGCTTTTTCAATTTGATTTAAACAAAAATCATTGGCTCAAATTAACTTGAAAGAAAAATGATCATTTTAGTAGCATTTGTTTTGGATTATACATGTACTTCATGACAAATGGCACCCGATATAAATATTGCACACTTTATTGTATTCTCTTTGATGAGTTTTAGCATGATGCTGTGTTATACAGGATTTAAAATATAAGATATACCATTTAAACATAAATCATACCATTAAAATGTTTTTGAATAATTTATCCATTAAATTTGTGACACAAGTTTTTTTTGTCATTTTTTGCTCCATTTGGAAAGTTAATTATCTCTTCTTCTATGACTCTATTTAAAGTTGCTCTTTCTTTAAAGATTTAAGATCAGTATTATTTTTCCCTCTTTAATTTTTTATTAGTTTTTTTATTTAATTATTATGCCAATGAATGACCAAAAAAGTCCAAAAATGTATCTTGAAATATTATAAAACCTATCAAAAATGTATCTTGAAATATTATAAAACCTATCAAAAATGTATCTTGAAATATTATAAAACCTATCAAAAATGTATCTTGAAATATTATAAAACCTATCAAAAATGTATCTTGAAATATTATAAAACCTATCAAAAATGTATCTTGAAATATTATAAAACCTATCAAAAATGTATCTTGAAATATTATAAAACCTATCAAAAATGTATCTTGAAATATTATAAAACCTATCAAAAATGTATCTTGAAATATTATAAAACCTATCAAAAATGTATCTTGAAATATTATAAAACCTATCAAAAATGTATCTTGAAATATTATAAAACCTATCAAAAATGTATCTTGAAATATTATAAAACCTATCAAAAATGTATCTTGAAATATTATAAAACCTATCAAAAATGTATCTTGAAATATTATAAAACCTATCAAAAATGTATCTTGAAATATTATAAAACCTATCAAAAATGTATCTTGAAATATTATAAAACCTATCAAAAATGTATCTTGAAATATTATAAAACCTATCAAAAATGTATCTTGAAATATTATAAAACCTATCAAGGACGTATACAATAGAGTCTTTAACCCTTTCCCTCATATATACTCCTTTTGACGCCCTCTATAGGTATCACATAAAGCCTGATCTGCAGAAAACCAGAGTTAAACCTTACCAAATTTAATTACAAAATCCTCATTTCCAGACCACTGAGGAGCAGCGAACAGCATAAAACCTGATCAGCCTGCGAGTTACTCGCAGGCTGATCTGGTTTTATGCTGTTCGCATAGGTCTTTTCATGGTTTCCTCTATGAGGGAAAGGGTTAATTAAGTTTTTAAACATGAATATCCTTGGGATGAGAAAAATGAACTAGACAGTGACCTTTAAAGCATTTAAACATATATCCTTTTTGCACCTGGCATATTGAAACAGTAAATATTTTGTTGTCTTAAAACCTGGTCAAACTTAAAAATGGACACTCTGAGAAGGGTATCTTTTTGGCAGGGTTTAAACAGACTGCAGTTTTTAATTATTTTAAGAAAAAAAGTACATTCAGCACAGTTGGAAGGAATCCTGATATGTTTTTAGCTCACCAGAGCACAACATATTCGAGGTGATCAAGCTATTGTGATCACCCTGTGTCCATCGTTAACAAATTGATTTAAACGACAATTTCTCTGAAACCTCTGGGTATAAATTGATGAAACTTAGCATGAATGATCCTTTGGTGGTTCTTCACAAAAGTTGCTAAAAAAACTTGATTCATGTAGAACTCTGGTTGCTATAGCAACTAAAAGAATTTTACTTTAAAAACTTAAAAAATCTTCTCCTCTGAATCCTATGGTCAGAATTTAATTTCATTTGGCACAAATGGTCAGCTCATGGCTGTCTACCATAATTGCTAAAATGAAGTTAATCCCTTGTTAAATGAGGCCCTTAGGGGTTGGCTTGTTTCTTTATATAATTATAATGCATATAGAAAATTTCAAAATTCAAATAGTCAGCTCATGTCTGTCTATCATAATTGCTAAAATAGAGTTTATCCTATGAAAAACGAGACCCCTAGTGGGTCACCTAGTTTCCTTATATACTCTTTATAGAAAATTTCAAAATTCTTCTTCTATGAAATCAATGGTTAGAATTAATTTTTTTAAGGCACAAATATTCACCGTATGACTGTCTATCATAATTCCTAAAATAAAGTTGATAACATGAAAAATGAGGCCCTTAGGCAGTCAGATAGTTTCTTTATATATTCTTCCTTTATGAAACCAATAGCTGGAATTTAATTTCATTTCAAACAAATGGTCACCTCATGGCTGTCTACCATAATTACTAGAATAAAGTTGATCCGTTGAAAAATGAGGCCCCTAGGGGGTCAGCTAGTTTCCTTATATACAGTCACACCTCATTATGTCAAAGTCACTAGGAAATTGAACAAAATTTGATTTAAGAGAATTTTGAGATATCAGAATACAATTACATGTGCATATCTCTGAAGGTATCTCCCCTATGTGTCAAATTATTCATTGTAATTTGGGTGGTATTTGAAAGAAAATAACATACTTATTACATTTTATCACTTTATTGAATAAAGTTTATTTTAATAATAAATATGTACAGTAATTTTATATACAGTATAGGACTTAATACATGTACAGACAAACAAATATTCAATTCTTAAAGACATTTAGTACATATCTTCTGCGATCTTTTTCTTCGACTTAACCCCCTTTTCCACTTCTAATATGGCCAAATAATTCACTGTGTAGGATTTTGAATTCAGCTTTCTCTTCGTTCCTTTACCCTTGGCGGATCTAGACATCCCCCAGGATTCAGACTGGGTCCTTCTCTGGATTGCTCAGTATGAGTATCGGGCACATAGACGTGTTTATCGTCTGATGCCATTTTGGTTATGTGGATACAACATTTCGACACTTAATAAATACCTACAGTATAAATCGCTCAAAGTGACAAGTAAAATAACAAAAAGCCAAACAAACAATCTGATGACTTCTTTAATTGCTCCCATCCAAGCTAAAAAGCTAAAACAAATTAGCTCAATACAGGTGAATTGTCAATCAATCCATTTCCGTGACGTCACATTCACAACTCAACCAACTGACATGTGCCTGGTGTTGGCGGCTGCTTTGATCTTCGAGTCAAGTGACAGACAAAAGGTGAGAAAAAACAACACGGGGACAGATAATCGCTTTGAGACAAAAGGAATTTTGGCTTAAAGGAATTTGACTTAAGCGTCGAATATTTATATGTATATATAGGAAACAAATTCAGGACTAGATAATAAATTTGACATACTGTAAAATCATAATATTTCGTGGGGGATTTATTTTCGTTGATTTCGTGGACGCCGCTATCCACGAATTTATGTCCCCACGAAAAGTTTTCATTTATCATGTCAAACAGCTTGCCGATAATGACGACTTTCTCCCATATCCCAACAGACTCGAGTAAATTGAGTTCAATAATATATATAAAATTTATGTTTTGGAATATAATGTATTAAAAAGCAAATAAACAAATCGCCAAAGAAAACTTCATAATGTTAGTTGTATTACTTTTTGTGTTTAATGTACAAGTGCAACTAATTTTGAGTTGGTTTCCACCATAATTTACAGTACTCCACCCACTTTTGTTTATACTGCGGTCGCTGTACTAGTCGTGTTTTATGGTACATAGTTTTATAATATATACATGATATATGTACATGTATATATATTACTCGTTTTATCCTTTCATTTTTGAAGTTTTGCTTCATTACAAATTGTGTCATAATTTTTTTTGAGTACATGAGTGTCTTCAAGTTCTTGCGTGGATAAGCTGCATGGGTAGGAGAGATCCACCCTGTATTATGGCCAATACAGCACAGTGATTTGTCGTTGTCATCAAGACGACTGATTTGACACCTGCTGTGCCCCCATTGTCCACTTGCCCCCAGGCACTACAGGACATCCTGTCTAGCCCCAGTTGAGGACGAGTGGGTCCGGGATATCATGCTGTGCCACAACTGTGGTGACCTCGGTTTTTATCCTAAGCAATACATGGCCGAAATATTACGAAAATTATATGGCCACAAGCTTATTTACACTTACTTTGGTCTGATTAACGCTCCCTAAAAGTAAGTTCTGAAAACAGATCTTAACATGTACTAAATATCATGTCATTAACATATTATGATCAATATTAGGCTACATTCTTTTCAATTTAAATATTGTAAAGGTCTTCAAATCAACGTCCAGATAACGTTGAAATAGATAAAAAAAAAATTCTAACGCATGAATCCACGAATTCTTGTCCCCACGAACATGTTTTTTTCACTGAATCCACGAAATTTCATCCCCACGAAATAAAATGATTTCACAGTAAGCGGAAATTTGATGCAAACGAGTTTGACACAACGAGGCTCAACTGTACTCTATATATAAAATTTCAAAATTCTTCTACTATGAAATCAATGGTTAGAAATTAATTTCTTTTGATACAAATGGTCACTTCATGTCTTCCCATGAATAATGAGGCCTCCAGATGACTTACTGAAGAATTCTTTTTATCTTAAGTTTGAATCTGGTTGGAACCCACTATACAGTGTTCCCCAGAAATGTTACTTTTTATCTAAAGTTTGAATCTGGTTGGAACCCACTATACGGTGTTCCCCAGAAATGTTACTTTTTTTAGATTTATCCATAACTGTGGATCACCATAAATTCTCACACACTGTGCAATTTTATTTATTTTTAAACACAAATAACGCAACTACCACTGAATGGTTACTGAATAACCGTGAAACTAAGTATTTTTTTGTAACAGCCCCAAATCCGACACAAAAAAACAGCCTGTTCTTTTAGTAGTATAGATTATATTTGATTTCTGATGTTTAAAGTGTCGTATGACAAATATCAAATTCAATTTTGAAAGTATCCGTATTTAAGGATATTATTTTACAACCAAAACATAATACATTTCTGAAGATAAGATTACATTTAAATTATAGCGACATCCTGACCTGCACTTATAATGAAGATTCATGTAGTTTATCTTAAGACATGAATTACATTATTTATTTCAAGGATTGGGCGGTCACTTATATAGAGCCTTTGATTATAGAACCATATAAGGAAGATATGAAATATTTGTCCCTGACAATTTTTACGGCTTTCTGCAACCTGCGGAAAACGTATAATTTTAATCATATATTTTCTATTTTTAAACAAAATGGTGCTTTTCTGTAACATTTATTAAATTTCATGTGAAAGATCCTGATTATTTTTCACACATACCTTTATAGGACAGTAAGAAATGTCAAGAGCAAAAAGTAATTAATAACAAAAATTGTAAAGTACTCCTTGAACAGAGAACAGTTAAACAGAATTTTCCCTGAATTTGCATAGTATCATGACATCTAAATCTTGGTTTGTGAATGAACTTGTCTCAAGCTTGTGTTAGGGAGAAAAACCTACCCATAATGCACAGGGAAATGTCAATCTGCATACGGATAAACACCGTTATAAACAAACCCGCAGAGAAATGTAGACCGTCTGGAGTGTAATTTTATCCCTTCTTGGTTGGGAAAATTGTGTCTTAAAATAGGTAGTATTTAATTGGCTAGTGTCTTCAGCTTGGTGGTAATTGGTATTGATCAGATACTTGTCTCATTCTTCCGTGATGTCGGTTATGGAATACAGAAAAAAAAAGAGTAAGAAAAGTTGAGAGAATTACCAGCGATGACGGTTAGTCAAGACAGCAACATATGGTGTAAAGATCACCATTGTTAGTGATGATAAAAATGCATGGCAAGCAAATTGTTGACCTGTCTAGGCATACCTTTACTTACAGTGGGAGGAATGTGCATGTGTTGTGTTGTCCATGTCTATACTGTTGGGAGAGATTTGAATGTGAATGTGTTTTCTGTTTATTGTGTATGGCCGTGTGACATTGTGAAAGACCTTGTCTGTTGTGGACTGTTTATTTATCTGTTTGCCTGTCCTCCATCTGTCTATCTCTGTCTACATCTGCTTTTATCTGTCTGTCTGATCCCCCTTCTTAGTATATAAAAGTACAAATGAAGGTATCGAATGATGAGACTCTGTTGCCACTGGACAGGCAGGCTGTGTCCAGCACACCAAATCTAAAAAACAGATCTTTATTAAACTTGGTCACATTGTGTATGGTCTCAATATTTCGACCAACTTCGATAGCTAGTCATAATTTCTGAGACAGTTTAGAGTTTGTTATGGCCCTTGCATTTATGAAAAAACACAAAATTATTTGTGTATATTCTCTTGGTCTCACAAAGGTGATCCGATCTTTACCAAACTGGGTCACAGTGTGAAGTGCTCAAGTTTGAAAACAAGCAAAAAATGTCTAAGAAATCCAGAGTAATGGCCCTTGAATCAATAAAATTGCAGGACCAGAATATTTAATGATTACCAGTGCTCTTGTTTGAAATTTATTTTTTTTTACAATTTTTTGTTCAAGCACAAAGAGACAATATTTTGTACTTCACTTACTTGCCCATTTTTAACAGGGTCATGGCATCATTTTTCTTGACTTTTCTCTATGTGTTTGGAGATTGAGAACTGATATTCGCAGTATGTGTCCTATAATGAATAAAGGTTTCCATTGCAATTCCATTTTCAATGGAATTATGGCCTTACAACTGAGAAAGTTTCCAAAGCAAGATATACATTTTCGCTAACTTCCTAAATATGGTCCCTTAAAAGAGTTTCAGTTGTAAATGCAGTATTCAACAGTCTTGGAGTCAGCTTACAGGGAACACACATTGAACCTGCTTTTAACATTAAATTATTACATTCATTTCTCAATGAGTTTGCAATTTATATTGCAGTATTATTACACAAGATATCAATATTTGTGTATACAGATTTAAATGCAATACACATTGGCTAGTATTGGTCTGAATGCTTTTGTTGCTTTGCATTTTCTAATTAGTGATTTTTGTCCTGATCACACTCAGTATCCTGTTTGGACTCTTTTGATGCTGGATGAATTGAGGATTGTTCAGTCACAAAGGCAACATTTCCAAAGCACTATATCTGCCCATTTGGCAATCCAGTCCAAATAGTTGTCTCTATGTTGACGTTATTTTGGAGGGGCTGTTCGCAAATTGCGGCAACCAAAGATATTGCTGTTCAAATTGATAGCCTGCTGAAATTGTCATCGATTGTTTGTGTTGTTGATTGAACTTTTTGATCTATACGGCCTTATATTTGTCTATCTTGAACAATTGGATTGAAAATGTATCCAATTTTGTTGTTCTGCTGCATCTTGCTGGCATATAAAAACATACCACAGAAAAAATACCTACATCCCTGTCACTAAGTGCATAAAACATCTGCCCAGGGAGTTGGAGGTTACAGATTTGATCCCAGACAATATAGTGTACTGGTTGCTGGCTCCCTGCTTGGTGCTCATAATAAATGATGACCTGGTGTCTAGTAACGTTACAGCAGCATTACATGTTGTGGTTATGATGAAGTGTTGATTTAACACACTCCATCTGACCTACATGTGCACAAATTGACTGTCCAGTAAATCAGTAACTTCACTGGGATTATAGTAAGTCAATGGTTGACCAAGTTTACTCAGAAGAACATATGTTTTTGTGCAGTTGACCTAGCCATGAATTGCTTCAGTTTACATAGGATGTGACGGCTGAGTCCTGTTGTGGGCAAGGACTTGTCAGGGCCTTCCCAGGCACAAAGTACTGGTCCAACCCAGGAACCCTTGAGAGGGATCAGTATTAGTTGTAAGAACTTCTTTCCAAATCAGCATAAAATAAATAAGTTTGAAGTAAATCATAAATCCCAAATCTTTAATCAAAATGTTATGATACAGATAAAACCATATCTCATTATAGAAGAGGTCAGTGATCAGTATACAGCAGTTAAGAAGTTAACTGTGTTATCCTTGTATTATCACTGATTGTCATGAGCTCTCATGAGCATGAAGTGCTCAAGGTGTGCTATTGTGGTCAGTCAGTGTCCAGCTTCCGTCTGTCCGTCAACATTTTCTTGTGTACACTCAAGCATCTTCATTTCTTCAGCATCTTCTTCAGACCTTATGACTATGTTTATTTACACAATCTCCTGGCTAAGTTCTATTATGGCTGGTATCTGCCTAAAAAGTCTGGATTTATGTCCCTTAGATGATTAAAAATCCTAGATTTCACTTTGTGTACACTCTAGCATCTTTATTTCTTAATCTTCTTCTATCTTCATGACAATATTTATATCCATAGTTTCTCGATTAAGTTCGATTATGGCTGTTATTGGCCAATTCAGTCAGGAGTTATAGCCCTTGTATAGACTTACACTGGAATGTCCTTGATCAATTTCTTGACCTGGAATTAAGATATTTGGTGTGTAACATGGCCTAGTGGACCTCTTCCAAGTTTGTTCAAAGTATGGCCCTGGGGTCAAATGACCCTGCCCAAGGAATCACTTGATTTGATACAACTTATACAGGAAATTTAAATTCAAAACGCTCAATGCACTGAGAGATAGCAGCTGGATTAACGGGGAAAAGCTGTGATACTTAATTATTGATACAATAAAGGCAAAAACCATTATGCTGCAAAAACACCACACACTTTCCTGCAACTATATAGTTGGTAGTAAGACAATTGAATTCACACTGTTTGCTACTAAACAATCTGGAATTAGGGACATGAACCTGACTGTATGAACTTCAGAAGTAGGTCATTCCCTACCAATTTATATACACTATCTACTGTTACTTAAGTGTAGAACTTGACAAGGTACTTGTTTGTTTTAGATACTTAAATGTTTGTTTCTATTCCAAAGTAAAGAAGTGCTCTGGGAGTAACCTAACTCGCTTTCACGCAAAATAACGTGTGAACTACTTTAGGTGAATTACAGACATTCGAAGCGCGACTTTATTTTTTTTTTAACAGGAGTAGATCTTCAAGATGTAAAATGAGTTGCTGTTCTGATTTATAATTGTCATGGATAAATTGTTCTTGTTTAAAATGGATGTTTACAGAGCAAAATAACATGTTTACAAACAATAGCATATGAATAGCTATTACGGTTATGAATAAAATGTCTGCGTAATATATTCCATTCGTATTCGTAAGTGCAGAATCGCATTACGTGGATCCACACTTAGCGCAGAGAGGCACAGATAAACTTGTCATGGAAAATATGCAAATTAGCAAGGTCAGCGATGCCTGGTAAGGGTTTGTAGCTACTAAAGACGGCAGCAAGCTGCCATCTAAAAAACTTCTTGAATCAAGGCCTAGAGCTTAGATATTTGGTGTGTGTCATTGTCTAGTGGTCCTTTACCAAATTTGTTCAAATCATATCGCCCTGGAGTCAAAATTGGCCATGCCCAATGTTCAATTGTTTTTAGTTGTGATGACAATCATACCAACTATAGTACTACGTTTTCAACTCCCATTCTCCTAGATTTAAAACCGAATAACCTCTCAAGAGTGTAAATATGATCAAACAGTTGTATATATCTCTACAACCTAAGTACATTAGACTAAAGCAAAATGCTGAAAAATCAATGCTTTGTCAAAAATAAATACTTACAGACTACAAAATCGCATGTGACATGAAAACATTACAGGACTTTTTTTTCTATGCTGATACAGTGGGGCTTGCGTTCATGTTGGCATATTTTTCGTGTATCGTGTGTGTATCGTGCGTTCCGTTTCCGTGTATCGTTCGTGTATGGTGCGTGCGTTTATCGTGCACGATTCTAACGTGTTTCGTGTATCGTGTAACGTGTTTCGTGTAACGTGTATCGTGTAACGTGTTTCGTTTATCGCATCCTTCCTTCCGTGTGAATCGTTCCGCACGATATATTTTGAGTTCAACGCTTCCTTAAAAGCCAGCATTAGAATTTCAGCTTTTCAAAATCAGTTAAGTGGTTACTCACCGCATGGCAACATTTAACTGTAGATTACTTACGTTGTCTGTTACAATTTAAGTCTTATATCGATTCATGTTTAATAAAAATAATGAGTTAACTACGTAGAGTGGTCTCCCCTGTATTGTGTACGAAGGGAGATCACTTCACCTGCTGTAAGATAGCCAATTAAATCGTATTATGCGGTTACCAATGACGCTTGGCGCGAATAAATAATTGTTCAAAGCATAGGATCGTTATAGATCTAATAAATTCAATGTATAACAACAATTATTTGTAATTTCGACACGATTTAGAACATGTGACTTCCTATTATAGAACATTCGTTGTTTTTTTTCGTGTGTGTGTATGTGTTAGTTTTAATGATGGTTTTATTTATAAATTGATTAATTGCCTTGTTCACTTGGGCGAAAAAAACCGAGTAAATCGATTAACCTCGCTACCGTGCCTATCTGCAATCGTTCGTTTCGTGCGGTCCGTGTATCGTGCATCGTGTATCGTGCATCAAACGTGTATTTTTTTGTTCGTTCGTTTATCGTGTAACGTGCGTGTATCGTGCGGTTCGTTTGCGTTTATCGTGCGTGTATCGTGCGGTTCGTTTGCCAACATGAACGAAAGCCCCACTGTACTGCAATCGAATCATGCAATTGTTTTTATCACGCAATCACATTACTAAGCGCATGAATATAGTTTGTTTCAATGCAAAGGTGGCTCACAAATAAATTTGATAATAAATGTGCAGCGTTCTGTCATTTTAGGCTTTTACAATAAACCCATGTGAAGACCAAAACATATCATTGTAACATACTAATAATCAAATCAATCCATCGACCTCAGATATCTCCAAGGATTTATTTCTTACACTAAAAAATGACTGAAACCTGTATATCTACTATCCGAAATGAGTTCGGAGCCTCTGACCTGTGAAGAAAGTTTGCATAGTTACTTCAATCTATAAATAGAGTCTGTTGTAGATAAGGTACTTCATGAATACAAATCAAAGCTCTGATAGCGCTGAGAGAACAGGAATGCTGCATTTCTTTTGTTTATCAAAGTGAATTTAATTTTTGGTGATCGACTTGCAGCTCTTCAACCAATCTTTAATTTGAGACACACAACTTGCAGTGCCTTCAGCGCTTTGATTTTTTGTTGTTGTTGTTGTTTTACATAGTATTATATAGGGAGCTATAATTAACTTTCAAATTTTTGAGTACGGGTTCAATTTTATTTGTGAAATTTAACTTAGACCATGGATGACCATGATCATGACCCAGTGACCTATTTTTGATAATTAAAGCTACAGCCTTCAAATTTGGACCACTGGTAGAGTTTTATGTGTGGCATTGAACTTTGACCTTGTATGACCTTCACAATGACCAAGTGACCTACTTTTGTATTTTTAAGCCACTTCCTTCAAATTTGGCCCAAAGGTACTGTTTGATGTCTGGAATTGAAATGATTTTGCTGTATTATGGATAGTGTATTCAGTATAACTATGCTACGTTATATTTAATTGTACAGACAGGCTAGCTAATGTTTCTCAGGTGAGCGATACAGGGCCATCATGGCCCTATTGTTTGTCGATTTGGTAGATAGTTTTGACTACAATCATTAACCAAATGAAAATTGTTCATTTAGCTTGCCATGTTCATCTAGAACATGAGTTAAGGAATGAATGTACCCATGAAATAACCTTTGATACAGATACAACAGAATTTAATGTCAGCAAGAAAACTATTTTACTGCTAGAATTTTTTTTGATGGGAGCATATTTTGCTGGTTAAGTCATTGTTTACCATGTAGTTGTGATTTTTGAGAAATGTTAGTGTTTAGTCCATCATAAATATTTTATTTTCATCTGTTTGATTGCTTTCAACCAGTTTGGCAAACTAAGGTGATACCTTTAAAGTTAAGAGGTTATATCTTCAAGGGATGGTGAGAGCAACATCTCCTGGGGGATGTGGGGGAGGGTATTACATTATATAACATCATCCCACTATTTAGAACCAACTAGTTAGTCCCCTACCGGTGTTCACACCGGAGGGGACTATAGGTTTGCCCTCCGTCTGTCCGTCCGTCCGTCTGTCTGTTCGTCTGTCCGTCTGTCTGTCCGCTCAAATCTGGATCCCGCGATAACTTAATAACTAAGCAAGCTAACTTGATGAAACTTGGTATATGACTAGATGGCAATGTGTAGATTATGCACGTCATTTTATTTTTGTTCTTCGACTAAAATTGTGGTTGCTATGGTAACGGAAATAGTGAAAATATGGCAAAAATGGGATCCCGCGATAACTAAGCAAGCTAACTTGATGAAACTTGGTATATGACTAGATGGCCATGTGTAGATTATGCACGTCATTTTATTTTTGTTCTTCGACTAAAATTGTGGTTGCTATGGTAACGGAAATAGTGAAAATATGGCAAAAAATGGGATCCCGCGATAACTAAGCAAGCAAACTTGATGAAACTTGGTATATGACTAGATGGCAATGTGTAGATTATGCACGTCATTTTATTTTTGTTCTTCGACTAAAATTGTGGTTGCTATGGTAACGGAAATAGTGAAAATATGGCAAAAAATGGGATCCCGCGATAACTAAGCAAGCTAGCTTGATGAAACTTGGTATATGACTAGATGGCAATGTGTAGATTATGCACGTCATTTTATTTTTGTTCTTCGACTAAAATTGTGGTTGCTATGGTAACGGAAATAGTGAAAATATGGCAAAAAATGGGATTGATTACCATATTGAGTCAAGGTGGAGCCGGTAGGGGACTTTATGTGTTGCATACAACACCAGTTACTTGTTTGAAGATGCATTATCTCCAAGTATTATACCTCATGTGCATATAGCAATCGTAATTCAATATGACATCCTCCAGACAATATTAGTTATATTGACCCGGAGCGATGTAGTGTTGTATGGGTCGGATAATGTCATCACTCAGCACTTTTCTCAATATGTAGATTTCATTATTTCTTATATAAAGATGCCAACTTAAAAAGTAAATAACATAAAGATTTGGTATAACAAATCATGCATTGCATTTTGGGCAATACGCAAGTTTTTGGACTGGCCAGTCGTACCTCAGAAGGTGTATATGGACATCAGCTTCACTTTGGTCCATATACCTTCCCATATACCTTCCCATATACCTTCCCATATAACTTCCCATATACCTTCCCATATAACTTCCCATATAACTTCCCATTTACTTTATAACTTCCCATATACCTTCCCATATACCTTCCCATTTACCTTATAACTTCCCATATACCTTCCCATTTACCTTATAACTTCCCATATACCTTCCCATATAACTGCCCATATACCTTCCCATATAACTTCCCATATACCTTCCCATATAACTTCCCATATAACTTCCCACATACCTTATAACTTCCCATATACCTTCCCATATACCTTATAACTTCCCATATATCCTCCCATATAACTTCCCATATAACTTCCCATATACCTTCCCATATACCTGCCCATATACCTTCCCATATAACTTCCCATATACCTTCCCATATACCTTCCCTTATAACTTCCCATATACCTTCCCATTTAACTTCCATACCTTCCCATATACCTTCCCATATACCTTTCCATATAACTTCCCATATACCTTCCCATATAACATCCCATATACCTTCCCATATAACTTCCCATATACCTTCCCATATAACTTCCCATATACCTTCCCATACAACTTCCCATATACCTTCCCATTTAACTTCCATACCTTCTCATATACCTTCCCATATACCTTTCCATATAACTTCCCATATACCTTCCTATTTAACTTCCCATATAACTTCCCATATACCTTCCCATATACCTTCCCATATACCTTCCCATATAACTTCCCATATACCTTCCCATATACCTTCCCATATAACTTCCCATATACCTTCCCATATAACTTCCCATATACCTTCCCATATAACTTCCCATATAACTTCCCATCTTCCTCAGTCCAACTTGCGTTAAAATTTTTTCTCTCTCTCTTTTCTTTGACCATATATATGTATCATTCATATCAGATTAAAACAGAAAAAGTATATGTTTTACTTAATTATTGAATTTCAATGTTTATAATTTTTACATGTATATTGAAAGTCTAAAACAAATCACTTGGCAAAAGTCTTTTAGATTTGTAGACCAACCATTATACTGCTTAGAAAATTTAGATAAACTTTAAAATAATTCTCTCAATTATGAAGAGTTAAGAGATAGTTGAAATAGACCCCTGGGCAGAATAACGGTAAAACCAGTTTTTAAAATAGGTTGGGTGTGGTAAAAATGTATACATACTTGAAATATTTTGAGTCAGAACAATCACACAAAATGTTAGGTTTGTCTGCCAAATGTTATTATTTGTTTCTTGATGATAATCAATAGCATATCATTTATCATTAGAAGATATGACATTATATTTAAAGTTTCCTTATTTCTCAAAAAGCGACAATAAGAAAATTGATTTAAGCTCAGATGGTAAATTTTGTTCAAACTTTGCATGATGGTATTCTTTATATTATGTAACACAACCATATATTTATTTTTCAGTTTTGTAAAGTGTCCATTTAGGGTCTCACAACTTTAAGCAGAAATTCAATGGTCCCATATCCAATTATTAAAACCACCTGGCTTTTTATGCCCCTGGCAAAAATGAGGGGGCATATAGATTTGCCTTTGTCTGTCCGTATGTACGTCCTGAAACTTTTTTTTAGTGACATGCATAGCGCCGAAAGTATCTGTAGTCAAACTGCCATTGAAGTTGACAGAGTTATGGGCCTTTGTTTTTGAAAAAGTATGAAATTTTATGCTTGTAACGCATGTAAATATTTATATTACAGACTTGAAACTTCATGGATATATTATTCAGGACATGAACATATGCACCTGAGTATTTTTATCAAACCATGGAAAGAAGTTGACAGAGTTGTGGGCCTTTGTTTTTGAATAAAATGGAATTTCATGCTTGTGACGCACATAACTAAAGTATTTGTACTACAGACTTGAAACTTCATGGATATATTATTCAGGACATGAAGTTGTTCACCTGGATAATTTTATCTAATCTTCATTGAAGTTGACAGAGTTATGGGCCTTTGTTTTTATGCTTGTGACGCACATAACTCTGAAAGTAATTGTACTACTGACTTGAAACTTCACGAATATATTATTCAGGACATGACCTTTTTTTTAATCTTGTTGCATTGACAAACTATGGACCTTTGTTTAGGAAAAATATGGGATTTTAATTTTATGAAGCCCACAACTTTAAATTTGAAGTTCAGGATATTTTAACTTGTTATCTGGGCATTTTAATTGGCCAGTTTTCACTTAGATAAGCTTTCTCTTTTCTCTGGGAACACTGATTCCATTGCTTGGGCAGCAGTGAAAAATAACAAATAAACAATGGGACGAAGCAACAGGTGGAGGCATCTGTGTCCTGTGGACACATTTCTAGTTTCAATTTTGAAACCACCTTGCTATTCCAATGTTAAGTCCACCTGGCTATCCCAATATTAAACCACCTTCATATTCAAATATTAAGACCACCTGGCTGTTCCAATATTTAGACTGCCTGTCATTTCCAATCAAGACAATACATATATTAAGACTGGCTCACTTTTCCTATCCCCTTTATTCATTGCCATACAATAAAATATCTCTATGATTGTGTTAATTTTACAAATAACAACCAAACCCCCTTATATTCAATGCAGTCATTACCAATGAACACTGGAGTTGTATGATTCAGTCAAATTTTCCTCATCATAACACATTGAACAATATTTTTTGCAATTTATCTTGTGAACTATATGGAGCTGTATAAATTATGTACAGATATAATTGTTTACACTTAATTGCTTTTTCAATAATTTTCTGTCATAGAGACCTTGAAGTAATTGACTGTTATTAAGTTATGGAAATAATCAGAACAAACTAGAAAGGTGATAAAAAAGATGGCAGTTAAATGTTGAGGTTGGATAAATAAGTAAAGAACATTATGAGATAGACAAGGGTATTTAATAAAGTTTAAGTCTTTCAGCGGGACAATTTATCAAACCCCATGTGGCGGGTTTTCAAAGGTTGACATTTCTTTAATTGTGTGGCATGGACTGAGATAATGTTAACCTCCAGCTGTGACATGATTGCACAAACATGAAATGTTGTTGGGGTTCAGTAGTTGATTGGCTGCTCAACAGATTTCCTGTCTACTGTCGCTGGCAGCAGCCCAGTAGATTTTTTGTTTGTTTGTAAAGTGATGCCACCGAGTAGTACATCAAGGTGTCCGTCGCTGCAGTGTTCTTATGTTTTTACAGATAATTAAGCAGGTCTTTATAGTATTTCAAATCTTTAAATAAATATAATACCATAAACACTTCCATTTTGTAATGTTCACATGTATAGTCTTGACTTGGGTTTAGAGTGGTACTGCTGATGTTAGGTGTATACCCACTTTCTCTAAAGTCAAGATATAGAAGTCATCGAGCACTACACATGAGAGATGATGGTATCAGTAGAAAATACAATTTGTAACACCATTTCTGAGAGATTTTATTCATAGATTGGAATGCTTAATTTATAATCATTTCATTGAGAATTATTAGACAGAACATTATTGCCTTTTGTTTAGATAAGTCAAACTGTTCTTCCGAAACACAACTTTATCCAGAATCTTCTCTCTATATATATATAAGATGCTTGGAGATACTCTCCGCTCAACTGTTTTTCTGAAAAACAACTTTATCCGGAATTTTCTCTCGACATGCTCCGCTCACTTTTGGTGTTTGAAATAAACTTTCTGCTACTTAATAAGCAAATACTAATGATTTTCAATTTCTCATTTAAAATTTTACAAAACTTAAAGCTTGGCACCAAAAAAAAAACCCTATCATAGCTAAAAAAATATTCTGAAAATGATAGCTTTTATTGTGCTGTACATGCCATTTTAACTGAAACACAGCTGTGCCTAACAGCATTACCATAAATGAATTCAAGTCTTTAAAAAAATGCAATATTTCAGGGGCTTCCCTGAGTCACTGACCCCAGCCAGGGTGTTGGTCTAGATTCTAGAAGATCTAGAAGTTGCATTTCCTGCTGGCCATTTGACATTTTCATATATATTACTTATGTTTGCTAAACACCAATAACATACTCATCAAAAAAGGAACTTTCCAAAGTATCATTTTTGTACAAAAATGGACAATTGAGATTGATAATGCAACCTTATTTTATGCTAAACAATATTGCTTTTCAGTCAGATGAGGTAAATGCTGTGTAATATATAAGAATAATGGTTTTTGTTTTTAGCTCACCTGAGCACAACGTGCTCATGGTGAGCTATTGTGATCGCCTTTTGTCCGTCGTCCGTCGTCCGTGCGTCCGTCCGTCGTCAACAATTTGCTTTAAACAACATCTCCTCATGAACCGCTGAAGGGATTTTGACCAAACTTCACAGGAATCATCCTTATGATGCCCTCTATCAAAGTTGTACAAATTATTCAGATTGGTTAAAAAAGTAGGTCACAGGAGCTAAAAATAGATTTTAAAAATGCAAACTTTGAAAATCTTCTTCTGCAAAACTGCAAGGCCTAGAGCTTAGATATTTGGTATGTAGCATCATCTTATGGGCCATTACCAAGATTGTACAAATCATAGCCCTACGGTGATAAATGACCCCGCACCAGGGGTCACTTGTTTTAGTTATATAGGAAAATCTTTAAAAATCTTCTTCTATGAATCCATTAGGCCTAGAGCTTAGATATTTGGTATGTAGCATCATCTAATGGTTCATTACCAAGATTGTACAAATCATGACCCTATGGTGATAAATGACCCCGCACCATGGGTCACTTGTTTTACATAGAGTTATATAGGAAAAACTTTAAAAATCTTCTTCTATGAATCCATTAGGCCTAGAGCTTAGATATTTGGTATGTAGCATCATCTAATGGTTCATTACCAAGATTGTCAAATCTTGCCCTATGGTGATAAATGCCCCCGCACCATGGGTCACTTGTTTAACATAGATTTATATAGGAAAAATTTAAAAATCTTCTTCTATGAATCCATAAGGCCTAGAGATTAGATATTTGGTATGTAGCATCATCTTATGGTTCATTACCAAGATTGTACAAATCATGACCCTAGGTGATAAATGCCCGCACCAGGGGTCACTTGTTTTACATAGAGTTATATAGAAAAAATTTAAAAATCTTCTTCTATGAATCCATTAGGCCTAGAGCTTAGATATTTGGTATGTAGCATCATCTTATGGGCCATTACCAAGATTGTACAAATCATAGCCCTACGATGATAAATGACCCCGCACCAGGGGTCACTTGTTTTACATAGAGTTATATAGGAAAATCTTTAAAAATCTTCTTCTATGAATCCATTAGGCCTAGAGCTTAGATATTTGGTATGTAGCATCATCTTATGGTTCATTACCAAGATTGTACAAATCATAGCCCTATGGTGATAAATGACCCCGCACCAGGGGTCACTTGTTTTACATAGAGTTATATAGGAAAATCTTTAAAAATCTTCTTCTATGAATCCATAAGGCCTAGTGATTAGATATTTGGTATGAAGCATCATCTTATGGTTTATTACCAAGATTGTACAAATCATGACCCTATGGTGATAAATGCCCCCGCACCAGGGGTCACTTGTTTAACATAGAGTTATATAGGAAAATCTTTAAAAATCTTCTTCTATGAATCCATTATGCCTAGAGATTAGATATTTGGTATGAAGCATCATCTTATGGTTCATTATCAAGATTTTCAAAATGGTGGCCCTTTGGAGATAAATGACCCCGCACTAAGTCTTCTCCTCTGAAACCATAAGGCCCAGTGCTTATATATTTGGTGTGTAGTATTGTCAGGGCTAAAATGTTTAAGATTGAGTTATATCAGAATTCTTGTCTGTTTAAAAACCTTGTAATCAGTTGTAGCAATGGTACTCAGGTGAGCGATCCAGGGCCATCATGGCCCTCTTGTTTTAAATAGAAATGTGTTCTTGTGAAATCTCAAAATTGAGATTTTGAATTTTGAGATGTAAACATTAAATGTAAAGGATGGTTTTGAAATATCAAGCCATAATAGACAAGTATAACAGAAGTAATGGCCATTTCAATTTGGAGACAAATTTGTCACAAGCAAAATCACATTGTTACAAGATATATGGTGCTTAGCTAACTTTGAGCAGTATACATGGACTGCCACTGTCTCTTTAAATAGACCTAAAGCATAATATCCCCACTATACTGCATGATGGCGACAGGGGAGCTTCATCAGCATGTTTTTAATGGTCTTGATATTTCAAGGGGAAGGATTGAATCCATGACCTCATACTTCAAAAGAAGTCCTCTTAAAAGAAGTCCACAGAGGCCTATGCGTAAAATAGGACATTTCCATATGATAGAGTGATGAAAGCCATGGATTGTGGGGACTATTGATTCTCCTTGATCCCAGTGTTGACTGTACCATTGGATGGAACTGGTGAAAACCCTTCTCCTAATTGAATTGAAATATATGTAAATGAGCTTCTAGTCAAAACATGACTGTCAATATTGAGGCTTAAAATAGTTCGTATTGAATGTCATTGATGGTATGTGTTAATCGTCTTTTCACATTTCTTGTCATTCTCAATTCTTTCTTGGAAATGATATGAGATACTCTTTTTTCTTGAATAAAAAAGTTTCCTTCAGCACAATTGAGAAAGACATATTCAACAAATAATTTAAATATGCTTCTGATATTTTATATATCTGAATAAATATGGCACTGATGTTAAAGTTAAAATGAAAGTATTTTGGTTGCTGTCATAATTACTAATATTAACAACAATGGATCAATTTTTTTTGACGTAGCTGTCTAACCTCACTTATGACCTACTTTGGGATTATATTGTAAAACAGTGGCGAATGTGTATAATAATGATTTTTGATGATAGATATTCCTCTACTCATGGCAAAAAAGTTACATAGCATTGTTTGTTGAGATGACAACTAGCTGAAACACATGCTTCATATTCACAAAACATTAATGAAATATTCTGACTGAATTACAGGTTATTTGGTCAAACACTTCTCTTTGCTGCACATTGAGACTTGTTTTGGGTCAAAGGTTCTAAATACCCGCAGTTTATTACAGTATGTTTCAGAATCTTTGTATGAATGAAAGGCTTTATTACAATTTGATGTTTATTCCACCGATTGAAGTGGAGGGGGTGCTTTAACACCAAGTTTATTTTGACTTCTTAGGATGAAATGCTTCACAGATTATGATTTGTACATTCTCAAATTACTATAATTCCCATCAACACTGCATATCTTTTTAAGCTCACCTGAGCACAACGTGCTCAAGGTGAGCTTTTGTGATTGCCCTTCGTCCGGCATCCATCGTGCGACATGTGTGGTCAACAATTTGGCACGTTAACACTCTAGAGGCCATATTTTTTAGCCAATCTTCATGAAACTTGGTCAGAATGTTTGTTTCCATAAAATCTTGGACAAGATTGAAATTGTGTCATGTGGGGTCAAAAAGGAAGTCACAAGGTGATCAAATCTTATAAAAACCTTGTTAACATTCTAGAGGCCACATTTTTGGCCCAATCTTCATGAAACTTGGTTAGAATGTTTGTTTCCATAAAATCCTGGACAAGTTCGAATTTTGGACATGTGGGGTCAAAAAGTAGGTCATGAGGTCAAATCTTAGAAAAACCTTGTTAATGCTCAAAGGCCACATTTTTGGCCATATCTTCTTGAAACTTGGTCGGAATGTCGGAATGAATATGAAAAATCCAATATATGTTGCTCATTTATAATCAGGTTAGTGATTCAGGGCCATTATGGCCCTCTTGTTAAATGATTTATCTTGTTAATGTTATGAGAACTGCTTCCTTTTAGGAATGGGTATTGCCGTATATTTTAAGGTAAGGTGTAATTCCACTCATAAGCAGTTGATTGCCTACTGCATCTTTGGTTAGCATTTTTATGATGAAACTAAACTCATGGTCATTTTTTGTATTTTTTTATGCCCCCCAAAAGAATTTTGGGAGCCATATAGTAATCACACTGTCCATCTGTCTATACGTCTGTCTGTCCATCTGTCCCACTTTGTATCCGCCAGATTTCACTTTGTTTGGACTCTGGCATCTTTGTTTCTTAAGCAATCATTTTGAAGTTTCAGGACATTATTTATGGTTATAATCTCTCTTCAAAGTTTAGTTATGGCTGATATTGGCCTTTTTCTTTTGGAATTAAGGCCCTTGAATTATCAAAAGATGCCAGATTTAACTTTGTTTTCCCTCTAGCACCTGCTATTTTTAAGCAATCATCAATTAACTTCCTATGTTAATAGCAACAATATTCCAGTTGAGTTTGATTATTATGGATATTGAACTGATAGATTTACAGTTTAGGATCTTGAAATATCAGAACATCAAACATTTTTCTGTTTTTATACTCTAGCGTCTTCATTTCTATACCTTTTACTTCATATAGACACATTTTGATGCAACAGAGCAGTCCCAGATTAGTGATCAGGGTCTCCTCTGTTTGCTTATACAATAGTGTAGCTCAGATTATACACAGTCTGCATGACAAAGAAATATACCATTTAAAGTTCAGTTAATTAATGTTCATTTATACATGAATATTCATGAAGTAAAGTGCTCAGCAGTTCAAGCAATGAAGGCAATATATCTCAGGTGAGTGACTTCAGGGCCATCTTGGCCCACCTTGTTTGGTGTAGCTGTTAAAAATTTACTTTTGACCTTCTTTAATTCGTAATTTGTACATCATTACAATTCTCCATTACTTTCCTGTCATTGCTGCTTATTTCTTGTTTATAATTAAATTGATTCTCATATGTTTGAGGAGTAGTGTCTTGAAGTTCGTGGTAAAATCTACATGATGATAATACTGTCAGCCTTATTCTAGTCATGATTTGAATTTCTCTGCAAAATCTGAGGGAATTTCTTTCTTTTTCCTGCATGACAGACTTTGCTTCGATCATTTCCTTGATATTTAGTAGGGTTCCAGTTTCATTCCAGCCTGCCTCTTGGTCGAAGGGTCTTGGGTTTGATTCATGGTTATGAGATCATAAAACTAGCAATATTTTTGTGTGTTTAAGGTTAGCATTTTTTGCTAGTTGTGTGAAACCTCGAATTTAAAACCACAAATATGTCACCATGAATTGTTGATAGTTATTGTACACCAGACTGATTTGTGCAGACTTAAATTGCTGCAAAAGTGATTTCTGTTGATAAAACAGGAGAATTTGTGTCTGCAAACTTTAATTTACAATATTCAAAATGCATAAATATTGATTGGTTCCCTTTTTGGTGTTCAGCATGTAAGGGTATGGCATGATACTGCAGTAAGCATGGTAACAATAAATGTAATATACTGCAGTAAGTATGGTAACAATGAATGTAATATACTGCAAGAAGACTAGGGCACCAGTCATCCACCTCTGGGAAAAATGTTCAAGCAAACAGGCATATGACTCGGAAAAATAATACCTGTTCTTAATTGCAGTATAAATCAGGGGGAGGGAGAAACTTCATGTTTTGAATCTTAACTGATTGGATTATTTCAATACAGTCCTGAGTGGTTTATTTTTTTCGTCTGATTATTCAAATGTCACAGGCAGACAGCTGTAAGTGACACAAATTATACGAAGGACGTAAATTATTTTGTTCACTCGAGTCTCCGGCAAAACAAGACAGCTAGCCAGGGCTCTAATAGCTGCGGCAGCGATGTTTTCTATGGAAAGATGGGATTTCCAACGTCATTTGGTCGCTATGTCCTCTGTGGATGACAGCTGCATAAAGAATAATCAATAGGAGAACAAGACATCTCTTGGCCTGTAAGCTAAGTTTGCACAGTGCTTTTCATACCCTGTGGTTTGTGGGAGCCAAGAAATTAATACCCACAAGGTCCGGAAGTGGCTACTGGGATGCTTAATTTAGGCTTATTTTGTTTAACACTGATTTAAAAGTTCTGACAAGGTAGACTCAATCTTCTGGAAGTGTTTTGTTTGAATCAGTACTTAGATACTTGAAAAAAGATTGTGAGAGAAGGTATGGGTTGAGCCTGGGGACCAGGTGTTGGTCGTCAGATTATGAAAAAATAAGTGTGTGTTACTGGGGGAGACAAAGACAGTAAGAGAGAGTGACAGAGAGGGTGGAGACAAAAAGAGGAAGACAGATTAAAAGAGAAGCAAGCATACAAATAAACAGAGAGGAGAGAGAGAGAGAGAAAGATAGAAAGAGTGTGTGGAAAGGGATAGACAGAGAAAAGGCAGAAAAAAAAGGGGGAAATGGAAAAAGTTAAATTAAAAGAGGACTATCTCCAACAATATTAAATACTTTGTAGAGTGTAGAAACTGTATCTAATAAAAGTGAGAGGCGAATCTGAGTTGTGTGAAGGAGTGATGGATTCCTCTCAACATTGTACAAGTTTCATTGTGTTGGAGGCAGATCGATTTCATTCATTATGAAAGCTTTCATTTCAATTGTGCTTCAGTTTGATTGATTCTCACAAATTCAGTTAATATGTTGTTGTTTTTTTATCTTGATCAGAACAGCTTTTACTTTTCCTATTAATCTCCTGACACTCAATATTGAATAAGCTATTAGAATTTAAGCAATTTATCTGTTTTGCCCCCCCAATTTTTTTAGTTTTCGCAAAGACAATAAAGTTTGGATCTCCTTGATAATTTCTCATAGAATTATTTTTCACTTGTATGTCATTAAACTGAGACAAAAATATACATTGTTGCAACTGAAAGCATGCATTTCGAGTTTATTTAATTGAAACATGTATTATCCTCCAGAGATAAATCATGCTCTATTCCAATATTTTGAGCAATTTATTTTCAGTGTTATGCACAAATTCAGATTCTGAAATTACTAGAATTTGAACTGATTTTTTGCTTTCCAAAGGAAATATATGAGAAAACGCATTTAAATGAAGAAAATCTTTTTGCAACAGGTTATATACATGTTTTAGATTTTTGCACATCTGCTAGATGATGTCAGCCATTTTACATTTTATCTCAGTTTGATGATGATGATGATGATGATGATGATGATGGGTAAAAATTACAACCTTTTGTATGCATGTTTCAAGAAAATAGTCATCACTGAAGAAACTGAGTTCATTTATCTGACTGGCTCCCTAATCCAAAATGGCCTGTCTTAAATTGGTATAGGGAGAGTGTCTGCAAACTATGAAATAGTGAAATTGTCTTTTTCATGTAGACCAGTGTACACAAACTTTCTCCTGAAAATCGCTTAATGAGAAAAAGGTAAAGTTTGAGAGATTTAAGTTTGAAGGCAGATGTGAGAGATGGTAAATATGAGTAGTTAGGGATAAGACAGCATGATGACAGCATGTCAGTATGGCAGTCTTGATATTACAAAATGCTTGTAAGTGTAGATCAGGACGTCTCACAAGATGGCGGTGTCGTGTGATGGTCAGGCTGATGATTGGAAATAACGGCAACAGCATCTTCATCATTCACCAAGTGTATTACCATCATTGTTGAAAATTAAATTCAACAAATCATTAAAACACACAATACATCAATCATCATCATCATCATCATCATCATCTAATTTTGACGTATCATCACCATCATCCAAGCTAATTTCATAATATGGGATGTAAGATGTAAATAGTTACATTTCATAAACAAAGCTAAGTTAAGAACCTAGATATAAAACCATCATAAAAATGTATTTCCTTTCTCTCTGATCCTTGCCCTGAAGGGCTAATAACAAGATACATACAAGCAAGCTACATACAAGCATGAGTTCCAGTCCCTGTTTTACATTACTGGAGATTCATGGCATGCAGGTATTTTTTATGCTTTTTGGAGGTAAGTGTTTTGATGGTTATATTCATAAACAGTTATTTGGCTTAATCTGCCTTGATTTTCTTGTGATCTGATTGTCAATATAGAGACAGGAAGTCACTTAATTCCCAGAAAAAAGAAGATGAATGAATTAAGACTGAGATAGTTACATTTCTTAGTATCTTAGTATTGTTTGAGGCATGTTAAGTTTAGTATCTGGCCCTGTGTTCTCGAAAATACTTAAATACAATCTTGTGCTCAAACCTGAGTATTGTATTTAAAAAATGGGCATAGTTTGAATCTGAGTATAAAAATCATATGTAAGTTCATGTACCATTTTAATTTTTGAGACCATTGGGCCTGATCTCTTTATCTCAGTAATACTTAAATACAAATTCAGCCCCTAGCCAAACCTCTATCAGAGTTTGCTAAAGCTTTATTTCAAGCTTGCAGCTATGGCCTATGGATTTGTGATTCCCTCATCATTGTTCTAGTCATATTTCAGACATGTTTCATTTGGCAGATAGCCAAGATTATCCATTTGTGTTCATGTCATATGCGGGTTTCCCAAAGTTTTAATGAATTGTGAGAAGGAACAACCAATCAAAAACACAGAGACTTGAAGTTCAGTTTACCCAAGGCAATTCGAGCCTCTGTGATCAGCAATTGGCTGCTTGTTCTGGTACTCTGCTTTGATTTTTAACAAAATACATACCCAGAAACCATTTATTTATTATATTGGCCTTCCGGTTTGTAATTTAGCAAATGTAGCAATCAACATATAACTCTTCAAAAAAAAAATCTGCATAATCATAAACTTTTGATGCAATCTGTTCATATATACACACAGTAATAAACAACACTTGCAAGCATGCGCTTACAATTCTTGAAATCTATATTCAAACTTTATGGTAAGTTCATTTGACGGTACTTGGTTATACTTGGGCCAAGACTCAAACAAAATCAGCTGGAGGTTAAGCAACAACTGGTTAATAATAAACTGGGCAAGCCTTCCTTTTAAAAGGAAATTTTATTAGAGTATAAGCTTTAAAATGATACTTAAGAACAGTGATTATGAAAAAAAGGGGTGATATCCCCATCACAGGCAAAAGTATTACAAACAGTATTTACACTATATTCAGAATTTTACCAGTCTATGTTTGTGTGCTGTCACATGACTGATCCTACATGTGTAACATGTTCAAGGGTCTGAACAACACTATAGATCTGGAACTTCATTTTCCTTGTGACTCTCCTGGTTGTATCATAATCTAAAGATAAGCAATGGAATATATACAAGGCCGATTTGTTACAACAAATTATTGTCTCAAATTGCAATATTTTTTAAATGTATTTTTCCTCTTCATAAAGGTAATATTTTTTGTAGGGAGTTATTTTATTTATTTACTAGTATTTACTAGTATTTAAATGGTTAGAGCACCTGCCCTGGAATTAAAAAGTCGTGGGTTCGATCCCTGGCCGTGACATACCAAAGTCGTAAAAGATTGAGATCCCTTGATTGACGCTCATCATATATATAGGTATTTCAAGTCATTAGACCCAACAATAAAACAAACTAGCAAATATTTATTTTTATGGGAATATTTTCTATAACAAAACAGAAGTGCTCTAAGTCATTAAAAATTATCATATAGACACTAGTATAATCTAAACAAAATTTGGCAATATTGTGGATTATGTTATGTAACAAAGGCTACGTTCGAATGAATCTCTCCCCTCTCCTCTGATTTTACAGTGTTGGTCTGTCAGTTATTTTTTTTTTTTTTAACAGGATATCCATTTTAGTCTTTATAAAGATTTGACAATTTGACAGGATTTTGATGACCCATACAATTGTCAACTCTAGTCAAAAACTTCTTTTTCTTTTTTTTTTTTGCTATGTTTTCGACGTTGTCATGATTAGCTATTTACAAATGACTGCAATCATTAAGTTTTAAAAGCTTAACTATTATTTTTATTTCAGCCATGCTTTTACCCATGTGAGTAACTGTATTTTTTCTATAACAATGGTTATCTTTATATTTTGAACAAGCGCTATGTTTGAATGCTCTGCAAGGGCCTTATATATACACTGTAAACTCCTTATAATGCTCCTCGGAACAACGCTGTATCCAATGTAACGCGGATGTCCATGGACCCCTTTTTTTTTGGAAAAAAATAGCAATTATCGTATTTTTCGTATGTATCATTCTATTGTAGCCGCCATTTTTGTTTACAAACAGCGGTTCCCGGTTATCCGCCGATTACCTGATACGTGTTAGTTTCTCTCGCTGTAGGCTGAAAACCAGTCACTCTAGTACACTTAGGTGCGTGAACAATGGTAAACTGTCATAAGTCAAACAGTTAAGAAGCCAATATCGGCTATTTTTCCCCCGACTAATGACATGAACCTGTTATGTTTTCGCACTTCAGCACGTGTCAGCACATTTTGATACGGATTATCGATTAAGCACAATAAGAATAAGACAGAAACTGACCGCCGATTTTACCGGTACAGTGTAAGCGGGTGGGTGGGGGATGGCTTTACTCGATATAGCATACAGTATAAGTGGATGGGGGGGGATTTTAACCTGAAATAGCAATAACGCGGATTCACATAGAGCGCGGATCACCACCTTGGACCCCCAAACCCGCGTTATAAAGAGTTTACAGTGTATATATAGTTTAAATAGTAAATAATAAAGTTTAGTTGCTATGCTTGCCTGCGATACTGCGCTGTTATATGTACGGTAGTTGTTTCTTGATTACAAATGATTACAACTTTCCAGACCATGGCACCAGATGACCAGGTCACATTTTATATGATGCCTTTTCCCACAGTGTACACAGGAAATCATAGGTAGCAGGGCATCAGTCGGTGGATCTATTACAGCTGCTTAGCAAACAAGAGACTAACGAGCTTATACACACCTTAATTGGAAATTGTTTTTTCCAACCTCATGACTTGGTTATATCAACAGTGTTTCAGCAACACTACCTACAAGTGAATTCCTGGTTCTGCATCAGCCTTGGATTTCTGCATAGGTTTAACTGACCTTATGTCTGCAAGTTTGAATGAAATATTGAAATATTATACATTCTTACTTTATGTTTTCTATATGATGGTGGTAATGGGAAAAAAGAGAGATGAAATGGTATGATAGTATTTAGTATATTGACTGATAAGGAGGTCATGTATTGGATGTAAGTGAGGGTTAGATAGCTTGTGATAATGAAAACAATATATTGGACGTAGCTGTCCGATCACTCACCAGTACCAGTTGGCATACTGGTGATGCTGTGGATCTTGTCTCCAGTTGTCAAGTAGTGAGAGAAGGTAACACACAGCACTCTTGTGTCAATGTGCAACACAGACTGTGCTACTGACACTTGATCTTAGTAGTAAATGGTGCAGCAGTATTTTGATGACTATTGGTAAAGATTGTAAACATAGCTAAACCTGATAATGATAAGAGTACAGGTTGAGATCTTCCTAAGCTAGTGCAATGGTGATAAATCAGAAATGGAGATGGATTAAGTAAAAATGTGTTTAGAAAAGTGTCCACATATTTTTGCTACAGAAGCATGTGTGTGTGATGTTGGAAATGTTTAAGTATATGAAGTAAGACCACAGCTTTACTCAACTGGTGTATGTGTGAACTCTTGAGCCCAACTAAAGTTGTGAGAGGGCAACGGTTGTCATCACCCACAGTCTTATCAACCAGTGCTACTTCTGACCAATTTGCGATTTTGCGCACAATCAGTTGATCTGTGACTCCTGCAGAATTCTCCAGTGATCGGATATTACATTGAGCTCTTTCTTTTTGCTGTCGTTTTCGTGCTCAATTTCTTGTCAGTGTTGCAAAAGTTACTTCAGCAAGGAGAAAAAAAAGTGTTTTCTTGAAGAAAACCAGCGTGTGAATAATTAACTAGTGATATTTTATGTTTTGACGATCTGTAAACTTTGGTGGTAAGAATTTATTTTTAATTTTAAGTAAATTCAATGTATTTGTTTTATTCTTCAAATACTGATCTATATTATGACAACTTTAATCAGAAAGCATTGTAAGCATGACTAAAATACAAATTCAAAATGGAAAACAAGCGTAATAGCTATATGTTTTCCATGTCATTTTTACCTTCAATCTAATTATTAAGCAATTTACATTTTAACTTTATCATAAAAAGCATGTATAATTACCTGTATAGGGCTAGAAACAAAACAAGAGTCAGTACCAATATTATTATCATTACATACATATCAAACAAGAGTCAGTACCAATATTATTATCATTACACATATATCAAACAAGAGTCAGTACCAATATTATTATCATAACACATATATCAAACAAGAGTCAGTATCGATATTATCATCATTACACATATGATATCAAACAAGAGTCAGTACCAATATTATTATCATTACACATATATCAAACAAGAGTCAGTACCAATATTATCATCATTACACATATGATATCAAACAAGAGTCAGTACCAATATTATCATCATTACACATATGATATCAAACAAGAGTCAGTACCGATATTATCATCATTACACATATGATATCAAACAAGAGTCAGTACCAATATTATTATCATTATACATATGATATCAAACAAGAGTCAGTACCAATATTATTATCATTACACATATATCAAACAAGAGTCAGTACCAATATTATTATCATTACACATATATCAAACAAGAGTCAGTACCAATATTATCATCATTACACATATGATATCAAACAAGAGTCAGTACCAATATTATTATCATTACACATATGATATCAAACAAGAATCAGTACCAATATTATCATCATTACACATATGATATCAAACAAGAGTCAGTACCAATATTATTATCATTACACATATGATATCAAACAAGAGTCAGTACCGATATTATCATCATTACACATATGATATCAAACGAAAGTCAGTACCAATATAATTATTACATATATGATAACACATAAAAATATATATTCAGATCTGTGCAATCCTCTTGATTACCATATATCTGCATATATTTGCATATTAATCCATCTATAAGCACAAAAAACCGAAGTGCATAATTATGAACCAATATTTTTCTAGATACACAAGACACCATCATTTGCATTTGTGTGCAGCACTATGTAGATTGCTTTAGACTGACAACTATTTAGCGTTTCAGCAAGTTTACAAAAAAAATCATTTAAAGGTGCAGTGTAGCTCCATTATAACGCTGTATTTTGGGTCCAAGTTTAGATACTGCATTAAAGGGAAGTGTAGCTCCATTAACGCTATAAAAAAAATCATTTAAAGGTGAAGTGTAGCTCCATTATAACGCTATATTTTGGGTTCAAGTTTAGATACTGCATTAAAGGTGAAGTGTAGCTCCATTATAACGCTATATTTTGGGTCCAAGTTTAGATACTGCCTTAAAGAAGAAGTGTAGCTCCATTTTAATGCTATATTTTGGTTTCAAGTTTAAATACTGCATTAAAGGGGAAGTGTAGCTCCATTATAGCGCTGTATTTTGGGTCCAGGTTTAGATACTGCATTAAAGAAGAAGTGTAGCTCCATTTTAATGCTATATTTTGGTTTCAAGTTTAAATTAAAGGGAAGTGGCTCCATTATACACTGTATTTTGGGTCCAAGTTTAGATATTGAATTTTTTTAGACTGCATTATGACTTTTTGAAAATGCTCACAAACCAACCCAATTAAAACTCACTTTATGAAAATACTGGAACCAGTGTTTGGACTACTTGTTTTGGCTTTCATGTTATAATGGAATGCATTATAATGAAGTTACACTATATATAATTCACTCATTTGCATTTTGCAATAATAAAATTTTTCCTTGCATCAAATTAAACATGATTTCACAGATATGGGATATCACCTAAATTGATATTTTATTATTTGCTACAAGTGGATTATGAGTTTTATTCAAGTAAATTAAAGAAAATCTATCAATCATAAATAACCCACAGATAGATTGATGTGTCATCGCAAGATGAAACTAAAATATCCTTTGCAATCATGAGCATTAAATTGTGATATGTTTTTGGGTTTATAAAAGCGAAAAAAAAAAAAATCAAGATTTAAACATTTATGATGGATCACCTTAAATATTAGAAATTCAAAAAATTCTGAAGGGAAAAGGAAGAGCAGAGTAAACTCTAGATATCCAGAACTCACTTAACTGGGGTTTTCAATGTAGGTACAAACAAGATGTTCATGTAATGTTGCTGAAAAGCATGCAGCACAACAGTAATCTCAGTAATAAAAATATATTTGTACCTACATGGAAGTGGGAAAAACAACTAAGTTTGTGATTCCGGAGTAAGTCTATTGTTCAAGTTTGGAGGAATGTATCCTGCAATATTTAAATCATGTTGATAAAGGTACGTAAGACACTAGCATGAAGGAAAATGATCTCTATAAATATGGTGGGACTGGTCGTGGTGAATAACAGTTAGATGGTAGAATCTGGAATTGCTAGCCAATTTTCCTAGATTTTAGTTGATAATGTGGGAAAAAGGGAAATATAGAAATATTGTTTTCTGATTAAGAAAAATGCTAAAACACATGGAAGCTTCATGGCTGATATTGACTTAATGTTACGTGGCCCCTCACTGCTGTGTGTTTGAGTCTCCATCTGGTCACTCTGACTTTTCCTGAGAGACTTGTGCTGGCTTGCTGTAGTCATTGGTTCGACCAGGGTGCCTCTGTTGGTTCTACCCTGGTTTTCAAAAAAACAAAAAAAAACATCAACAACAAAAAAACAACATTAAAGCTGCTTGTTCACAGATGGTCAATGACTGAGAATTTGATTTTTAACTATATGTGTCTACATGACGCATGGTCACCCAATGCAACCATGTGTGATGGTTTCCCCATCACAGGCAATATCATCATGGATGGTATTGAATCTATATTAAATTTTAGAATCATAAAACCTATCATTAGATTTTGCCGCCACTTAGCTCATCACATTCATACATGCACTTACTTCACTGGCTGAGCTTATGAAATCGCTACCTAGCTTGAACTGGTGAAGATGCCATGTTGCAGAATGTGTCAAGTGGTACAACAAGAACTTGCCTCGGGGTACCACAGTCTATGTTTAACCAATTTTACAGAAGTTGCATTTACGAAAATCCTTATTAATGTGACCTACACTTGCCAAGTTAATTTGTCATTTTTTATTTATTTCTACTGATCATCTGTGAATGAGCTTCTTTAAGAGTGATCTTTATCATTAAGTATATAACTGGTTAATCAGGTATTGTGTATTGTTGTGATTCACGTTGACACCTATGTTTAGAACTGGATCAGGTTCTTTGCTAACAAGCTATGTGTCATCAGCTATACGTCCCCTTGTCATTTTATGGACAAAAACTGAGGTGAAAGAAGACCATAAGTATCTGACTTAGTTGCACATAAATTTCCTTATATAATAACTTTTAGTTTGACTATGATTTGTCCTATATGTCTATCTATTGGTCAGATTGATATTTGTCTGACTTTTGATTTGTCTTGTCGGACTCTCTGCTTTCTGCATTCCTTTTCATACCTTCAGGAAATTTTCTGGATATAAGTGCAGGTATTCTCTCTCTCTCTCTTTCTCATCAGATAATGAAATATGATTCACATTGCTTTAGGAGTAGTATCTTTTCATTTCTTTTATTCTGTTCTGTTTTCATTTCAAATTGTGTCCAGTTGTTCTTAATCCAAATAAGTAACTTTCACCTCACAAAATAATGAGAAAGTTTATTTCAGTCCTAAAGTTACCAAATAAACAGGCAGGCTGTGTTTTGTGTAATTACTCAATTAAAAATGGACAAATTACCCAATTATTTTCAATTAGATGGGTAACACAACTCAATTAAAACTTCCATAATTGAGTGACCCTGTGATTTCAGGAGAACAGTAGATATGTCTGGCATTAACTCTGTCATAATTGTATTTCAGATACTATATCTTATGCTGGTTACTCATAAAATTGCAAAATAATTTAATTATTTTTTTTACAGACTCTTAATCTAACAGTATTGAAAATGAAAAAAAATTGGCCAAATTAGCTTATTCATTCATCTGGTTGATTTTCATTAACTTTAAATACAGTGTTAGAATTGATATATACTGTTCATCAATGTACCAAAGGTTGGGATAAATAAACTGAATCAAGTTAAAAATGAGAAGCCACTATGGCCTTGTTATAGTTACTGACTTACTGTCACTTGAAGCCACTATGGCCTGGTTATAGTCAATGACTTACTGTCACTTGAGAAGCCACTATGGCCTGGTTATAGTCAATGACTTACTGTCACTTGAGGCCACTATGGCCTGGTTCTAGTCACTGACTTACTGTCACTTGAGGCCACTATGGCCTGGTTATAGTCAATGACCACTGAGCCACCATAGCCTGTTTATAGTCACTGACTTACTGTCACTTGAAGCCACTATGGCCTGGTTATAGTCACTGACTTACTGTCACTTGAAGCCACTATGGCCTGGTTCTAGTCACTGACTTATTGTCACTTGAAGCCACTATGGCCTGGTTATAGTCAATGACTTACTGTCACTTGAGGCCACCATAGCCTGTTTATAGTTCCTGACTTACTGTCACTTGAAGCCACTATAGCCTGGTATAGTCACTGACTTACTGTCACTTGAAGCCACTATGGACTGGTTATAGTCACTGACTTACTGTCACTTGAAGCCACTATAGCCTGGTATAGTCACTGACTTACTGTCACTTGAAGCCACTATGGACTGGTTATAGTCACTGACTTACTGTCACTTGAAGCCACTATAGCCTGGTATAGTCACTGACTTACTGTTACTTGAAGCCACTATAGCCTGGTAAAGTCACTGACTTACTGTTACTTGAAGCCACTATAGCCTGGTATAGTCACTGACTTACTGTCACTTGAGGCCACTATAGCCTGGTATAGTCACTGACTTACTGTGATTTTGTTTTATCCACATATAGCTAGATACTGCCCCAGTGACAAATAACTCCCAACTCAAAAACAACTCTTAAATAACTTAAGATGTTAAAGCAGCATAATACTCCAATACAACAAAGCAAACATCAATCAGAACTGCAATCAATATCTTATTTCATTTTTGAGACAACTGTGTGTATATTGTCATAGGTGGTCAAACTGTCCTGGAATGATGCAGCTTCACTAGCTGTTTCTTAATGTGTTATGCTAATGCACTCCATCTTCACCAGCTGTTTCTTGATTTGCTAGCTGTCTACCTCACTCCATCTTCACCGGCTGATTCTTGACCTGTAATCTGTCTACCTCACTCCATCTTCACTGGCTATTTCTTGACCTGTAATGCTGTCTACCCCACTCCATCTTCACTGGCTGTTTCTTGATTTGCTAGCTGTCTACCTCACTCCATCTTCACTGGCTGTTTCTGTACATGTAATGCTGTCTGCCTCACTCCATCTTCACCGGCTGTTTCTGTACATGTAATGCTGTCTACCTCACTCCAGCTTCACCGGCTGTTTCTGTACCTGTAATGCTGTCTACCTCACTCCATCTTCACAGGCTGTTTCTGTACATGTAATGCTGTCTACCTCACTCCATCTTCACTGGCTGATTCTGTACATGTAATGCTGTCTACCTCACTCCATCTTCACTGGCTGTTTCTGTACATGTAATGCTGTCTACCTCACTCCAGCTTCACCGGCTGTTTCTGTACATGTAATGCTGTCTACCTCACTCCATCTTCACCAGCTGTTTCTGTACATGTAATGCTGTCTACCCCACTCCATCTTCGCTGTTTCTGTACATGTAATGCTGTCTACCCCACTCCATCTTCACCAGCTGTTTCTGTACATGTAATGCTGTCTACCCCACTCCATCTTCACCAGCTGTTTCTTGACATGTAATGCTTCTACCCCACTCCATCTTCACCAGCTGTTTCTGTACATGTAATGCTGTCTACCCCACTCCATCTTCACCAGCTGTTTCTTGACATGTAATGCTTCTACCCCACTCCGTCTTCACTGGCTGTTTCTGTTTTTCTTTGTTTTTGTTTTTCAGTCATGTCTTTCTATTAGACTTGCACTTTCTAAATTTTTTTGACATGTAATGCTTCTATTCCATATAATTTATGTTTTTTGTTGATTGTTCATAACTCATCATAATTGTTTATTGAAAAAGAATGCATGTGATTCTTGTTTATACTTAAAACATGCTTCTTAATCAGATTGATTTGTTTATAGGTCAAACCAAAGCATGTATATTTAAAGAATTTTTAAAAAACCCATGTGTTAATAAATATTATAATTAGAAACTTTAACCCATAGAAAACATTGAGTAATTGTATTTTATGTTCAAAATTATGTTGGAAATGGTAGTGAATTTTAACTGGCCAAATGAAATAATGATTCATATCATGTTTTCATGTTTCGTGCTCGACCGTATTCATGGACTGGAGGAAACTCTGATATGTGTTGAAACATACATTCCAGCTCATCCGAAACTCTCTGATCTTTCACAGATTTAGAAAACTGCAAATTGCTGGTTGTTTCATGCATGTAAGTTAGTGCAGATAAAGAGTTGGGCATCATGCTGTGTTTGCTGCTTACATTAGGTTTATGAGGAAAGCTAAAAGTAGACTTTTTTATATACCTTTTTTATGTTGATTTAGATTCAAAAGTACCAATCAATTACAGTAACATTTATTTCAGTGTTATGTCTCCTGTACTTTCTGCTATTTGAAGTTAATGAGGTTTGTTTGTTGGGTTTAACTTTTCAGTCATTTGTAGACGATGTCTACTTGAGACAAATATAGTGCTGCTACACTGCAGTTTCATGCCCTAGGTATGTGGCATGATACCACACCCAGTCACATTATCCGTACACCATGCCAACCAGTCCTGCAGCTACCCGTATATGCTGAGCGCCAAGCAAGGAAGCTAAAACAGTACCATTATTTAGTCAAAAAGTTACAAACCCTCATATAGTTTTTTATGACTTACGTGATTAAAATGGAAAACATTTGTTTTAAAAACTTGTCATTCGCAGGTTTAGGATTCAGGTCATAATACCCCTTCTGAAAATTAAGTCCAGGCAGACAACAAAGCTCAGCTTTCTTCACATTCTCAATACTCATTTTATAATACAAAACATTTTTCTCTTTGTCATATTATAAAAAACTTCACTCTTGAAACTTTCATATCTTAGTGCCATCAATGTTGAAATCCAGAAGGTGGGTCTGCTTCTCTGAATGTGATGTAAACAGTATTCATAAACTTGCATTGCTTGCATTGTTTTGCTAGATAACATGATAACTGCCTAAACCACTACAAAAAGATGAGTTAAATGGAGAATTAAAACATACTCATCTTGC
>CM037789.1:21039812-21089812 GCA_021229015.1 Solen grandis
GCCTCACTCGCGCAAAATGATGGGTTTAAAATATAAGCTGGTAACTCCCCTACTTGGGGTTAAGTATTACAATTTTATACAGGGTAGTTCCCAGACTGGTTGGTCCGTTGACAAGATAATGTGATAAGTTGTGTAACAGAAATATATCTGTCTCAAAATTATTGAATTACTGCTGGAGGGACGTTTAACCCATTAAACCATCAAAACAATGGCACTCCGAGTGTAATTTTAGAGAAATAATTCTTGTCGAACTCTTTCATGAGAGACAAACATTACGTTACATATTTAAAAAAAAAAAGAAAATGCGCCTCAAGAAGAGATGTTTAATTAGATGAATAGTAATCTATAAAATTACCCGTTTTGAAAATACGCGGACTAATATATTTCTAAAACCTTGTGGTCCGACATCATTTTTAGGTCACGTAAAAAGTGAAAGAAGTTGTTTGAATATAAGTGATTAAATAAGTCATTTCTTGGGCGATTTGAAGAATACTGTATTCTGACAATCTCCCATGAGACTAATTTCATATAAACACCCACACCTTCGTCAAATGATTTCCTCAGAAAAGAGAGATCGTTTCAACCTTACCACAAACTTTGACATAAATTCACATATGCGGTTAAAGTAAAATTGACACCTGTATTAAGCGGCCAACCTGCATTTAGCAGTCAGTTTAAATATTACTAAACAATAACATTTTTATTATGTTATAACCTTTATTCAGCGGTCACCTCTTTTAAGCGATCACGTTCATTTGTTGTCTTGACAGACCGCTTATGACAGGTTTGACTATGCATTTTGTCCATTGGCAATACTTTCTGCTAAATCTGCCTTGCTCTTCCCGGAAAAAAAATATAACATTTTATTTGATCTATGTACGTCTTTTAAATCATATGATTATTTTATTCATATGGCGATTTTTGAATTTCCAATGGCAAACGTTAACCTGATTAACTACAAAGTTTGATGTGGGGTTGTGGTCAATTGAGGTTAGTAAAGGCAATATATTCTTTTTGCATTAATAAAACTGATGTCTGTACGATTATTTCTACATTACAAAATTAATCATATTTCAAACAGTATGTCAGATGCGTGTACCTTGATTCAAAATGTCTACTCGAATGAGAAAACTATACATTTGTCTGGATGTTCAATCAATATTACGAAAATGGTAGTTCACATATTTCTAATGATAAAAAGTAATATGAAAGTGTGATTTTATAAAGAAAATAAATTAATTTTTCAAACGAGATTACTCCACATGTCTGCAAATTCTTGCTCTAACAATTCACAAACATATCTGTTTGTATTGCATATGAATTACATCCATCAATCCAGCAATTTGACTTTAATAAATTCGTTAAACTTGGTCGTGCTCCAACTATTCTTTTGAAATCTGAAATCAGAATTAGGCAACACATATCAAGACTCGATGGTAAAAGCAGCGCGGTTGGGTTTCGACCGCAGTACTCACAGTCGGTACACTAATGGCAATTGCTTGTTTGAGCAATTCTTCCAATTTACCCATGAAGTATTTGTCAATTGCAAATATGTTAACTGCCAGTCGCACCGAGGGATCTGATTTAAGTGAGTTTCGCTGTCAACAAAATGTTCTAATTTTCTAACCGTGGCTTTTTGATGAACAACAGATTGCCGATTAATGTTTCCCGTAATTATATTATGTGTAATACAGTAGATGTATGTGATATGACTATATCAGTGTGTTATTTGAAACCTAAATAAATTGATTTTAACTATGATTTCATCGATACAGCATAACACGTTACAATCGCTTTGTTTGTAAATTGCCCAACCGTTATGCGTGTTTTACTTTACAGCAGCTCGTTCACAAATGAACATTGGCCAAGAATTTGATTTTAAAATATTTGTGCGTATTACGTCTATCATTATGCATCTGCAAACGCATGGTCACCCAATGCAACCATCCGTGATCCAAAAAATATGGGTGGTTTCCCCATCAAAAGCTACACCGTCACAGACGGTATTGACACTAGATTTAGAATGATAAAATATATATTTAGACTCATTCAATTATAGCAAATGCGCTAACTTCAAAGGCTGAGTTTACGAAATCGCAACCTTGAACTGGTGAACACGCCGTTGCGTGGTACCGCAATCACCTGCTTTGGGAAATATCGTATTCTATATTTAACCGATTTCGTCGATGTTGCGTTTACGAAAATAGTGTTTTCCTGCACTTTCAGAGTTTATTTGTAAGGCAACAAAGACTTCATCAACATTAACGAGGTAGAGTAGAAAAATATTTTTTAAATTTCTATTGATCATTTGTGAACGAACTGTTTGAGGGAAATCAACTGATACCAGAAAAGCAATGATGCAAAACATTAAAGGCGTTTAAAAAATGTCGTTGGGTATCAAGATTGATGTATATTATTCTATTTACCTATATGGCTAAAATGATAAATAAAGAAAGTGACAGGGTATTATCAATTCCACTCATATATCACCGATCATGTCTTGTCCGAATTTGGACCCGTAGTTGCATATTCAATGTAGAAATATATAAAAACATTACATATAAAGGCATGCGCTCAGACGTATCGCCATTAACATTCAGTAAAATATGCATTGTATCTCACCCTGACTGAGTTTTTAACATGTGTTTTGTCTTTGTTTCTTATTTAAACTGTTTTAAAGATGTGTCACACCGAAAAAAGTGGTCCAAATTTCCTTTGATTACATCAGATAAATTACTAATGACGCAGTGTATATTTACGAGGACTTGCAAAGTTTGAGTACAAACAATACCTGATTTATATGATAAATATGACAAGAAAAGAATACAGAAGGAATTAAATATAGCATAATTACAGTCGAACTTCGGTAACTGGAACACTAACTACTGGAACACCACGCTTTACTCGAACGCAATTCAAGCTCCCGGAAAAACTGTTCTTTATTCTTTAATGTTCGACTTGGGATGAGTCGAACACTGGTGGCTTACACGTTTACAAGTTTATTATTACACTTAGCGCATATACATGTGATTTAAAGTAAAATAAAACATACCTATAACTAAACAGTCAGGCTGTAAGTTGTAAGTGAAAACAAATTTAATGCTACAAAATTGAGGTAGTACATATATACGTAAATAACTTATTTAAGAATCAATGTTGCGTATTTTGCCTGTCGGGTGGGTATGAGCCTAAATTACACAAAATTTGTTCATTTTTTTCATTCATTTGGGACTATAAACTAAGACAATTTATAGTTCTGAGGTATCGTTCTGGGATGAGTGTCTTGCGTATTTGGTTAAAAAAGGCACATTGAAATAGACAATGAAATTCATATCCGACCTCACCAGAATTACAAACAATAGAAAGTTTATCATTACGTGGTACATTATCCCATCTGAGTTTCTCAATGGGGAAACGGTCATTACACATCCTAAAATTAACTAGATTTAGAACATAATAGCGTGTCAACACATCAAAATAATGTCCATATTCATGTTCCTTTTTATACATTCGATACTTAATACATTTATTGGAATCAAAGACATTGTTATGCGATATTTGTAAATACTTGCTTTGAAGACATAATTCGACTTTCTTTAAATAAAATATCTCTAGAACCATCAAAGGTTTGGTTTATCCATATATTGCTTAAGCCACATTCGTCTAGAATAGACTTACATTTGAAACGTTAACCAGCCGTACATTTTACCATTTCGAGTACAGTCAAAGTACACGAATTTATATAGCAATGATGAAATTTTCTTAGTATTTGGCAACATATTATACCAGAATCCAATTATTCGCTTCTTATTAATTATATGGATAGGGAATCTTCCTAAATATCCATATAACATTACATGATGTGTACCAAAAGTATGTTTTATCTTTTCTAATATATTTACGTCTGAGAAACCTAACACTTTGCATCCATGGGTAAAACTGTGGAATCAAACAATTTAATTTGACAGTCTATGTAGATAAATTTAAATTTCTTTTTTTTTTATATATAGACTAAACAAAGCCTGGAACTCTCGAACTAAATTTCCGGCCCAAGGTTTAAAATGCTATGTATTTCACACCTATCGGTCGAATCAATTAATACCATACGTGTGATGTTCGCTGGACATTAAATTGCAAACTGCGGTGCAGCCTGTTTTTCACACGTTATGAGATTGGCACAGGCATTTATTAATTATTCTTATTATTGTCCTGTGCTAAATGTTACTTGGTTCATTTGAGCTGATATTTATGTTATCTGATTGTGCTATATTTGTGATAAAATGTTGACAATAGTTTTTTTCTGCAAAAGAAAAAAAGTAAACAACTTATGTAGAAAATGTTACGGATTGCACGTAGGCCGATGTATGTGTACATATGAATATCATCGTTGAGGTTTGTGCTTTGATAATTGATTTTGTCAGTTGCTGTTTTACGGATTTATATCTTATTTTAAAAAATAAAAGAATGGCAAAGATAAATTTAATATAATACTATTTCGCCGATATTAGGATAAGAAAAACGACAAATACGATTATTTACTTAAATCGATCAGTGCTAAAAGAAGGCCTTATTAATAATAAAAATTATGTATTTTAATAAATACATATATATGTAAATTATTATAACCGCGGTCAGGTCGAACCACCGATGACTAGAACATATTGCCCATATCCTAGCCTGTTCGATTCACCGAAATTCGACTGTAAATGTTTTGAGAGTTATTATTGCTGCAACAAAAAATAAGTCACATACGGACACCAAGCTAGTTGAAGATGAGGAAGACCCTTTGGGCCTTCATGGTTACCTGAACATTTGACATCAGGATAACAACCTACCCAAAACCAGCTACAATGCTTCCTCACATGTGAAATCCTAAGGATTCGAAACCACAAAGTAATCATGAAATTGTGTTGAGTTGCATATATGTGCGTGATCGAAAAGATTGTTAAGTTTCATTCGTATTTTGTACCCTGTTAACATATCTTTTACATGGCCACCCTTGAAAGACATTCAAACAAAAGAGTCCCCTTTGTTATTCATCACTATGTATAACATGTATCTAATAGTGCGGCCATGGACAAAAAGCAAAATGAAGTGCTTGAACCATTTTAATCCTGAACTATGATGGCAAGGAAATTCTATAAAATACAAATCCCGCTAAGAAAATAATATTATATTTAAAGACTGTATCGTGTTTTTTGTGCCGTACACGAGAGGATGAGAGAGCCGTGTTCCAGTCGTACCATGCCAGACTGTGGATCCGAAGATTTTGGGTTCGAACCCTGTTGGGCGGGTAGGGGTTGAAATGTTCATAGCCTTCCCTGGGGCAAACCAGGAAACGTCAAAAGGGATGTTTCCCAGTCGACGTAAAATAAATAAGTTTAAACTAATAACGATAAACAATTAGATAAGAAACATGTAATAATCAATGTTCTGCTTACAGGGATGACTTTCTACCTTGTGCCAGGATAGGAATCACAACACAATTGGGTAATTTTGTTGGAAGTTTATCTTTAGAGCAAGTTTCGTTCTTCATGTTAAATACAAATGAAATTGCATGCAACGATTATGGAACCGATCAGTAGGTCTACAACAAAATATTATAATTTCTAATCTTATAAACTGCATATACAACCCATGGACTTCGTATAATTAAATAGACTGGTCATATTTATTTATCGGAACGAAGGCCCAGTATGTTTTTCTTAAATATCAGTCGTAAATCATGACACCCACTGAGTTTTAAAACTGTGGGTACAATTGCTGTTTTCCTTCACATTGTACCCCTTCATATAGAGAATTTCTGCAATTTTAAAGGTACATGGACCAATTTTGGGAATGTATGGTTGAAAAACCTATGCAGGGTGTAAATGGGCATGCTGACTGTTTACAGGTATAAATTTTGAAAAGACTGGAAAATCGCCAAACTTTGTTAAGTTGATTAAGACAAAGGAAACATCCATTACAATTTGATATCATACTCGCATCACGTATACTTATTTGTAACTTAATAAAAGAGAAATTATATAAATGTAGCCTTCGCATACAAAAAGTGACATAGGGGCTCAAATGTGATTTTTCTATTTTTCTTTCAGCGAATTTCACTATAAATTCAATATCATTAATGATAAATCATATGGCAGCTTTTTAAAAATTCAAGCAATTTATTGTTCTCAAATAATAATTGGCTCTTGCCATATACTTAAAGATACTTTGAAATGTTATGAAAAAAAACGAAAAAACAAAAACAATAAAAAAACACAAAAAAAAACGGTGACAGTAAGAAACCAATGCCAACTTTGTTTCTAAAATCGAAGTTAAATGGACAATGTACTTATATATTTATGAGGAAATAATGGTTTCTCAACTATTAACAAAAGAAAGTCGTGAACAATTCATCATTTTTCATCATTTTTAGAGAGGAAATGTAAATATAATTGTTAAAGTAGAATACGTAAGATTGATTCCCACACCTGTATACATCAGAAATGAGTTTAACACATTATTTCAAACCACCCAGTTGTTAACGTCTGTGGCAGATAGAGTGTTTTCCTGGATCTTCCATGACGCTCTTGCAAAATCAGGGCTTTTTTCAGCTGTTTTATAGCCGGTATTCAGCTTTGTTTTAAATGCCAGTAAGTATTTTTTTTTCCAAATTTGAATGTCAAAATTCACAACGATATAGTACTAAGATGGAATATTGGAAAAAAGTTAAACAGGCAGTTTATAGATAGTAACTGCTGATAATATGACAATTTATCCTTTAATTTCATTTCCTGGATTTGTTGTATTTTTCATTAATTAAATTGATTTTTTCCAAATATCTTAAACAATATATATTCGCACAAAATTCCCAATTTCCCCCCCCCCCCAAAAAAAAGGCCGAAAAAAAAACCCCGCTGAAGATTGCAATGTATCCCTCGTTATTGGATGCTTTTTTGAGTTAATTGATCTAGACATGAAAAAAATGACAACGTTGGCGTATACAATGAAATTTGAGGTGAATATGATATCACGAATGAATTTTATTTTAATTAATTAAGTATATATGCATAAAAACAACTCGTATTTTAGAACGAGGTATTGGTCGATTGCTTCAGCTGCTATTATTTGATTGGTGGAATTCTGTGGTCATAGACTAAATCTTAACACATCGAATTTCACATAGAATTGAATCAGACATGCAAACTCATCTTTACGAAGAAGAAAAAAGAAGAAAGCTAACAATTAAATTCAGCGCATGATCTTGTTTCCTTGTGAAATAACCCATTATAAAGGCGAAGAAAAGGAGGAAAACGACAAGACAAAAATTATTATCTCGGAATAATTTTGAAGTCTGTTTTAATGTTAATGACTTTCATGAGTGATGAAATAATTGCATTGTATGCACGGTTTTCAGCATTACGGTAATTATGCTATGTTTGGTGTTATACTTAATGTCTTTAAATTTGCTATTTTCTACGCAAAAACATCCAATCTGCACAATGAATTCTAAGGATAATTTAGAAAAGCGGAAGGCTATTAAAGTATCATTAAAACTTATCTCATTGACGCTGCTTAAAGTAAGAAAAAAAGAAAAGAAATTTTAGCTGAACTGTTCAATTTCTTAAGTAAATATATAACATAACTTATGAAAATAGTCTAATAATATTTTGAATTCGTTTTCAAATAAATACAGAAAAATCATTACCAACGATAAATTATAAAACAAATATAAATGCAGGCAACATAGATTTAATACAGTGAAGACAACATTTGCAAATACAAAACTAACCTTTTTCCCCTTTAATTCACGAACAAACGGAATTTACAAAAATCTATGCACTCCAAAGAAAAACAAGTGATGTTCCCAATATCCTGCGTCTCTCGGTCCCTTTCGAAGAACTTTCAGTACTTGATTCTGTTGAATATTCCTTTGCGATTCCGTCCGCGCTTTCTCTCTTCGACTATCATATGGCAGCAGCTAAAAAAACAATATTTGCCAGCGAAAGACCGCAACACTTATAACTAACCAGGTATCGTTGTGAAACCAGCTCAACTGAACCATATCAATTTGATTAACATTATATTGTTCGCCGAGGTTTTATTAAATTATTTACAATGACAAACACTCCCCGTCTATCAGGTACTGGGATACTTGCATATAAATAATGCATGCCGTAGAGTCATTGTCGCGACTGAGTGTTTGTAATGAAACTCATGACAGAGAAGTCCGCATGGGAGGCATTCATTTGAACTTATGTTAGTTTCATGAAACGAAATACGCCGTGCAGGCAGCTTCATAAAGTATCCCGTTAGATCCTATTAATTACCCGAACGCCTGCAGATTTATACATTTATTGTACCGGGGCTATTGAAATTAGAATAAAAGATGAAACATATAATTGTGAATGGAGACTCGAGATAGGATTACTCGGATAAATGGCGAACCGTACTTTGCTTTGAATACAACGAAAGGGCTATTGTTTACATTCCGTATGCTCACGTATTTAGTCGTAATTGTGAGAACATTCATTGTATGTTGAGACAATTCTGTGGCAATATCAATAGAACAAAAACAAAAGTGGTCGTGATTGTTCTGTGCTTGTCCAATCGCACCACATACCTTTTAAAATCATTTAAATACGCTCGATGGATTCTTCATTGGCCTTTTAATTTTGCCAAATGCGCGGTATTTCATGACAATAAAATTTAACACTGTTTGTTGACACCTAAAGCTTGTTTGAATATAGCTACAGATAAAATACCATACAGCAGGAAGAAAACGTATTATATGGACCAAACTGTGCCGTGTAATTAGATATTTAATTTGAGGGGAAAAAGTGAGCTAAATGGTTGAAAAGAGATGAATAAAGGACACACATGGTTTATACATTTTCAAATAATTCACATATTCTTTTTGATGGGTTGCTAACATGCTTCTAATGTGTTCGTGTATCAAGTATATTTTTTATATATTTGTATACATGTATTGCACATAGACATATATTTTATTTGCAAATACAATAGGTCAATAGAGATACAATGTCTTACATATAATATGGCAGATTTACAAGTACATAGTCATAACAATTTATCATATTATGAACAAAGAATTTCAACAGGCAAACAACATGTTATATTCTACCTCTAAAACAATAAAAACAAAAACAAATCTACGTTTCTTCAAGCATTTCTAGAAATGGTATGGATCACATTAAAGTAGCCAAAGTTTATTATTCTAAATGAAAACATATTATTACGAATTGTACACAGTTATAAAAACTATTTTATTGCAACGGTTCCGGAGAATAGTGGTCTTAATAGCGAGGTGGTCTTAATAGTGAAACTAAGCAATATAGTCCGAACATACCGGTATGAATAAGTTTTAGGATCATGCATTATAGTCTAGTTTATTTGCATTATCACTATAAGTCAAACACATTGTTTAGTTATATAAATAAATGTTTAAAATGGAAATATAAACACTCAAAAGAAATATTAAATATGAATTTGCATTAAAAAAAAAAGATGCATGTCAGTCTCTTGATTTTAGAGCGGCCTTTTAGCTCTGTTTAGTTTGTGTCCTCTGTTTTTGCCATCATTTATTTTTAGTATAGTATTATAGATTCAGTTTGTTTTATCTTAATATCTGCAATGTACAGTTACTGGTGTTAATTATGAAAGTAAAATGATGTCTCACATAATCATCAATTCCTCAGTAGAAGTCTCAGTCACACTAAAGACAATACATTAGTTTTATAGCCACTGTCCACATCATACTGTTTACTGTTTCATAAATTAATACACAGACATGAATGCTCTCTGTCTGATATTTGGTGGTCTTATTAGTGGGATAAAAATCATAGAATTAGGTATTTTGTCAACTGAAGGTGGTCTAATTCATTGTGAAATAGCGAGGTTGTCTTAACTGTGGGACATGACCTTCTGCCCAAAACCATCTGGTTCGTATTAATAAAGAGGTGGTCTTAAAGAGAGGTTTTACTGCATATATGGTTTACAATGCTAATCACTTTTGAGTAACTTCATTGTTTCAATTTAATAATGTAACGAATGTTTGCATATTTGGTCTAATTACACAAATATTTTGATATCTATTTTTCTTAATGATACTCATCCTCAAGGACCCTACATTCTTTGTATAATCCATAAGTTTCATAAATTGTTTTATTTGATTTTGACCATTTTCACCCAGCATCTAGAGGGAACACGTGATCTAATAAGTGCATTATGATATTTTGAGGAATGAATATTACCAACATAAGAATGGGTATCGAAACTTGAACTGTTCTTATATAATAAAGCTCTACCAAGCAGTTCATGATTAAGTAAATTTGTTATGCAACCTTTGCTTGGCTAATGATAAAGGCTTAGCTATTTTTTGGATTCCTTACAGTTTGAAAGACATATGCATCATTTAAACCTAGATTACACAGCAGTTAATAACGAAGCTCAACTATGTTTGTTTGGATAAGAAGCCGCATCAATTATCATCTTGTTATATACAAGCTTAATATAGTTATTTTCATTACTGAGCAGTATTTTTATCCAGTATCTAATTATATCATTTGATCTATGTTTTATAATAGTTTTTTTATTATTGTTGTTTTTTTAACACGTGTAGTATATATTTACATACATACAGCGTATGTACTCTCTCTAAAACGTTTAACTGCGAAAACCACATAACTTCACTTCCATGACTAAGAATAAGTAGGACGAGACTGAAAATAATTCTAGCCTTTATTTCATTGAAATATCAATACATTTATGGAAATATTTATTCATACTGAATATATTATAGATACAGTTTTAAAAGACGAATAAGAACCATCTGCTTTGGAAATAGAATAATCCGTATTTAGTTTATATACTCTCGGTGTATTGTTTATATTTATAAACAGAAAAGAACGCACTTAAGTAATTACTTTCTTTTTACGATCATTACTTGAACAGAAGACGGGGAAAACGATAGTTGAAATGCCTTTTGTAGGAAGCAATACTGTGTCTATAGTAGTTAAAATGTCGTTTGCAGGAAGAAGTGACATTGTGTCTACGACAGTTAAAATGTCAATTGCAGGAAGTGATATTGCGTATTACTGTTATGAATTTTCGTAAGATTTTTAAGGATGATTATCATCATCATTATTTGTCTGTATTTAATACTTAATACTAACTTCATGTTTAAGATATATATATTATTGGTTTCGAAAGTATAATAAACACGGTCACCTTAAAATGCAGTTTGATATTTCAATGAATATGCTTATTGCTTTTTTCATCAATATGTATATTGTGTAACACATGTCACTTTAATACAACATTTACTTACTTACTTACTTATAGTAAATACGTGTGTGTTTTAAAACAAATTGACTTTTTTATGCTTTGCAAACTGTTAACAAAAGAATAGAACTATTTCTGTTCACATGCGGATAGATTCATATGGATGTTTGTTATTTAAGGAAACAAAAGAAGGCAACTAGGAAATACTGGAATAGATTATGATAAATATTACATAACCTAGTATAACACGCACAGTGTGGGTGATATCAGAGAGTGATATGGATGTTAAATCACTGATAGAACACAGTACTTTATCAGTTAGCATAAAACTATATGTAATTAAATCTAAAACAATGACACTTTTAACCCAAATACATGTACAATTTCCCTGAAATAACGCATAGTTGGCTTAGAATATATAGATGGAGGTTAATCCAATCGCATAGAAATTTCCGAGTCATTTTCTCTTGCTTAAATAGAACGAAAGTTCCTTTTTACAAGATACTGGGAAGAGAAAGGTATACCACGTGACATATTAAAGTGATGCATAAAGTTGACTACAGGCACACTGGTCATGCCACAGAACCATGGAGATTCCAAAAATCCCTGTCTTTGATTGTCACTACCAGAAAGCCCTGATCGCGTGCCTGAGGCAAGATACCACTGAAAATTACAAATAAATACGTATATCAAAATACTATTAAGACCTAGAAATGCTAACGTATTGCCTTTTAACAAATTCATTTATTGAACGATACATTTTATTATTATGAAACAGTCTATAGCACAATCTTACAGGTAGGTTGCCATGGTAACATACCTGACTGCGGATCAAAAGATTGTAGGTTCGAACCTCGATGGGGGCAAGGATTTTTCATGACCTTTCATGACCTTCCAAGGCATAAAGTAATCGTCAACCCAGGAATCGTCGAGAGGAATTAGTATAAGTTGTAAGAACACGTCCTATCGACGAAAAATAAATAAGTTTAAACTAATGTTACAGGAAAAGTATACGGTTAAAAGATATATTTAACCAGTTTTTCTCACTGTAATTTTATAGTGATTGTTGATACAAAACGACATTGATGAATAAAATATGAAGGTTTTGGGATTTTAAAGCTTTAAACGTCCATTTAGTAACGTTAAAAAAAGTATTTATTTCAGACCTAAAGAAAAGAAACTATTCAATATACTAGCGCCTTGACAACCTACACCCCTTAAAACGTGCGTCACGTCTATGTGGCGCCTTAACTCTAGTGTTATCACACGATCTCTATATCTCTATATCAAAATCTGAAATATCTCCAAACTTCAACATGAAAGGAAAAAAGGCCATAGCAAAATATTTGTTCAGTTCTGTATTAATACAATCTAACTCTGTGCTAAACATATAAAATTTTGAATATTTGAGCTGTTTTGCATTTCTTTTTTTTTAATTCTTTTTCTGGGGTCTGTTTTACCTGTTGTATACTGAAGATTTTGATATGTAACTTAGACGTAATGTGCTTTTCATACTGACACTGGGTTTCACAGTTCTTGTTGAATTGAAATATTAAGGTCACACAGAAGCAAACATGTACGGTGGTTGATGTTATTTTGAAATAATCCGACAACAGAGAGAAACCATAATCACTTAATGATATTTTGAAATATCCAGGTTATTCTGAGGAAAACCCAAACGGTTAATGTTATTCTGAACTATTTTCATGTTATAGCGAAGGAAACCTTAATTTTTTTTAAAAAGGTTAAAATTGGTTAAATTATGGGACACCGTATACAGTTAAAGTTATTAGGAAATATCCGGGTTAAAAAGCGGGAAACCGTATACAGTTAATGTTATTGGGAAATATTCGGGTTAAATTGACGGAAACCGTATACAGTAAATGTTATTGGGAAATATCAAGGTTAAATTGAGGGAAACCGTATACAGTTAATGATAGTGGGAAATATCCATGTTAAATTAAAGGAAAGCGTATACAGTTAATATTATTGGGAAATATCAATTTAAGGGAAAACGTATACAGTTAATGTTGTTTTGAAATATCCAGGTTAAACTGAGGGACACCATTTATGCTTTATATTATCCTGAAACATACTGGTTATACTGAGGGAAACCATATACGGTTAAAATTATTTCGAAATATCCAGGTTAAGGAAATGTTTGGGAAACCATAAATTAATGTTAATTTGAAATATCCGCGTTATACGGAGGGAAACCTTATACAATTAATGTTATTATGAAATATTTAGGTTATACTGAGGGAAGCCATAAACAATTAATGTTATTTTAATATGTTTAGGATTTGCATATGTATAGATGTTTTTAGTTGCGTTATTTCAAAAATAGCTCTCCATTTATTCAAGCGTTGATTTCGAGACCTGGCTCAAATTACGCCATCCGTAAAATTTAAGTAATACTTAAATACTCGAGGACGAATTTGATCATTATCGAATCTCTTATAAAAGTACATCAAAATTTCATTTTCTAGTGACCGTTTTTAGTTATTAAGGTAGTAATTTATGTTAACTTCGTCTGGTGCTGTTATTTCGTACAGTAGGACTCTACCTAAGTCAGGAATTTATTTAGCGGCAGACATTGATGGTAAAATTCGAGCAAGTTTGTTAAAAAAAATAGAAGAGCAATAAACAAATTATTTTCAAACATTACAACACCCTTCCTTTTCACGTGTTTTGAAACAGAACCATTTAAATATAGATGCATTGATGCAATTAGATAATCAGCTCAGAACAGAAAGAGGTCGTAATTGAAATTCAATACTTCGTAAGTGATGCTGGGGATGAATTACATTTTGCTTGCTTTTGCCATGTATAAGTGGATATTCGAAAACGTACGTAAAAAGTTATATCATATCAAAGCAAGAGTTTATAAATTAATAAAATCTATGTTCAGGTTGTGCATTTTTATATGAATAAATAGTGTATTTAATAAATGAGTGAATATAAAATTTTCCTCAATGGATATACTTTTAAATCAGAAAAGAGTAGACAGAATAGACAATAACATAATGGTTTCTAATTTCAATGATAACTGAAGTAAGATTCTTAGGATGTAGCTCATTCAAGCTAAGTCAGCTGTAGAGAAATGTGCTCCCTCTTCCATGTAGAATAATTGTTATTTGCATACAGATTCTGGCTGAATTTAGACTTAAGTTTGAAGACTTAAATATTTCCAAGTCAAACATTTATTATGTAGTGCATCTTGCAACACATGAACGAAGAACAGCCGAAAGAGGGTTGCGATAATTGTTTAAAGAAAGTATATGAAAGTATAATCCTAGCCAATTGTGTTTTTTAATGTCGTTCAGCAAATCTTACAGTAAAATAGCTTAAACATTGACTAAAATTATTAAAAAGAGTGTTTCACAAGTTCTCAGCAAGTAATTGATATGTTCAGATAACATTAACATATTTCCGTACACATATAAATAATAAATGCTACAATAATGGGCAATGGGAATTGATATAAAATCAGTCAAATCTACATTTCTCTAGAAATTTAAGCTATTGACTTCCGAAATATATTATTGACAAAAATGAGTTCGTGTTATTATCGGCGACTTGTGCGATAATCTTGGATATTTTGGGTACTCATGTGAAACTCGGGAGGTTTTAACTCTGAGATAAAAGCTTCCGAGATCTCGTACGTTTTCCCACTGTTTTGAGTTGTAAGAAGCTTGTGTACAAACTGCAAGAGCACCATACAGACAGCGTAGGATCGTACGACTTTATACCAGTCGTGAAAGTCTCGTATGAGACTCATACACGACTCATGCGACATTAATGGCGTATTTCACAATAACAGTTTTTACTATATAGACTTAGAAGAAAAGTCAAAACTAGCAGAGAGAATTGTTCTTAGACCTTGCATGATTATAGAGAATCACACTAAATAATATGGGATAAAAAAATCAAAGTTTTAATAAAGTAAATCAGTGATAATTATTGTGTGTGTTAACTGGTTTAACATGCACCACAGGCAGTGTTTCAGTCATGTGGATACCATGTCTACTTGAGGCAGATCTATCTATCTATCTATCTATCTATCTGAGATAAACAATATCAATGTATTTTAGATTTGATTTTGTCAAGATGCATGAATATATGCATATATTATTTTTTGTAATAATTATATATATGTATTGTTTGGTACTAATGGAGGAGAATCAGAAATTTTATTTAAGATCGCAATGGCAACAACATTGTTATATTTGACCCTCAAAGTGTAACGCTTTTTATTTTTCATGAGAAATGTCTAAAAAAACTTCTGTTTTACTTCTAATTGCTTTCCCTGATGAATTTATGCATTTAAGAGTAAAAAGTAAAATATCCCATTTGATTACGGAAGACCCCCCCCCCCCCCCCCAAAAAAAAAGTCAATGCGAAATAGCCCAAAAGATGGGCTTCTTTAAATAACTACTGACACAGTTTTAGTGGGGCAAAGTAGCTGAAAGATAGTTCCAAGAGAAAAGTAGCGAACTGGGGCAAATAACTAACTACTGAACAAAAACATTCTAATGAAGAAATAATCACATTTAAAGACACATTGGTATTGTAAAGTTAATTTAAATGCTCGAAATACCCCCGATTTCTTGACAGATGTTATGGTAACTGTGTTACCTTCCCAGAGTAAGACCTTGTGGAACAATTTATTGGCACAATATTGTGTTGCATTGGCTAGTCCATTGCGTGAATTCAACTTTATTTATCGGAAAATACGATAAATTGCAGAGAGAGAAAATAAAAATGCGGTAACAGGAAAATTAATTGGCAAATATGGTTCATAGTAATGTCTTTGTTATAGTAACACTTGACCACTGGAAGAGTTTGAAATGGGATCTTAGGATGAAACAAATATTACAATGGTCAATTCATACGGAAATTGGTGTCATATTCGGACATATGTGTCCAACAGTTGGAAGATATAGTGAAACGATAAGTGACTTACTGCTTCAAATTATGATTATTTAATCTGTATTAATCTATAGATAACTGCAAGTTATGTGGTAAAATGATTTATTTATGAAACAATTTCAGATTTAAAAAATTCATAACAACTTTAAAATATATATTAACTGAGTTCTATGCCCCGCGTTTCTATGTACAAAACAGATACGCATTTGTCACAGTATTACATAATTGAAATATGTTAACACCTTTTAGGAAAGAAACATCACCATTGACAATTGCGTGTTTAGATACTGCTATATAAACTGCCGCTTAAGACAGAAATCCATTAAAAGTTGAAGCATTTTTTTCATTCCATTAGATGTCATATCATATGCACTTTACTAAACAGAAATGATTCATTCAAAATAATATATTGACTATCGAGCAATTCGATAGTACATCAATTTTCTTATAATCAATACCCCCGTCTCATGAAACTTTCGGTTTTTAATACGGGTTTTTAAATAAATAAATGCATCATGAAACGCTTCTTATTGTGCGAGAAGAAACGTTTATATAAAAAGCTCATTGTAAGAAAACGTAATCAGTATAAGAGAATGAAAGCTAAAGAAATTGAATCCTTGAGACATAGGCAACCTAAGGATATTTGGTCATTGTTTCGAAAAACGAAGTCCTCTGATAACAATATTTCGTTAGAGGAATTTGTTGAACATTTCGAAATCTGTCTCAGCAGGCCAGTGATAATATTATTGAAACGAAGAAGCTGTATGTTTAGCGAAACACACAATTTAAAGATCATAAGTGTAATTTTGATGAACTTAATACTGATTTTTCAGTAGAGGAAATTATACATACGGTTAAAAAGCTCGGGAGGGACAAAGCTCCGGGTAAAAATTGTTTGTTGAACTCGTATTTTACAGAAACAATAAACATTATCGCCCCACATTTATGTGACCTGTTTAATGCTATTTTCAACTCTGGTTTGATCGGAAGGGGTTATAATACCTGTGTACAAAAAAGGCGATAAAGATTCTGCGAGTAATTACAGGGGCATAACTCTTATCAGCTGCCTAGCTAAAATATTTACGGGGGTTTTAAATAACAGAATAACTAAGTGGTGTGACGTAAATAATATTATTTCAGATGCGCAATTTGGATTAAGATCTGGCAAATCAACTGTTGATGTTATTTATTTACTCCATTCTATTGTTCAGAAGTTTCCTTGTGAAAACAAAAGATTGTACGCAGGTTTTGTAGATTTTAAACAAGCCTTTGATAGCGTTAATAGAAATAATCTGTGGCTCAAACTGTATAGTGAACGAGAAAATATTTAGAAGTATTAAAGATATGTACAGTAAAGTCAAACAATGTGTTAAAAATGTAATAGTTATTCAGATTTCTTCGAAAATGAAAGGGGAGATAATGTCTCCGAAATTTTTTTGAACTTTTTATAGAGGACATGGTATTGTTTTTATTAGATTCTAAGCAAAATGGTATAGAAATAGAAGATTTAATGCTCATTGTTCTTTATTTTGCTGATGATTTAGTCGTTTTCGGTAAATCGCCGTCAGAACTTCAAGAAAATTTGAGGAAATTACATGAATACTGTTGCAACTGGGACTTGGAGAATAACTGTGAGATGACAAAAATCATGGATTTTCGTAAACGCGGTCCTTTGAAAGCGGATGAGGTTTGGAATTATAATGGTCTTCCCATAGAAACAGTTAACAGTTTTAACTACCTTGGTACAGTTTTCAAATACACAGCAAGTTTTACACTTAATCAAGAATTTTTATCTAGTAAAGGCTTAAAAGTACTGAATACTTTTCTGATAAATACTAAAGAGTTTCAATTAAAGCCTTGTACCATGTAACAATTATTTTATTCATTTGTTGGGTCGATTTTAAATTACGCCTGTGAGGTCTGGGGCAATTCAAAATCTAACTGCATTGAAAAAAATCATCTAAATTTTTGTAAAAAGTTCTTAAGGTGAAGCGGGCAACTGCTTCGATGGCTGTTTATGTGGGGATCTGGGGAGATATCCGCTTTACGTCAATCGTATGTAAGAATCATCAAGTATTGGTTAAATTTAGTTAATACTGACAATATTATTTTTGAAAAATGTATCATTTACAAGTCACCGACAGTGATAGGGTTTGCGCTAACTGGAGTTAAACATTTATTAGACGAATTTTGAATTAGTGATAAATGGTTAGTTGTGAAGTCAATAAACACTAAAGTTTTTGTGCTCTATTCAAAAGACGAGTTATTGATTGTTTTATGCAAAAATGGTACAATGAAGTTTATAATTGTGGTGTATAATGTTCATATAGACATTTCAAAGATCAGTTAATTTTTGAGAATTATTTGGACTTGTTACCAAGAAACCTTTTTTTTTTTGGGAAAAAAGAATATTTATTTTTTTATAGGAAATTAGAGGATGAGTTTCATTTCATTTGTGTCTGTAGTGCTTATTCTGATTCGAGGACAAAATTTATAAATAAACTATATTATGTAAGGCCGAGCATGGAAAAATTTTGTGAGTTGATGAAATCTGCCAAAAAGTTAGTTTTATTTAATTTAGCTAAATATATTCAGGATGCTCTACTAATACGTACATATTTGCTAGGTGCACAAGCATAATATTAACTTATCCTAAACCAATTAGCTTATTTATAGTTCTTCTCTTGAGACCATTATACCACATATATATATATATATATATATATATATATATATATATATATATATTGTGTGGTTGTCGTTGGAGAGTGTGTTTTGCCAGTGTGGAATGAGTGTGACAAAATGCATATGTTTCTTCTATTATGCAACAATGTACTTAAGTACACGTTGAGAGAATGAAAAAAAATAAAGTTCTGTTCTGTTCTGTTCAGGAAATTAATACGTCTAAGTAGGATTTGGAATAAAATGTGAATTTAAATATGCAGAAAACCCGGTTTATAATAGAGAAATATCCTTCAATTTTCCATACGCAAAAAAAAAAAAAGATAAGTATTTGCTTACCTTTAATTGTCCATACACGAAAACAAAAAAGATAAGAATTTTTAAAGTAAGTACCCTTTCTCTCTCTCTTTCTCTTACATACGCAAATACTGTGCTTATACTTCATTTTCTACCTTCTCATTTTCATAGTCAATATAAATAAATAGCGAGAACGAGAGAAAAAGAAAGATGTTCATAAAATTAAACGCATGTACGTGAAGAGAAACGTAACACAATACATCTAGATTGTTTTTTCATTTTTTCAATTGTGCAATCCTTGAATACATCTCGTAAGAAGTTTATTTATTACCTTCTGTGAAATTCGGTTATTATTCACAGGTGGTGTTACTAAGTTACGAAATTAGTACGGAAGAACTAAACTGAAAGAAATCAATCCCATGAATGTTACAGCTACCACGAAAATAAGACTTATAAGAACGATTTTAAGTTACCCCATTCGTCACCATCGATGAAACATGAAATGTATAAAAGACCATTCAAATTGATATCAAATATAATAGTTCCGTGAAAAAATTGTCGTCATAAAATTTAGATATATTATTTGATAGTGTTTTAACACCACTGCCTAGAAATTAAAGTGGCGAAATATCAAAATATAACAATCGTGAGATTCACTTTCAATGTGTGGCTCATTTTTGTTATGAAATATTCAATCATTTTCGTTAGCATACAATCACTTTATCCCATTCGAGGCGTAAGAGTATTATAAATAATTAAATACCATGTCAGGTTTGTGAAGCAAACTTTTTATTTCATAAAACCATAAATTGAAGCACTACATAACTTTAAATAATTCATATTTTCGTCCTCAAACGATCTCTCTGTAGCATCATACTATATCACAATGCAGAAACGATATTGTATTCACTTCCGTTTGAATGTTTATTAAAACAACAATATGGCACAGCAATTGATATATAAATTTACGAGTAATGCGGCTAACACATTTATGCGGCTGAACACAAAAAATAACAAATTTTATATTGAGCTAAAATCAAATTTTCCCTTTTTACTGTTTTTTATGTGTTTCATAAATGAAAAGCTATATCTCCTGAAAAAACTTGCCAATACGGCTTGAAATTTCACAACCGTTTTTTTACATATCAAAACCTTTGATATAATGCCAAATATTCAAAATCTGAAATCTCAGCTTTGAAAATCGTTATTTCACATTGAAAATAGCAAATAACATTTTTCGTATAATTTTCTTTGAATTCACATTTCAATTATTGTACTGGTAAAGATGCAGCTAAATTTTCTTATTTGAAATGTTAGTTTGAAATTGTGACTTGTCCTTCTAAATTTTTATTTTTACCCCCTTGGTGTCATGAAATGATTTAACAATTCAAGTAAATGACCTGATTACAAAATTCCTGAAAATAAATTGCTTGTTGTAATTTAGCTTAATTGCCTCAAGATAACACAACTGTCCATTTTAGAAAAGATTAATATTTAAAAGAAAAGGAAGATTCTTTTCTCTTTGAGTATTATATAAAACAGCATAGTACCATGGTCATATTCCATTAAAAAAAATCCCGAAATATGTTTATATATGAATATGTCTGTCTGAAAGAAATATGACAAAAATCAAAGCAGCAGTCAAATGTAAATATCATGAGATGGAATTCTTTTTATATCATCATACAACTGATAAATTGTGTCAAATGCGTCTGTATTTAATGCCAAACAAAGCTATATACATTGGCACAAGTACCGCATATTTAAGTCATCTGCATCCGAAATTCATCCGGATATGCCTTTTAAACATTTTTGAAACTTTCCTGTTCTAGTGATTGAAACATGGTAAGATACGGAATCTGACATCGTGTGAAATCCGTCTGTTTGGCAAGAATTTGATACAACTTTAGTTAGTTGAGTAACAGAAAATAAACAAGAGGGCCATAAAGGCCCTGATCGCTCACCTGAGTATAGGGTTACCGAAAGAACATCTGAACTAAAACATTTTGAAATCTGGCCAGTAGTTTTGGAGGGGAAGATTTATAAAGTTGTTCTTTTTTTCTTACCGTTACCATGGCAACCATAGTTCTACACAGTTATTTTAGCAACTTTTGTGGAGGTTCACCAAAGGATCATCCCTGCCAAGTTTAATTAAGTTCTGTCCGGCGGTTTCAGAAGAGATGTCGTTTAAAGCTAATTGTTGACGACGGACACAGGGTGAGTCTAATAGCTCACCATGAGCACGTTGTGCTCAAGTGAGCTTAAAATCGTTCATAGAAGCGAATGGTTGTATATTTCCGTAAGTTACGACCTCCGTAATCTTGCAATGTCATGGATCATTCCCTATCGTATTTCAGTATACATTTGTTTGTACAGAAGAACAAGAAAAAAGAAATCAATGTAATTCTTTAGAATATTTTTATAAAACTTGTGACTTTGTCATGTACTATTGAAATTCGATCTGACATCGTCAAAACATGCGGTTCTTGTGTCAAATGCCAGATACTAATTGGCAAACACTTTTTTCATTCATAGACAGATACATCACGTTTGTACGTGTTTTCAAGTCAATTATGCGCTTCGTTTGCTATTCATAAAACTGCAAGTTTAAATCCATTGTTATCAATCAGACAAATAAGCATGTATCATTTCAGCGCAAAACAACAAAGAAATAAAATGCTGTTACCAAACTAAGTAAGTGTGCTCTTTACAATTGGGCAAGGTTTGTTACCAGTCGTTACGAATTGGCAGATATCCTTTGTCACAAGAATGAACTGTTAGTGGTGATTGATTTATATCTTATTTAAAAAGTTCCGAATTAAAATGAAATCGAGAAACCATCCTTGCAAGGTAACCTTATCCTGGTGGCGTAACATATAGTTGCTTTCGTCAATTGCCAATTTTAATTTGCTGGATCTTTTTGTACCCTAATTTAGATTCGGAATATGTTTGCACGCATCATTATGATCGAATACCAAACATAGCTGCTAATATTAGTTCTCTATTGGCTGTTTTTTGAGAAATGAAGAAAAAAAAATCTTTTTGAATAGCTGAAAAAACAAAGCAAAATCTAACAGTCATGATACGTTCAAGGTTTAATGGTATAGGGCAATTCAGTTGGATCCAGCAAACTGCATGGTCAGTATTGCCAAACCAAAGCTCTAAAATCACATTTTTATTTAGCATATCTGAGCTAGGTTTGTGATAACATGCGGTTGGGAAGTTTTATATAATTGTCGAAAATGAAGACATCAAATGTATTCCATTTAAAACATAATTTATCTAATTTGCTGTTAGATCTTATAAGTTCAATGTTCATTTTAGATATAAGCATGCTAGAAAATTTAACACAACTGATGTTATGCCATCTAGAAACTGCTAATAAAATGGCATTGTAAGGAAATAAACGGGATCGGGGGAACTCATAGTATCCAAAACTTTCTTGTGCTTCTCTAATACCAATATAGATTTAATTCCACAAGCGATACTTAGCGCTTAGCATATAAAGTAGAAATGCATTCAATCTTTCCTGGTAAGTAAATATTCATTGTCTCATTAAAATTCATGACAGTATTTTATGTACTTTTAAATTAAAAAACTTATAGAAAATTTATAATTAAGTTCGCGTTGAAATTTGATTCATCGTATCTTCTTTTAAGACTTGCTCCTAGATCATTCTAAAGGTATTATTACAAATCATAATGCTTATTCATAATGTTTATTTGTTTCATTTAAACTACTGGACTTTCATCCTCTCACATTTGAACATCTTTATTCCTGTTTTCGAAATATTTTACAATGCTATTTATTATATGTTTGCATAAGTGACGCGTTTTTTAATAATGAGTAGTTTTGAGGTACAGAGGCTAGCCTTTTGTATGGATTATTTTCTAACGACAATGGTTCTAACCACAGGGATTCGAGCCTATGTCGCACATTGTCCCGAACCGTTTCAATTCATTAATTTATTAAACAACATTTTTGTGTGTTTTAAGTATTTTTCTTATTTTACTTAATGAATGAATTAGATAATCATTCTCTTATTGGATATACGTTTACTAATATAACTAACTAACAAGAGTGTACAAAATGACAAAAAGCAAAATGTGATTTTCCTTTTTCATTCCAAGAAGGATTTTTTGGAAACAAATACCTGACGGTAAAATTCTTAAGAAATAGAAGGCAATGTTTTGTGTACAGCTGCAGATATTTAATGAGTATTTTTAAGTCTCCTGTATGGCATACCGAACAAAATGTAGGATACATTCAAATATTCCGATGTCTCAAAAATCTGTAGTTCAGCTACCATCAATGTATTTTTTCCTTCTAAAGGGCGACATTAAGATAAATTTGATGTAATTGATGAGAGAGAATTCAATAAAATCAGATTTGTTTTGAAAATATGACAAAGTTACTGCGAACAAAACTAAACAAAACTATGTAATATCACCCTGAAACGATAGTCTCGCTACAGAATTCGATCAAATTTGATCGGACATTGAAATCTTTACTTTAACAAATGTGATGAAAAAATATACTGTTTGTTGCGAAAGAAAAAGATTATTTAGTTACGACAAGATTACAAAGAAAAGAAGCGTTGATTTCAGATTAGAAAATACACACACACACACATGAATATTATACAGAACTGAATTAAAAATAAGGAAAAAAAAACAGAAATAAAAGTGGCCGTCTCCGGTGGGCTAATGGTTTGAGCGTCAGCTTCGGGTGCGGGAGGTCGTGGGTTCGATCCCCGGCCGCGATATACAAAAGTTATAAAATGTGGTACTGGTAAAGCTCCATTGCTTTGCGCTCAGTTTATATGGGTAGATCCAGGACTGGTTAGCCCAGTTTCAGTATAATATGACCGTGTGTGTTTCATCCCCCATGTTTAGGAGTAATACTGCAGTGTGACTGCTCTTTATCTTTCAAGTAGACAAAGTCTCCAAATGACCAAAATATTGTTGGTGGGAAGATAAAGCAACAAACTAAACAAACAAACATAAAAAGTGACTATGTTATACGCAACACATTATAAGGAAATATAACGTTATAATTCGATTTTGCATGGTTTATAAATAAGTTTAAAGTTTTTCCTTTGATAGGATAACTGCGTATTGGTTGAAATTGTTACGAGCAAGTAGTATTTTTGTTTATCCAGTGTATTCTCTCTCTCTCTCTCTCTCTCTCTCATGATTCTAATATACTTTCAGGAATAATTTTAGAATCAAACATGTAAGCAGCATTATACCTGTCTTGGTTTATGTTACTGAGAGGAAGTAACCACGGACCTGTGTTGTTTTATCAGCCTGGAATATTGTGTGTATTCACACACACACACACACACACACACACACACAAATGGTTTGAAAATTATTCGTAAAATCATACTTTAATAATCATGCAAATTCAAAGAAGAACAATGAAAACTGCGGAAATTGAAGAAAAAATGATTTGATCTTAAAATTATACGTGAAAGTATATTTGAATCACCTGAGACAGAGAGTGAGAAAGGAGAAATAAAAAAGAAATACTTGCTTGTAACCATATAAGTCAAGACGCAATTTTATCCTGTCAAATGAAAAACCATACAATTATGTGTAAGACATGCAACATTTAAGGTTATTTTTTTACAGCCCTCATCCTAACTCCGACACCCGCTTCAAAACCCCACGCCCCGAACTCCCTTACCACTTAAATGGCGGATCTTCAATGTTATCAGAATTGAAGAGATGTTTCCTTTTATGCGCAGAAAAATATATATATAGTGATTAAATTGCTTCATCTGATCAATCTATTATGAGTATCTTTATATTACTTCGTGTTTCAAGGAAATATATTTTTAATAACAGTTTTATCTATGTAATTTACAGTACTGCCATCTAGATGGTTTATAGATCATCTTTTCCAGTCAGGTTGATAAATTTTATCAATGATCTTTATAACTTGCTCGACATAAAAAGTCTGCGAAAGTGTCTACGTTATTTTTTTCATTCTTCGAGACACTCAAGCTTGATCTTTGTAATCTTCTAGATTGGTAACATAGAAGTTATTTTAAATGAAAAAGATGGCCACACACCTGTGCCCTTAATTTGTAAGAAAACAATATAATAATAATGCCGTTAATATGCCTTTATTGCCTTTTATAAAACAGTCAAACTGAATGCAAAACTATGCAGATGTACAGCAAGATAATCGTAACTGCACAAAAAACAGTACCTGTGGTCAAAAGCTTGATGGTCATAGTTATAACATCAGGTGAACCCTAAGGCAGGACCAATTTTTACCCAATAGCCATGATTTGAAAACTTGGTTTAGGTCCACAAGGCCATACTACATACCAAATATTTAAACCCACCATGATCTTGTGGTTTCTGACAAGATCTTTTAAAAACCCTCCTATAGTCTGTAAAATCAAGTGACCCCTGGGGCGGGGCCAATTTTGACCTTAGGGCCATAATTTGAGCAAATAATGTACATATCTAAACTCAAATATCTAAACTCACAGCCTTGTGATTTCTGAAAAGAAGATTTTTTCTAGATTTTTCCTGTATAGGCCTATGTAAACTAAAGTGACCCCAGGGTCGAGGCCGATTTTGACCCCAGGGCCACGATGTGAACAAAGTTGGTAGATGTCTACTAGGTCATATCACATACCAAATATCTTAACTTAATGACTTTTAATTTCTGAGAAGAAAGATTTTCTAGTTTTCCTATCTTAGTCTGTAAAATCTAGTGACCCCTGAAACGGGGCCAATTTTGACTCAAGGGCCATGATTTGAACAAACTTGATACATGTTTAACAAGTCATAATACAAACCAAATATCTAACTCCAGGCCTTTTTCAAAAATTTCGAATTTTCCATACCTATATGCCTATGCAAAATAAAAGGAGCACTGGGGTGGGGTCAATTTTTACCCAAAGGGTCATGATTTGAACAAACTTGGAAGAGGTCCACAAGACAATGATACACACACCCAACAACTTAACTCAAGGCCTTGTGGTTTTTGACAAAAAATTTTTTCTAGACTTTCCTATATAAACCTATGTAAAATAAAATGAACGCCAGGGCGGGGCAAATTTTGGTAGAACTTCATGCAAGGAACATCACAGGTGAATTTTATCAAATCTGGCCCAGTGGTTTCAGAGATGTCGTTTGCAGAAAAGCGTTGACGCCAGACGCACGCACGAATTGGACGGACGCACGGACGAAGGAAACCGAACTAAAGGCTATCACAATAGCTCACCATGAGCACGTTGTGCTCCGGTGAGCTAAAAAGTATATATTATTCCTAAAAAGTCAAGACATATATATATATATATATATATATATGCATTTGTCATAAATTATAAATTCATTATTAATGGTTACTATAGGTATTTACAACATAAATACAATGGAAAATAATCAACGTATGCAACGTATTATTTTATACGTAAATGAGAGCTGTTCCCTGCTCTTATATTTTTCTTGAATAAAACACTTTAATCAGGCACACTGGATTAAAACGTAAACTGTTTAATTAAACAAACCCATGTGAGTCAATCGGTTTATAAAATTATCGTTAACTCTAAAAGTTTGTCACATTAAATTTTATGTTAATTGTTAAACATATTTTATAAAAATACATTTTCTGTGCAAAAAAAAAAAAGAATATTTTGTTCATGTCTTGAAATTGAACATTTATGTAATTTTCAAGGCAAAAACATTCAACCCAAGAAATGTTTATGTATTGCGTTCTAAGGTTCTGGAAATCTAGTGTTTAATGTTAAGGCTCATATATACAATATCAAAACTATACGGAAAAATAAATATTAGATAAACTATGTTAAAGATTAAAAAAATTTACAAGCTGTGACTGAAATTATGGGTGTATTTACATGGCTACCTCTGGCTATCTTTTGTCCGAGCCAATGAATGAGCCAAATTCTAAAAGTTGAGCCTTTTTATTTCTTTATATGAGCCTTTTTTAACGCTAGTTAAAGACAAAAATATGTATAATATAATAAACAATTTTATGTGCTTATAAAATTATTAACTACACTCTTTTAAATAAATTAGTATCATCTGAACTTACGTATTTTTAAATTATTGTTTAATTGATCACATTTGTCATAATTTTGAAGTTATCATCTATTTTTCCTACTAGTTTGCTTTCTTAAAAAATCATGGTTGAAATGAAATAAGTAATATCTAAGCATTAATGAAGATGTAAAAGAAAAATGCCATAGCATGTGCATCCGGTCGTATATCAGCTATGTGTAACTAATTTTCCATGCTTTCTTTAAATAGAGTTAACTTCACCGACTTTGATTGACGGGTTAACATATTGACGGAATCTATTATTTATTTACTCGTAGAACACATGCATGTTATTTGGAAAGATGGCTTGATCAAGGGAATATCGTATCGTAGAATATATTCCGTAATGTTGTCGGTAATTTACTTTGCTTGTGCTCTTTTTTTTGTCTGCAATTATAAATACCACACGCATTCGTTTGCCGAAAAAGTCTGACTATCGTTAACCAGAACCATAACAACTAAAGTAACGACGGTCTTTTGACTCCACCGGCAATCAAACAATTATGATATCTGTCAGCATCCTTCATTCACTCATACAATCGGTTTCATTTGCTGAAAACCTGCTCAACCCCTCAACACTGAAGTGTCAACTGTCAAAACTGCCATAACTGTGAAATAATACACAGGTGTAGGTTGTGTCGTGGACTTCTTATCAAATTTTCTCGGTCCAGCATATATTGAAATTGAAACAAAGACTGACTGCTTGGGTACTTCACAAAAATACAAACATGGGAATTCGCCGAATTAAAAAAAAAAATGGTGCAACGTTAAATGAATTCGACCCATTGGCGCAAATGGCGCAGAACAGCGGATTTGTTTTGAACCACTATAAGTACAAAAGTATATTTTTTATGAAACATTTTACCAAAACTTGGCGAAACACTTCCATATATTATATGTTATGTTTATGAGATTTATTAGATATGACATACTTTTTCAGAAATTTTTGGAAATGAAATATGTTAGATACTGTTTGATGTGAATTGTAGAAATTCAAAGATTTGATTTAAGATCGCACTGGCAACAAATATGTTATTTTTGACCCTGGAAATTTACCACTCCTTTTTATTGTTCAGTAAGAAATGTCCAACAAATAATCCGTTTTACTTCTTATTTGTTTTCACTAAAGACATTCGTGCACTTTCAGAGTAAAAGTACAGATATCCATCTTCATGACGCAAAACGAAAAACAAAAGAATCAATGCAAAATAGCTCAAAAGATAGGCTGCTTTAACTAACTACTGACACAGTTGTACTGCGGTATGCAACTGAAAGAAACTTGACTGAGAAAATTAGCAGACTAGAGCAAATAGATATACTTTTAAAATAATCGACATCTGAACAAACACAGTTGTACTGCGGTATGCAACTGAAAGAAACTTGACTGAGAAAATTAGCAGACTAGAGCAAATAGATATACTTTTAAAATAATCGACATCTGAACAAAAATATTCTAATGACAATAAAACATTTGAAAGCAAATTGATGGTGGAAAGTTTATTTACACGCACGGATTTTCCCCCGATTTCTTGAAAGATGTTATGGTGACAGTGTTACCTTCTGCATATAAGGCCTTGATGAACCATTTATTGTCACAATATTGTGTTGCATTGGTAGTCCATTGCGTGAGTTCAAATTTTTTATTAGAAAAAAAAAATGCAGAGAGAAATGGAGAAAATACAAATGCGGTAACATTAATTGGATGCAAATATGGTTCATAGTTAAGTTTTTTGGTAGTAACACTTGATCACTGGAAGATTTTGAAGCGGGATTTTAGTATGTACGAACTATTACTTAAACCTAGCAGAAAACAAGAGTTTGATCAACTTGTTGCTTTATTCAGAAATTAGTGTCATATTTGGACATATGTGTCATGCTAAGTCTAATCACACTTTATCGCGACAGAATTAAAAGGAATATTATATCCGAAAATATTTTCAGAATCGAACGCTATGTTATAAGTTAAAATATTTGTTGTTTCTCGAACTCAGGTTTATTACCTCAGAATACCGCCCAAGCGCAGTTGGTATATTCGCAGACCATATTTCGAATGAACTAATTCCTACGGAGTATTTCGAAGAATTGAGATTTTAAGTATTATTATAATTATTTTTTTCTCATGGCATTTTTTAATAATAGGCTTTTAAAACCACACTATTTTGTGCTATCATAACTTCTTAAATTTTTTAAAATTTTTTTTTTTGGAACCATTTTTTAAAATATGAGAATGAAACATGTACATTTTGCTAAAGGATTGACACTGAATTTTAGTCTGTTATATTGAAAGAAACTCATATTAATGATTTATTGTCTCATAACATAAAATGATAGATGTTCGAAACAACCTTAAATTGAATGAAGGCCATAGCTAAGGGACTTTATGAATCTAATGGCAGAGTTTAAGAAGGTCTTGGCCTATTGGAAACTGATATGTTTACGAATATGCACAAGGACCAATACGTTGATCCAAAGGGACACTTATTGGAGTTTCCTCTGGACAGAGGTTTGTTGTGACAACTGGAAATGTTCAAACAAGTGTATTTTTATTCGGAGTTGTCGAGGTGTTCTTAAATCAATTTTTAATTGGCCCATGGTCAGTTTATAATGTATCAAAATTACGGATCCGAAGATTGTGGGTTCGAATCCTAATGGGGGCGAGAATGTTTTATGACCATCCCAGACACAAAGTAAAGGTCCAAACCTGGTGCCATCGAGGGGGATAAGTTGCAAGAACTCAATCGAAGTCTCTCAATCAACGTTAAAATAACTTTCATCTTAATTCAATTTACAATCTTATGTTATCTTATTTCATGCAGTGACGAACAACTCGTTATTTTTTTTCTTCGTATTGCTTATGGGTCCATCATCGAAGAGTTTGAAGAGGAAGTAGTGAAGACACCTTAAACTCCTGAGTGAGTTACACATTCAAACCAAATGCAGTTGAGACAATACATTGGAAGCACATCGACGACAAATCAGAAGTAACTCTTTACCCCTCTCACACAAATTATAGGATTTCTACCATGCAATCTTGCTTGTTACCATGAACGCTGAACATAATTACATCTACACTGAGGTAGCCAGATGAAAACGGCCCTTTATCTGACAGTTCTGTTAGCCAATTATTGTGCAAGAGAAGCTTTAGCAAAATGACCATTGGACTTCATTCAGATGACCCTTTATCCGATGTTTATGATGGTCACGTGCCCTATGTCTTCGAAGGTGACGATACATTGCTTTTAGGCATATATGTCTATTATCAACTAGATGTCCGTCTATTCAGTTACCGAAAGAAATTAATTTTGAACTTGAACCTTAAAACATTCGCGACAAAAAAGATGTAAATAAAGTAGTTGTTGTTATGGTAGAAAAGCAGTAGAAATAGTTGCAATTTTAATCTATTTTCGATTTGTTCTTATTCCTAGACGCCGTGTTGTCTCTTCATAAGCAATATCATCATTCGATAAAAGCCCTGTTAGAAGCAGGTCCAACAACTGCTTATGATGATAAACACGAATGACGTTGATTTGCAACTGGCTTGAGATTGTTATCCTGACAACGAAAATCCCCATTACATTATGTTTGTGATAACTTTTTATTTTGAAACAAAACTAAATGCGGGGTTTTCATGATAAAAAAGTATATAATAAAATCATTTTGGAGACATCATGTCAGGATATTCTTCGTTGAAAGTGTCCTTCCATCTTCTGAAAAAAAAACACAACTTTTCAGTGCCGGTGGAACACATCTTAGAAATTCATTTTTGCAAATGATTGCTTAACCTTTAATAATATTACAATAATTAAAACGCAAGAAGAAGACATAATTTAATTCAAATTGTTCGTTTTCATTAATTTAAGACGCAAGAGAAAGATGTATTAGTATTCTAACAACGTCGAAAAGACTTGAAAAACAGATTGTCTCCTGAAAGTCTCTTATTTGGCTTTATTTTGCCGTTAGTGAATCAACCTATATTTTTCATTCTCCATGTCCTTATTGGTCGAGAGGTTCTAGATGTAGACAAATAATGTCTTAGACTCTCGCCGACATGAGTTCAATTTCCGGTTTGGCTTTTACTCGAAATTTTCATATTCATAATTAATATCAAGCTAAACAAGAGTCCAACGGCTGGCAGAAATAGTGGGACGATAAGTGAACTACTGCTTCAAATTGTGGTTATTTTTTATTTATTAATCTATAGTAAACTGCAGGTAAGAATGATTTATTTATGAAACAGTTTTAGACTTTAAATAGTTCCTTACAACTTTAAAAATATACATATAACTTAAGTTCTGTGTTCCGCGTTTCTATGAACAAAACAGATACGAATTTGTTACAATATTGCTTAAATGAAATATGTTAACAACTCTCAGGGGGAAAAAAACATCATCAGCAACAAATGCGTATTTTGATACTGCATTATAAACCAAAGCTTACAACAAAAATCAATTAAAAATTGGAGCATTTCTTTTCATTCCATTAGATGTCATATCATATGCACTGTTCTAAACAGAAATGATACATGCAAAATTATATATTGACCATCAAGCAATTCGATAGTACATCAATGTTCCTATAAATCAATATTCCCGTACCGAAATTCATAAAATTAATACGACTAAAAGGATTTGAAATAAAATGCAAAATTAAATGTGCAGAAAACCCGTTTATAATAGAGGAATATCCTTCAATTGTCCATACGCACAAGAAAAATAGATGGGTATTTGTTTACCTTTATATAATGTATAAAGAATAGGAACACTTTATGATAAGAAACACAATGTAATGTAGTCTACATACTAAAATACCCGATGATAGTGTTAAGATATAAACCCTTTCTCTCTCTCCCTCTCTCTTCCTCTTACATACGCAAATACTGTACATATACTTTAGTCTAAACTCTCATTTTCAGAGTCAATATATATAAATAGAGAGAACGAGAGAAAAAGAAAGATGTTCATAAAATTTAACGCATGTATGTGAAGAGAAACGTAACAAAATACATCTAGATATTTTCCTTTCTTCAAAAGTTCAATCCTTGAATATATGTCGTAAGCAGTTTAAAAATACTTTATGTGAAATACGTTTATTATTCGTAGATTGTGTTACTAAGTTACGATAGTTGTAGGGAAGAACTAAACGCCTGAGAAGAGAAATCAATCTCATAAACGTTACAGCTGTCATGAAAAAATAATTATAAGGATGACTTATGCGCTGAAGTAACGCCATTTGTCACCATCGATGAAACATGAAATGTATAAATGACCATTTTAATTGATATCAAATCTAATATTCCGTGAGAAATTTGTCGTCATAAAATTTTGATATAATATTTGATGGCGTTTTAACACCTCTGCCTTGAAATTAAAGTGGCGAAATATCAAAATATAACAGTCGCGGGATTTACTTTTAATTTGTGGTTTATATTCGTTATGAAATATTCACTCATTTTTTAAAATTTTTTTTTTTTTATAAAATTTAAGCATTACATAATTTTTATTTAATTAATATTTCGTCCTAAAACGTTTTCCCTTTATTTTCATACTATATCACAATGCAGAAACGATATTGTATTCACTTCCGGTTGTACATTTATCAAAACGACAAAATTACGAAGTAATTGATATATGGTTTTTTATGCGCTTCCATATATATATATATATATATATATATATATATATATATTGAACCAAAATCAAACCTTCACATTTACTTTGTTTTAAATGTGTCTTATAATTGAAAAGCTATATCTCCTGAAATACTTGTCAATACGGCTTGAAATTTCACAAACCTCCTTTACATATCAAAACCTTTGATTGAATACAAAATACTCTAAATCTGAAATCTCAGTTTGGAGATTTTCAAAAAACGCTATTTCATATTGAAAATAACAAAAACATTTTTTTTTCGTATAATTTTCAAAACATTCACATTTCACTTCTTGTACTGGTAAATATTGAGCTGAATTTCCTATTTGAAATGTATGTTTGAAATTGAGACTTTGTTATTTCTATTTTTTTATTTTGACCCCTTGGTCTAATGAGCTGATTTAACGACTCAAATAAATGGCCTGATTAGAAATACCCTGAATTTAATATACATGTTGTGTTACATTTTTATAGATTAATTTCCATAAGATAACATAAGATAACTGTTCCCTTTGGAAAATAAGTATACTTTAAAAGAAAAATGAAGCTGGTTTATATAATATCATATAAACAGCAGGTACCACGGCACCTTGGAAAAATCCTGAACTTTGTATATATGTGAATATGTCTGCCTGAAAGAAATTAAATATGACAAATATCTTAGCAGCAGTCAAATGTAGATATCATGAGATGGAATTCTTTTTGTGTATGCAAATGCAAAAAAGGAAAATTTGGTCATATGCATCCAAATTTCTTGGATAGTTTAAAATTTTTTCACCCCTTGGGTTAAACATGATCTAATTCGAAACAATGTATTTAAAGAAATTGATACAACTTCAGTTAATTGAGTATCAGAACATAAAAAAAAAATCGTACATAGAAGCCAAGGTCAGTATATTTTCTTAAGTTATGACCTTCGTAATCGGCAATATTAGAAATCTCCTATTATATTTAGTATACATATTTTTGTAAATAAAAATCAAGAAAAGAAGGAATCGACATTATTCTTTAGAATATTTTTTGTGCCTTTGTCATGTGCGATTGAAATTCAACCCGACACCCTCAAAACATGCGGTTCCTGTGCTAAATGCCAGATATTAATTTCTTTACTCACAGGCATAAAATCACTTTTGTATGTGTTTTCAAGTCAACCATTGGGGTTTGCTTGCTATTCTAAAATAAACTGTGGAAGTCTTAATCAATTGTAATCAATCGCACAAATAAGCGTGTATTATTTTCTACGTAAACCAAAAAAGAAAAAAAAATGCTGATACCAAACATAGTATGTGTTAACAAAGGGCAAGGTTTGTTACCAGTCGTTACGAATTGGCAAATAAGCTTTGCCGAAAGAATGGTCTGTCAGTGGTGGCTGATTGATATTTTATATTAAAAGCGCCGAAATGAAACCGACTTGGTAGAAAACATCCTTGCAAGGTAACCTTATCCTGTTGGCGAATCGTATGGTTGCTTCCCAATTTTAATTTGCTGGAACTTAGTTGTTGCTTTTCTTTGTACCCTAATTTAGAGCCGGAACATGTTTGCACACATCATTATGATAGAATACCAAACATGGCTGTCAATGTCAGTTCTTAATTGGCTGATTTTATGAAAAAAGAAGTCTTCCTTTTGAAAAGCTGAAAGTAACAAAGCAAAATCGAATAGTCATGATACGTTCAAGGTTTTATGGTATGTATTTGGGTAATTCGAGTCCAGCAAATTGCATGGTCAGTATGGCCAAACCAAAGCTCATAAAATCACATTTTTATTCGCATATTTGAGCTAGGTATGTGATAAAAAGCGGTTGGAAAGTTTTATCAGGTTGTCGAAAATGAAATCACTCGCAAATTTAATCCGTATTCAATTTAAACATAGTTTATCTCATTTGCTCTCAGAGTTTATCAGTTCAATATTCATTTAAGATATAAGCATGCCAAATATAAAATAATAATGCAACGAATATTATGCCGTCAAAATGCTGCTAATCAAAATGGCATTCATAGGACATAAATGTGATCGAGGGAATTCATAGTATCCAAACTTTCTTGTGCTTCTCTAATACGAATTAAGTTTAAATTCCACAAGCGATACTTAGAGCTTAGCATATTAAAGAAATGCATTTCACCTTTCCTGGTTAGTAAATATTTATGTACCGTCCTCGATGGCCGAGTAGTAAGAACGTCCGCCTCGGGAGCGTGAGGTCGTGGGTTCAATCCCCGGCCCCGACATAACAAAATAGTAAAGACTGGTACTGGTATAGCTACCTTGCTTCACGCTCAGCAATAAGGGTAGCTTCAGGAATGGTTGACCTGTGTCAGGATAATGTGACATGATGTGGTATTATGCAAAATGTCTACGAAGTAATACTGCAGTGCGACAGCACTATATATAAACAAACAAACATTCAAGTACGTTAACATAAATTTATTCCTTAACGATTGTCAATATTATTAATAAATGATATATTTTTATTGCCTCGAGGAAATTTATGACAGTATTTTAAGTACTTTTAAACTGAATAACTTATAGTTTATTAATGATTAAGTTCGCGTCCTTAAAAGCAATATGTTTATTTGTCTGTCGCCTTGAGTTATAAATAATTTTGTGTGTTTGAGATTGAGTGTCGTGCGTGGGATATCGGGGGGAATGTAAATTCATTGTTGAATTTAGGAAATTTAAAGAAGATAAAATGAAGCTAATAGAGATAGAGCAAAGTATAAGTGGGTTAGAAGAACAATGTAATGAATTTCGCGCATAAGTATCCTAGTACTGTCAAACATGTCTTAAGCGGTCATTCTAGAAAAAAAGAGAAGATGGCTGCTTCACAAAAATGACTGCTAAATGAAGTTTAAATATATAACAAATGCCAAAGTATTGTAATATTAGAATTGGTCGCTAAATGCATGTTGACCGCTTAGTACAGCTGGCCGCTAATACAGGTTCAACTGTATACTGTTTATATTTCCAAGTTCATCAGTACCGTTTACATATTGTGATATGCAATCATAATCAAATTCAGTGAATATAAATTCAGTCCTTGAAGTACTGGTTTTAAATGTAAACCTGATGAATTCTCAATAATTTGGGTATACTGTAGTTTATGATTAATACGTGCTCTTCATTCGTAATCACCCATCAATATATATGAAATTAACGGTGCTGTTGTGAAAGCTTCTATAAACATTTAGTTTGGATGTACAGAGGCTAGTATTTGACATCATGGACCTTTTCTAATGACAATGGTACTTACTTCAGGGATTCGAGCCCATGACGTACATTGTCCTTAACCGTTTCAATTCACATTATTAGACAACATATTTGTGTGTTTTCTTATTTTACTCAATGATTGAATTAGATAAACATCCTCTGATTTGGTCTTAGATAATTAAGAAGACTAATAATGCGTATTATTAAGTCTCCTTCATGACATACCGAACAAAATGTAGGATACATTCACACATTCCAATGTCTCTAAAATCTAAAGTAGTGCAACAATCAGCGTATTTTTTCCTTCTAAATGGTGACATTAATATGAATTTATTGATGCAATTGATGAGAGAGAATTCAATAAAATAAGATGTCTTTTGAAAATATGACAAAGTTACTGCGAACCATGATATATTACGTTCAAACCAAACAAAATGTTTCGTAGATTTACGTATCAAAAGTAATAAAGCATAATGCCATATAAATTTGAAAATGGGTTGGTAAATGTTCATACAACTGTATAATTTGCAATTCTATGCACATAAAATGTTTTTTTGAAGTCATGATTTATTCAGACAACTGTCAGGGAGGGGGTAAAAATTCATAAGAAGTGAAGTGTATCTAGTGACTCATTCTGCCTCTTTAAGAATTAAACACTTGTAAGGAGTTCTTTTACATTTGGATATATTTTATCGATGACTAAATGGTTATTACTATTATCGTCTAAACAAAACTATGTAATATCACCCTGAAACGATAGTTTCACTAAAGAATTTGATCAAAATTGATCGGACATTAAAATCTGTACTTTAATAAATGCGATGAAAAATATATACTGTTAGTTGCGAAAGAAGAAAAAGACTATTTAGTTACGACTAGATTGCAAAAGAAATAACGCGTTGATTTCAAATTAGAAAACACACACACAAACACATGAATATTATACAGAATTGAATTAAAATAAAAAGATCAGAAATAAAAGTGACCGTCCCCGGTGGCCGAATATGTTGAGCGTCAGCTTCGGGTGCGGGAGGTCGTGGGTCGATCCCCGGTCATGATATACCAAAGTTATTGAACGTGGTACTGGTATAACTCCCTTGCTTTGCACTCAGTTTATATGGGTAGATCCAGGACATAGTCCAAATGACCAAAATAATGTTGGTGGGACGTTATACGTTATCCCCTATAGTTTAATTAGATATCTTTAACGGAGTTCGGAGTGCGGGGTTAGGAAGCGGACATCGGACTTAGAGTGGGGACTGTTCCAAATTAAATTATATTAAATCTTGCATGGTTTATTTTTTTTTTTTTGTTGAGTTTTATCTTTGCTAAGATAACTGCGTCTTGGTTTATAATGTTGCAAGCAAGAAGTATTTTTGTTTATCCAATGTTTTCTCTCTCTCTCTCTCTCTCTCTCTCTCTCTGATGATTCAAATATACGTTCACGAATAATTTTAGAATTAAGCAAGAATATTCTGATCAATTGATGTGTACTTATATCTAAAGTATTACTTTATTTTCAAGCCTCAACATATCCGCTTGTCGAATCAGACGCTTTATGATTTATTATTGTTTATCATAACAAATAATAATAAATGAAGATCTCAGCCCCTCACTCTTGTGGGTTAGAATCCCGGTAAGGACTTCGGATTTTTCATATGAGGATGCCTTCCAGCTGCATTGCGGTAGGTCGGTGGTTCTACCCGGGTACCTCTGTGTACTCGGGGTCTTCCTCCACCTGTACTTAGCTGTAAATCATTAATTTGAATAGTTACATGAAGGAAAACCACGGGCAAAACTTTGGCTATGCATATTATATAAGTTATCCGTTAACTACCAGAACGTCACTGAGCTAGATAAAGGAATGAAAATGCTGTTGTGATGACGGTGATGGAGAAGGCAAAAACAGTGTTCGAAACAATCTTAAATTGAATGTATGCCATCGCTAAAGGACTATGTGAATCTAGTGGCAAAGTTTAAGAAGGTCCTGGAAATTTCTTGGCCTTTTTTAGAATGGAACCTGATATGTTTACGTACGTGCACAAGGACCAACACGTTGATCCAAAGAAGACACTAACTGGAGTATCCTCTGGACAGAGGTTTGTTGGGACAACTGGAAATAGTTCAAACAAGTGTATTTTTATTCGGAGTTGTCAAGATGTTTCTCAATTTTTAATGGGTCCATGGTCAGGTTATAACGTACAAAAATTTCGGATCCGATGATTGTTAGCTCGAACCCTAATGGGGGCGAGGTTGTTTTATGACCGTAAGGGTCCAAACCTGGTGCCATTGAGAGGGAGTATTATAAGTTGCAAGAATTTGTCTCTCAATCGACGTTAAAACTTTCATCTTAATTCAATTAACTCTCTTACAGTATCTTATTTCATTCAATGCCAAACAATGCTTTATATTTTTTTCATCGTATTGATAATGAATATATCATCGAAGAGTTTGAAGATGAAGTAGTGAAGACACCTCAAACTCCTGAGTGAGTTACACGTTCAAACCAAATTCAGTTGAGACACAACATGGGAAGAACATTACCTATAAATAAAACTCTTTACCCCTCTCAAACAAAAAAAAGACCTCTACCATGAACATGATTATTATGGAACGGCTCTCTATCTGACAGTTCTGCTAGCCAATCAAGGGGCAAGAAAAGCTTTAGCAAATAGACCATTGTACCTCCTTCAGGTGATCATTTATCCGATGCTTACGATGGTCCCGTGCCCTATGTGTTCGAAGGTGACCATGCATTGTTCTAGACATATTTATTATATCAAGCTATTTTCAACTAGTTGTCCATTCAGTTACCGAAGTAAAACTTGAACCTTAAAACATTTGTGACAAAAAAGATGTAAACAAAGTAATTGTTACTATGGTAGAAAAGCAGTAGAAATAATTGCAGTTTTAATCCATTTCCGTTTTGTTATTATTCCTAGACGTTGTGTTGTTTTTTCATAATCAATATCACCATTCAAGTAGAGCCTAGTTAGAAGCAAGTCCAAAAAATGCTTATGATGATAAACACGAATGACGTTGATTTGCAACTGGCTTGATATTGTTATCCTGACAACGAAAATCCCCATTTTGAAACAAAACTTAATTCGAGGTTTTCATGATAAAAAAGTATATAATAAAATCATTTCGGAGACATCATGTCAGGATATTCTTCGTTGAAAGTTCGTTCCATCTTCTGAAAAAATAAACTTTTCAGTGCCGGTGGAACACATCTTAGAAATTCATTTTTGCAAACGATTGCTAAACCTTTGATGATATTACAATAATTAAAACGCAAGTAGAAGACATTATTCCATTCAAAGTGTTCGTTTTCACTAATTTTTGACGCAACGTCGAAAATACTTGAAAAACAGATTGTCTCCCGAAAGTCACTTATATGGCTCAATATTGCCGTTACTGAATCAACCTATATTTTTCATTTTCATTCTCCGCCTCCTTATTGGTCGATATGTTCTAGACGTAAACAAATAATATTTTAGACCCTCGCCGACATGAGTTCAATTCCTGGTCTGGCTTTACTCGAAATTTTCATATTCATAATAAATATCTTGGAATCGCAGAAACGCTAGCCAAGAGTCCAACGGTTGGCAGATATAACGAGACGATAAGTGACCTACTGCTTCAAATTGTAGTTATTTTTCTATATTGATCCATAGAAAACTGCAAGTAAGCTTCAAGCTGGTAGAATGATTTATTTATGAAACAATTTCAGATTTTAAATAGTTCATAACAGCTTTAAAAATATATATATAACCTGAGTTTTGTTTTCTGTGTTCCGCGTTTCTGTGAACAAAGTAAATACGCATTTGTCACAATATTGCACAATTGAAATATGTTAACACATTTTAGGGGAAATAGACATCATAAGAGACTATTGCGTGTATAGATACGGTTATTTGAACTGCCGCTTACGATAGAAACTCATTGAAAATTGAGGCATTGTTTCATTCCATTAGGTGTCATATCATATGCACTGTACTAAACTGAACCGCTGAAAGAAACAAAGCAAATTCGAATAGTCATGATGCGTTCAAGGTTTAATGGAGTTTGGCAATTCGATTTGATCCAGGAAATTGCATGGTCAGTAATGCCAAACCAAAATTCCAAAAATCACATTTTTATGTCCATATTTGATCTTGGTATGTGATAACATGCGGTTGGAAAGTTTTATCAGATTGTCGAAAATGAAAACATTCGCAAATTTATTCCGTATTCAGTTTAAACATTGTTAATCTCATTTGCTCCCAGAGCTTATCAGTTCAATGTACACTTTAGATATAAGCATGTCAAAACGTTAAACACAACAAATATTATGCCGTTCGTTTAAAAGTTGCTAATCAAAATGGCATTGATAGAAAATAAACGTGAACGAGGGAATTTATAGTATCAAAACTTTCTTGTGCTTCTCTAATACCAATTTAATTTAAATTCCGCGAGTGATACTTAACGCTTAGCATTTTAAGAAGAAATGTATTTCACCTTTCCTGGTTAGTAAATAATTATGTACTGTCCCCGATGGCCGAGTGGTAAGAACTTCCGCCTCGGATGCGTGAGGTCGTGGGTTGGATCCCCTGTCGCGACATACCAAAATATTGAAAACGGGAACTGGTATAACTCCCTTGCTTCACGCTCAGCATATAAGGGTAGTTCCAGGACTGGTTGGCCCAGTGTCAGGATAATTTGACTGGATGTGGTATCATGCCAAATGACTACGGGGTAACAAACAAATATTCAAGTACGTTAACAACAAGGGTTAGACCTACACCGTCCTGCTTTGTGCTGTGAACGCTGAATAATATTTCATCTGGGTAAACGTATTCAGCAACGGCTTCATACCAGTCTGTTTTGTTAACCAAATTAACAAAAACTGTCTCAAGGACGATTTAGCAGATGGCAACAAGGGTCTCCGATGAAATGGAACTCTTCCCTATGCCATTGCTGTAACTCTTGGCACATGCTTAGTTAAGCTATTCACAATGAAAAATTTGACAAAAGAAGACCAAATACTAAATTTAAGACTTTCAAGAGCAAGGTAAATTATCTGTAATGCATTTTGGTATCTTCGCTGCAATCTCGACACCATGCTATAGGTTCTGTTCCCTCCATGAACTTGTAATTCGTGTTTTTTTTTTAAACTTAAATTTCTTTCAGCGAATGTATATGTTTTGAAAATTATACGAACAATTTTATTATCAATTTCATATTACAAACTTGCGTTAAGATTTTAGCATTTAATCAAAGGTTTGGTATGGACAGGACAGTATTAAAAGGTACATTGTCAATTTCATTAACATATTGAAAGGGAACGTTTTTTCTTTTGGTTTCGTATAGTTGAACAGAAAATAGTTAAAGTGCCTTTGTCGAAAGATTCTTTCTATAAATGAGATTAACTAATTACAAAAATCTGATTTATTCGCAAAGAAAATGTACTGTTTACGTCAATTAAGTTAACGGTCTATTTGTCTGTCTTTGGAATAGAAATTTGATTAAAAATGCATACAGACGTTTGTATAATAGAAAACAGTTACACATTTAAGACATTTGTCTTCAATGATATTATAAGACCAGTAAGCATGTTGTATCCAGGTATACATTATTTCAACGCACGATTGAACAACCTCATAATTTATCTATCATAATTGTAAATACTAACACAAATATTCATAAATTATACAAGCTATGTTTTATTTTTGATATGAGCATGTCTTGACCTTTAAGTAATAAAATACACGTTATTTTTATAAGTTTTGATATTATTAATTTAGAAATTAAGGACAAGTCTCTAAATTCCTATTTAATTTAACATACTGGTGTTAATTTCATAATAAATATGATATTAATGTTAATTTATTTTCCTGCATGACAAAAATTAATAGATAAAGGTTTAATATCGGAAGTGAACAGGCGGGGTTGTGACGTCAGGAAATCAGATACGTACTATAAGTGTAATAGGTGGAATGAAAGACGTACATAAGCATACCATGCTGATAATTATTAGATAAATCATTCACAAATGTAATGGACCCTTATTTCTTTACATGTTTTCGCTTTGCCAAGTTCATATACCGGAGTTCTTACAGTGCTGCTTGCACATCTAATCATATTCAGTGCATATATCCCCAAAGAACTAAGCTTGAAAAAGCAGCTATTTAGTTTTAAATGTAAACCTGATAAATCTCATTTATTTGGGCAATATTAATGATTTACACAGTGCTCTTCGCCCATGAAACCATATATGAAATCAGCAGTGTTAAGCTAAGTGATACCATTTTTGGTCATTAAACTCACGACATTCAGTCCTACAGTCGAACGTTCAAACTTCGTGTTATATATCTTGTTATATATATTTTATATTTCTAGACGCAAACTTATTATTTATCTTTGTATAAATACATCTTTTGTGAAAGCTTCTCTTTGTATTGTTTATAACTATGTAGTATTTTCTTAATTACTTAAATGACACAAACCTATATGCAGCTCTGATGTGCACCGGCTAGTCTGTGGCATCATGGATCTTATCTTATCTAACACAGGGATTCGGGTGCATGACATACACTGTCCAGAATCCTTTCAATTCAAATAATAAGGCAGCATTTTTGTTTGTTTCGAGTGTTTTCTTTTTTTATTTAATAATGAATTACATAAACTTTCTTAATGGATCTAAGGTAACTGATAGGATTTCTGACGAGAACTTATAACATCTAAGTGTGCAAAATAATAAAAATCAGTGTGTGATATTCTTTTTTCCTACCAAGTTGGTCTATGAATAAAGTCTTATAAATACGAGACCATGTATTTTGTACAGCTGCATATTTAGAATGCGTATTTTAATTAAATTATGTCTCCTTCCTGATATTCTGAAAACAATATAGAATATATTCACAAATCCCGATGTCTCTAAAATGAAAAGAACTTCGGGTACTATTAACGTTCTTTTTTTCTTCAAATTGCTGACCTAAACATGACTTTCTCGATAAAATAAAAACACAATCAATAAAATAAAATGTGTTTTTCAAATATGACAACTTTACAGTGAAATAAGATATTTTATACTATCGCCAAAAGTTGACGTACGCAATTCATACCATGGAACAAAGTTTAGCAAATGTTCATACAACAGTATTATTTGCAATTTTGTCCATATGAAATGTGTTTTAAAGTCATGTTTTATTCAGAAAACTGTCAGGGAGGGGATAATTTCTTTTTTAAAATAAAGTGTATTTACTAACTCATCCTGACGCGTTAAGAATTAAACACTTTTAAGGTGTAATGTTACGTTTCAAATTATTTTATCGATGACTAAAGCTATTGTAACGAATGGTCTAAACATAAATATGCAACATCATGCTGAAACGTTAGCCTCACATGAGCATTCTATAAAGTTTGATCGGACGATGAATATTAACTTGAACAAACGCGATAAAAATATGTACTGTTAGTTGTTAGAACATTAAAAACGAAAAATAAGATGGTATTTTAGTCACAAGGTCACAGAAATTAAGCGTTGATTTAAGATTCGAAAATACACACACATGCATATAATGCGAAATCCGATTAACACTACAAAATCTCAAATAAAATTGACTGTCCCCGATGGTGGTAAAAAATGTACTGGTATACATGTAGGTCAATTTCTTGGAGCTAGTTCAAGAACTTGTTGGCCCGGTGTCAGGATAATGTGACTGGGTGTCACATCATGCCATATGTCTACCGCATAATACTACAGTGTAGCAGCCCTATATCTGTCTCAAGTAGACTATGTCTCCAAATGACTGAAAAACTGTCGGTGGGACGTTAAACCAACCAACCAAAGAAGCAAACAATAAATGAAAGTGACTTAATTTTTCCTTTTCTTTATAAGGAAATACAACGATATCTTAAAATACCTTTAGGGGTTGCTGTTTTCTTTCGATTTCGACAGAACATGGTGTTGTTCTTTGTTTCTTGTTGAAAGTGGCGTATAAAATAACACATGAAAACAAAACAATTGTCTTTAGAAAGTATTATTTGCCCCAAACATTAGTTTCGAAGCCAAACTCCAAATATGATCCCGTTGGAAGCTTGACATATATATCATAATTGTCCAGGTACACTCCTATCCCCAAGAGTTTTATTACCACTTTAATGACGGATTTCAACGTTATCAGAATTTAAAAGATGTTTTCTTTTATGCGAAGAAAAAAATATAAACAGTGATTATTTTGCAGGTACCTCATATGGTCATTCTATTATGAGGACCATTATATTACTTTCAAGGAAAGATAGTTACAACGATAGTTTTAATCAATGTGTTTTAAGTACTGTCATCTAGATGGTTTAAAGATATTCTGTTCCTGTCAAGTTGATAACTTTTATTAATGATCTTCATAACTTGCTCGCTATACAAATGTCTGCGACAGTGTTTACTTTTTTTTATTTCATTCTTCGAGACAATCAAGCTTGATGTTTATAATGCTCTAGATTGGTAACAAAGAGGTCATTTAAAAAGTAATATATCGACACACACCTGTGTCCATAATTTGTAAGAAAATAATATCAAAACTTATGATAAAATATTTATTATTTCTCAATAGTGAAGACAATTCCATATACAGTAGAACTTTGATGTGTCGATCTTCTAAGGACCGTGACAAAAAGATCGACTTTTCTGGAAGTCGACTCATTTAAAGTGCATGTACAAGTGCGTGAGTTTCGGAAGTAAGTATCTTTACATGTATGAAACATAGTATTATTTCGATTACTTTGTGATAAGTGTAATAATAACACAACACATTTTGTAAAAATGTATATTTTACTAATTTCTAAATGTCAAAAAGTCCAACAGATCAACAACAACAAGAAAAGAACAACAACAAAAAAATCAAAAACATACAATTCATCAAATTTAACACCGCACGAAAGCATCTATAGCATTTCAACTTCCGGTTTTCAATAGCAACACATAATAAAACCATGCATCATACACAAATGTAAATAAAAAATATCATGCCGATTTTATTTTGTAAAATTATTAAGTCACACAGAGTTACAAGATAAAAATAACCAACTAATCCAATTATCCCCCCGCTGAAAGCGAGTCTTTCACTGGACTGCTCAGTTGAAGCGGGCCGTTTGATACTGCCAACTTTTCAGTCCAATTAGCGCATTTCGTTACACTAGTGCATTATGGTAATTGCCCAATTTCCTGTTCACATATGGCAGATTAAAGATACCGGGTTAAGGTGTGAAACATTTATTCCACTGCCACTCGCTAACGTGTGAAAACATGAAAACAATTCGCGTATCATTTAGTGGAAATTGTATACCGAATATGATGACATATTGGGACATATGTGTCATGTTTTGTCTAATCATACTTTATTGCAATGATATATTTCCAATGCGTCATACATGTATATAACATAACATAACATAACTTTATTGACATAAAAATATAGCCAACAAATGATAACATACAAAGGGTGTAAGCAATATTTTCAGAGAAGTACGTAAATTTGTAAACATAAATATCATTATAATTAAATAATATAAATATGAATATTATTTTTTATCACGAATTTGATAAGCATAGTAAATAAATTTGGCAGTGTTTTTTATGACATTAATATTATTACATGTAAGAAGTGAGACAAATTTATGTATCGTCGGCCAATGGCAAAAATATTGTTTCATGTATTGTTTTCTCAAGTCCCTATATTTCGAACACACAAGCAGGAAATGTTACGTTCATGGTGCATTGCGTGCATTTTCGGTCTTCCAATGCGATATTGAAGTATCTACCTGTTTCTATATTTAAATCATGAGAGGATAATCTGAATCGTGTCAGTGCTGTTCTAAATGTAGTAGCAGTAATATTACTTAAATACTTTTCCATTTCGAAATTATTTTTAAATGAACAATATGAGGATAGTCGTCTTGAATTATTAATATTACTATGCCAGTTTTGTTTGTAATTATCAATTATTCTCTGTTTAATAACCGTGAAACATATGTCTGAATGAGTTTTTAAGTATTATTTATTTAATAAAATATTATCTGAATTTATCAATTTGAGCCAGTATTTTATCATTATAAATTGTCTTATTATTTTAGTGGGTATCTTCCTAATTCCCCGTAAAGTTCATCCAAATTCGTTGATTTTTTAACCCCTAGTATTTTTCGCAAAAATTTGCAATGCACTTATTCTACGTCATTGCTTGGATAGTAGCCCTATACTTCTGCTCCATAATTTAAAATCGAACCAACTAAACTATCAAATAATTCAACTTTTTCACTTATGGATAAATTGAGCTGGTTGAAAACTATAAAGAGGTTATGCAGTGCATTTAACGAATGTTTTGCTAATCGTTTCTGCGTTTTATTCCAGGTTCCGTTTTTAAAAAGACATATACCGAGGTATTTGAATGAACTTACGATTTCTAAGTCTATATTGTTTAATTTAAATATACATTTTGTCGGTCTACCTTTCTCAAAAATCATAATCCCCATAATATGCGGTACTTGTCAATATCATCTAATATGGATTGAAGAGCTTCAGGCGTTTCTGCAAAGACAACTGAGTCATCGCAAAATAATATCATGAATATCTTAAAGTTTTCAACTTGATATAATCCGTCTATATTTGTATTAACAGAATTAAGTATATCATTTACGAAAAATAAAAACATCAGACTTGAGCTCGGATCCCCTTGCTTAACGCCGATAAATGAATCTATGAATTGTGAGTCTTGCGATTTAAAACGGACACATGATTTTACGGTAGTATACATAGCTTTTACAGCATTAACCATTTTAGAACTTACATTTGCTTCTGCTAATTTATGCCATAGATTAACCCTGTTAATTTTATCAAAACATTTCTCGAAGTCAAGATAACAATACAATTTTTTCTTTGCATTTAATGTTTTTGTAGTTATAGAATGAAGCAAAATATGCAATCAATCGTAGATTTTTTCTTTTGGAATCCAAATTGATTCGGAATTATCTTTTTTTTCCGCCATTTTGCCTTTAATAATTTTTTTTCCCAATGTAATTCTATGTTACTTTCCTAATACGTTTATAAGCGTTATTCCCCTATACTTTTTGGTGTCATCTTTGTTACCTCCTTTGAAAATTGGTATTATTATACCATTGCCCCATGAACTTGGATAAATACCGCTCATAAAAATTTTATTAAATAGTTTAAGAATGACTGGTGCTAATATATCAAAACGTTCTTATAAATTTCGGCAACAATATTATCTAATCCGCTACTTTTATTGTTGTTCTGGGAAAATACAGCAGTTCGTATCAAAAGCGTTCTTATAAAGATTGCTGAAATTTTTAAACAGATCATTAACATCTAAATTCTCCGTTGTTTTATCTTTATGTGTATATTGTTGCTTTATTTTTTTTCCAAAACTGCTTTGGTTGAGTTTTGCTCAGTTTTGTTAGTTCTTCAGACTCCAAGACCGAAAACTTATATTTTTTTCGTCACTTAATACGATTGTAAATGTTTCTTAGATTAATGAATTCTTTTCTGTTTGTTATTCTTATTTTTCATGTAATTGTTTCGGGCTCTTTTAAATCAATTTCGTGCGTTATAACATTCCTCGTCAAACCATGGCTTTTTATTGCAATTCCGTTTATAGGTATGTTTACGTTTTTTACTGCCAAATGCGTCTTTTGCGACATTTTGTAATATTTCTGTAAGTGATTGCGTAATTTCATCTACGTTCAGTGAATCATTCTGTTCTAAGTTATATATCTTAAATCTCTCCTCATGCATAATTCGTATAAATTCATCTTTTTTATTTTCGTCCCTTTTTATGGTATAATCATCATCTACAGTGTAATTGTCATTACTTGGATTATAACAAGAGTATATACATTTTCCACTCAATGAAAACATAAGGGGGTTATGGTCGGAACACGACCCGGGTTCCAAAATCTTAAAATCAGTAACTAAATTATAATCATCATGATGTAAAAGAAATAAATCTATTGTACTAGAGCCATTTGGGGAATGATATGTAAAGTCACCTACACCTGTATCACTGTGCAGTCGACCGTTACAAATTATCATAACTGTACTGCTACATAGTTCTAATAGGCGATTGCCGTGCCCTTCGATCACGTGGTCTTGATTTGCACGTGCTGGTATATGAATGGTATTGATGTAATTATTATCGCTAAAATCTATATGTTGGTCAAAGTCTAAAGTTTCATCTATATCTGATATACGACTGTTAAAATCACCTGTCAAGAATACTTTCCCTAACATTTTGAAATGTTCAATATCAGTTTCCAATTGGTCAAAAAAAATCGAACTGACTAGGATCATATTTTGTTATAGTAGAGCCTTTCGGCGGGATATATGTACAACAAATATAAACATTTTGATTGAATTCAAACAAGTGGTCTTTAAATTTGACCCATACAATACCATGCTGATCTTTCTGAACAACTTCAATACAGTGCTCTAATGAGTCTTTATAATATATGGAAATGCCACCACTGTATCTACCTTTTGATGTGTTATGTGATTTATTTCCAAAATTATGTTCACACCTATATCCTGAAATGTTTAAATTGTAACAACTAATTTTTGAAAACCATGTTTCTGTCAAAAATATGCAATCATATTTGCTTACAGTTTCAATAAAATCTACATCAGCAATTTTTCTACTCAGTCCATTTACAATCCATGAGATAAAAGATATGTCCTTCTCATGACACCCCTAGGTTCGATCCTGTGTTGACCTGGTATGCGTAGTGTTGACGTCACTCACTTTACCGTCAATAAATTGCTTTTTCAACACAGTTTCTTTCCTTGTTGCCTAACGCGATGGCCCTTGTTTTCTTCCTCCCTCACAATGGAATGGAATGCGCGCCGTGCTTCTCGTGTCTGTTGTGGCCATTGTACTCCGATACCACGTGACCCTTCCTTGAGTTTTTGTTTGATTGTGTTGTCATATGCCTTCTGTCGCACGCTCTCTCTATCCTGGTGGTAGTGGAATTTGGCTACAATGGGTCGGGGTTTTCTAGCGGTAGGAGGACCAACGCGATGTACCCGATCAAACAGCATATCTGACGCGTCGATACCGGTGTAATTTGTAATAAGGTCCTTGATAAGCGATCTGCAGTCTTCGTTGTCGCCGTTGTCAGGGATGCCGTAGAACATGAGATTGTCCCTCATTGACCTTGACTCTAGGTCCGTTATTTTCTCGCACATTTTTTCATGGTACAGCTGTGTGCTTTTAACGTGTTCTTCGAAAGACTTGTTGCTGCTTTTTAATTGTTTCATTTCATGTTTTATGGATTTTATGTCCGATTTATTATCATCGCAGTCTCTGCCTATAAAAGAACAAGAAGATTCGACATCTGTGACTTTTGTTTCTAGTGTTCTTATTTTTTCTTCCATTTCATGTACCTTCATGTTAATCTTATTCACTGTTGCCTCAATTTTATCTATTTTGGGCAAAGCCGATTTGATTGTCTGTATGTCCGCCATCATTGCCAGTGCCCATGGTGGAGCTGTGGGAGGGGTAGCGGTGGGTGGGGCACTAAAGGAAAACGGGCTTTGGTCGCTGAATTTAATTAAGAAATTGCTTGTGGATTCATGACCGAGTCAATGTAATTCGCACACGATTGTTTTGAGAATGGAGTGTTCAAAGGATGATCACTGGCTTTCGTGTTAACCTGTCCAGATGATTGACCGGTGGTTTGGGAGTGGCGGCAATTAGCGACTGACTTACTTGGTTTTACTTTTTTTCTTTTTTTCTTTTTTGACGAGGTTCCTCTGTCTGGTTTGGGCTCGAACTTGAGGTAGACATCGAATGGTTTAATAGATCATATCCGACATTGA
>CM037789.1:21089912-21139912 GCA_021229015.1 Solen grandis
AAATTCCTGAAAGTATCACTCTTCCTGCCTAGCCCTAGAATCTCTAAGGTACTGTTGTAAAATCAAGAAAATTACAAAGAATTACTTTTTAATTTTCACTTGCCCTGAGGCTAACAAGTTTTCATTGGCCAGGGCAAGCAGGAGAGTAGAAGTTAACGCTTCTATTTATCATATGATTTGGTCAACTGCTCTAATGTAATATTACAAACAATTGAAACACATGTGCTCTTTTGAGTAAACCAGGCCATGGCATCAAGTGTAGGCTAGCTACCGTATACAGCGGCATATTAGGTGCACTTTTCTTCACGAAATTTCAGGTTTATAGAGGGGGTGCGCCTTACATTATGATAATATACAACTTTTCGAGTTTCTTTTTTCACTCACCCAGAAGTGAAATTTACCGGTATACGATCTCAGAAAATGGATATACTTAAAGCCAATGCATACGATTATATGCTACAAAGTCTATACGAAACCATAATAAACAATACCAGGTTATTGCTTTTGTTCTTTATTAGTAATCCTACTGGTATATTTCATGGTAAAATGATCGTGAGAAACCGAAACAACTTGATGGAAGCCATTTTCAACATAAACAAATAAGTTTATTTTACGGTACCTCATGATGTACAGGAGAAACTTGACAGGTGGCATTTGTTACGTAATGTTTGCTAGTTGGGAGAATTTTGACAATGACAATGGTCCCCAGTGTTATTTAGAATGTGGGGACACAGTTGAGTAATGTCATGTTATGAAAATGTGTCACCTTTATCCTACCCCTCGTTAACGTAACGGTCTAACGGTAATCTTATGTCATGTGCAAATAAAATGGTTCACCGTATGATTAGCCCAGTGACGTACGATAGCTTTCAGTCTGTCAAAATGCATGACGACGCAAATTTTGAAAACAAGATTTCTCCGCATACGATACATAAGTGATTTTTTTTTTTAAATAAGTTACCCTGAAAATTAGGATGCGCCTTATCTGCCCATGTGTTGGTACTGGTTAATGGAGTTTTCACTGCCAGACTATGTAGAATCTGAGCTACGAAAGTGTCAGCGATTTTTTTTCCTTCTTTGAAACAAGTCCTGTAAAAGGATCCATTCCCAATGTCCACAAGACCAAATCCCAATTGTAATAGGAAAAAAGAAGGTAAAATTCCCTTTTCTTAATGATAAAATCATGAAATATCAATTTCAAAACTTAAATTTGCAGCAAAGTTAAAAAGAATCCCAAAGTTTGTTCTTTCCTTAAATGAATTACTTTAAACCAGTATCTCAGCATAGTAAAATAATCTATATTAGGCCCCAATCTAATGATTTGCGATTCTTTTTTTTCCCAATTTACTTATTTTCAAGATTAAAAAATTCTAAATTTGAAAGGTACAGGACCTGTTCCCAATAGGCTGAAATAAATCACTGAGTCTTAGATAACAGAGAGAACCCTGATCAGACAGCTGGTTCTGTTTGGCAAAACAACGAAACCTGTCTTATAATATATAAGGAAAAGGTAAACATGGGAAAGGTCAATGTTTTTTTGTTGTTTTTTTTGCTTGCCTCAGACCAACAGAAAATGTTCCCTGTAAGAGGAAAACTCATGAACTTTTAGTTGCAAGTGTGTAACAGAAAACTTGATTGTTTGTTTATTAAGTTAACGGCCAACAGATGACTTTTCAGCCATATGGAAGCTATGTCTACTTGAGACAGATATAGGTCTGTCAGCCATAGACATGTGACATTTTTTTAACCACTTTGGTACATTGTGGCCAGGGATCAAACCCATCACCCCAACATCTTTAACTCTAGTTTAACTTGTACAATGGATGAAATTAATCACTCACCCTGAAGAACTCTGTGAACAGATGAACATAGGCACCTGCAGCAGCAGTCAACATGGCAATGGAAAGTGCTCCATACACTTTCTTCAAGTGCACCTGCACTCTGGTCTCTCTGAAATTTATACATGTACACTGCGAATACAAAATGTCATCAGATCTGGGTTTAATGTACATATACAGTAGCTATGATCTATACAATAACAGCTATTTTTTTTTCTTATTTGAATTTTTTTTTCTTCACAGAATTGTGATGAATTTTTTCAATACTTTTGATATTAAGGAATTGTTAATTTTCATATTTAGACCATAGTTGTTCTCATTCACTGAATCCTGACAAGTCTTGTCATTTTTATATTTACTGGAATATAGCAAAAGTCAAATGGAAAAAACCCCGAAAATGTTTAATATAAAAAAATTCAATGAATAGTACTACTGATGCCCCCAACCCTACTCCGTTGATATCATTTTCTTATAGGGACTTTTTTTCTTCACAACCTGTGGCTCTTATTGGGAAAAACATTATCAAGTACACGCGAAACCATTTAAAACAAACACCAAACACATACCGTATACACAGTCAGATTAGGCGCAGCTACGTATAAGGCGCATCCTAATTTTCAGGGTAACTTATTTGAAAAAAAAAATCACTTATCGTATCATATAAGGCGAAATCTTGTTTTGAAATTTGCGCCATCATACATTTTGACAGACCGAAAGCTATCCGTACGTCACCGGGCTAATCATACGGTGAACCGTTTTATTTACACATGGCATAAGATTATCGTTAGCCCGTTACATTAACCAGGCATTTTTCTGGCGCATCTACGGGTCCGTTAAACGGACCCATTCCCAATGACAAATAACGTGTATTTTTCCCAATTTTGATAAAAATATTCCCAATGCGAGTGAATAAAATTCCCACTGCCTAAAAGGAGAAAAAATGAACAAATATCGCCTATTTATTGAGATGTTCAGTCCCATCAAAACTTGTTTACGATACAACAATGAAAATGGCAGACGTATTCCGAAAATAGTAAAGACACTATTACGCGGTAACCACGGTTTTCGGGAAAGCCTGTTTGCCGATCGATTTTTTTTTTTAAAGTCCATTCCATTTGTGATTCCCTAAAACGATAATTTCATTATAATTTACAAATTCTAGTTGCCTTTTTACCTTTAATGCATTTCAAGATGTATATATCGAAAAAAAGGTTTATTCCCGGAGAATTGTCTTGTGTGTCCCGGTTTTTAGCGTGCACTATTCACGTTGTCAAGATTTCGTCGCACAACAGTAAGTACTACGCAAAACGCATTCGTAAAAAGATAAAGAGGGGACAAAAAAGTTATATTCGCATTTTTCAAAACAAAGTGAGGAGGATGCTGCCTCAACATCAACTGATTCAACAGTGCCTGCCGATTGTCCTGAACAACCGGCACCCGTAGACCCTCCCGAAAAAAAAAACAAATGAAAAAACGGCTGAATCCCCCTTGAAATTAGTTCCTAAACTCTCCAGTCTGATGACCATCTGTGCTGAAGGTCCAGACCAGTTACTGAATGAAGACCTTCAGCAAATGTGCAACATCTTTAGAGATGCTAAGGCCAGAAAAATGGCATTGTAATAATGTTCAGTAATGAGAAACATAATTGAAAAAAAAGAAGAAATAAAGAGAATCATAATTAAGGCTTCGAATTATATGTTCTAAATTCTTCCCAAAAAAAGGCTGTTTTCGCGCGAAAAATTCCCAATTCCAAAAAAAAAATAAAAATCCCAAAATGGCAAGAAAAAGGCCTGTTAACGATGGGTAGGATAAAGGTGACACATTTTCATAACATGACATTACTCAACCGTGTCCCCGCATTCTAACACTGGGGACCATTGTCACCTGTCAAAATTCTCCCAACCGATTTTATCAACCAACTAACAAACATTACGTAACAATTGCCACCTGTCAAGTTTCTCCTATACATCATGAGGTCCCGTAAAATAAACTTATTTGTTTATATTGAAAATGGCTTCCATCAAGTTGTTTCAGTTTCTCACGATCATTTTATCATGAAATATACCTGTAGGATAACTAATAAGAACAAAAGCAATAATCTGGTATCGTTTATCATGGTTTCGTATAGACTTTGTGTCATATTATCGAATTCATTGGCTTTCAGTATATCCATTTTCTGAGATCGTATACTGGTAATTTTCACTTCTCAGTGATTGAAAGAAGAAACCTGAAAAGCTGTATATCATCATATAAGGCGCACCCCTCTATAAACTTGAATTATTTGGAAAAAAAGTGCCCCTAATCTGCTGGTGTATACGGTATTCGATACCCCCAAACAATGAATCACTAAGAAAATTATTGCTCACTGAAAAATATTTCAATCACAGCTTTACATTTGACTGCGCCACAAATTTGCACATGTGCCAATGGAAGTGCAAATCCATTTTAATTGGACAAATTAATATATATACCAGTACTTCATAACAGTAATATATATATATATATATATATATATATATATATATACAGTACTGAAACCCATCCAGAAAAATCTCTTGCAAAAATGCAAACCAGTCATATATGAAACTTAAATTATCTTTCCCTGCTTGTGGACAAGTTGGCTTAGATTTTTTTCAGGACCCCATAAACAGACATGATTCATGTCAATTCTTTGGGACACAAATACTGTAATCATGAGCTGATGACTGCAACATACATGAAAATTAAGTAGATTAAACTGCGCGTATCTCGAAAGCGGATGTAAAATTATTTCACAATATGTTCTAAATGACAAACCAACCATGTCCCTTGATCATTTTGTTATGTCTTAATCACTTATATTAATTCACCTGATACCATACATTTTTTCATGTTATGAACAAATTTAATTTCATAAACTTCATTCGTTCTGCTTTAAGTTTGAAATCTTTTAAGTCAATGAAAATCAACTTTCGTTTTCGAGGACATGAATTTGCTCGAAATGTTGAAAGAGTGCCCGTAAAGTTAGAAGATTTAAATGTTCCAATCCGACAACTAAAAGAAATTATCGATATTTATAACATTAGAACAATGTATATATATTATTTTCTAAATGAAAAACATCTATATACTCACAAATTATCGAATTTGAAGAGTGATTCGGGAAGAAATCCGTTCTGAGTCGCCATTTTTATTTTTGTTTAGATGACGTATACTGTATGTCGCTTATGGAACAGATAATAACAAATCGCTTAGATCATTTACAAAATAATTCTGTATTTTTTAACGTGTCTTTCTGTCATTTGACAATTAAGATTTAGCCAACCAAAAGTTCCTTCAGGTGCATTTCTTAACTTTCATTATAGGGAAACAAAACAACAAATATAATAAATAAGTTGCTTTAGATATTTTCGATATTTTGTGCGAATATGAGCCACGTCTCTGAGACATTTCTAGAAGCCAGTCCCTTCCCATTTCTTGTAATAGTGCTTTTGGACTACTTTACACCAGGACATTTATATTTTTAGAATATCTCCTGTTTACTTATATGAGGTATTTCATGGTGTCTTAGTTGTATATAGGGGTGGCTATAGACGAAACTAGTGTTACCCATCCCCCGACAAAAAGTAATGAATTGTGCAGCACAGAATTAAATTAATTAAATTATAATCCTCATACATTAATTTAAGACATATTAACACATACACCCGGATCAGCTGCATAGCCCACTTGTAAAGAATTGTCTTCTCTCAGGGTCTCTATATATAACCTTACTATTACTAGGTATTTACATCTCTGAATAAATAAATAAATAAATAAATAACGTTACTAGATAAGAAAAAGAAATGTGTTTTTGCATCCAGGGATAAAGACATTAACATAAGCAAATAGATGTTCACTAGATTGAATTATGACTTATATTTTCGATTGCATTGTTACCGGATGCGTGCTATCCCATCCTTACTGATCCCAAATTGTGTGTGTGTTTGTTTGTTTGTTTTTTTGTTTTGTTTTTTAATATCATGACCTAAATTAAATTTTAATTCTTAACCAAACACATGCATATATTTAAATAATCTTTTCAAAATAACAATACGGATATTTCAAAGTTGAAAAATGAACAAAATATGAAAACATGATTGGATTTTTTTTCCTTTTTGAAAAAAAAAATAAAAAAAAAAAAATAAAAGCGAAATACGGGAAATACGTAGGTCTCACTGTGACATTGATTTATAGATGAAGTATATCTAAACAACATTGACATAGATCTACTTCATCCAATCTAAGAATCTTTGTGAAAAAAATCTATATGCAGATCTATTGAATGAAGAGAAAAAAAAGAAAAAAGAAACAAAAAATAATCATGATAATCAAAATTTAGATAGATATACAATTAGATCCATAAGATTTTCGGGAAGATCTTTAGAATATAGAATTATGTATGTTGTTCATCTAAAAATTTCACAGTGACTCACGTAAATTATGACGTAAGCTGTTGTGCGTATAGTGTGCTGTGTCGTATGTACTACCCAGCAAGCACAGGTATATAGGGCCAATATTGGCTAGCTGATATCAGGTGATGATATTGGTCTGTTATCTAGCCGATATAGACATTAAACTGCTAATGTATTGAAAAGTTCATTGTCTTTATAGAATATTAATATTTGCTAAATTCCATGTTAAATTAAGTGTAAAAAAAAAACATTACATTTTCAATTTAAAAAAAACAACAAAAAACAAGATCGGTCCAATATCGGTTTGATATCATAACTTTTCGCTGATCAAATATATTTTTATTTATTTATTTTTATGCAAAAATAATAAAGAATAAAATTTCTAAGAAATATATTTATTATCATTATTTTTTTATTAATATTCTCCTCATTCAGCCCGAGACTTGATTCCTTTCTTAAGCAGACGGACAACCCTCGTGCTTTTTTGCATTTTGGTTGATATTTTTGGGTAAAACTACATGTTAACTTGAAAATTAAAACATTTTACACAAATTATTAATAAATATAATGTTTTTAATAAAATTTCAAAACGTTTTCCATGTAATGCACTTGAACTGAATGTACTGGCACAGTGGTTTACAATTGTCACATGTTTTCGCGGGCGCGACTTTTTTCGCGCATTTTTTCTCTCTATTAGTTTCTTTCTCTTTCTCTGCAGGAAAAACAATATTATGTGGAATTAATTAACAGGGATATTAACAGACTGTTATGAAAGTGTTAGAAAAATGTTTAATGCGTCTGATAGACCATAAGTAACTAGATTTCTGCAATGCTGCTTGTAGGCAATATGAAACCCCCCCCCCCCTTGCACAAAACAAGAAGTTACAGATCATAGTATTGGTATAGTGCCATATATAATGCAGATTAAAATTAAACTTGTACATCAATTTAGAAAAAAAAACCCTCAACATATACAGTAAACCCTATATTTTCAATTCCTGGGTAGTACTTTGAAAGACACTGCTTTACTGCATTTATTCTTTTAAACAGCATAATGCTTTATGTTACTATGTGTTAAATTGTTACATAAAATTCAGCAATTGATATTTGATATCTGAAATGATATTGCCTATGAAATACTTATTGCTTTTTCTAGTTTATAGTGGTGCAGAGTTAAGTAATTTCAAGCTTAAGTATAGAATAGCTTATAGCATTAATTTGCACCTGTATACTTGCTGTTTCATGTTATTCATATCTTATTCATGACTGTCAATATTGAATTACTAAATTTAACAAAATTATGGCAGAAAATATCTCTTACTGGAAAAAGTATAGAAACATAAATGCAAATGTACTGGAACATATTTCACATATATATAGGAGCTCAGATGCATGTAGTGGTTCTGATAATGATGCTGACTTTGTTGATCAAATGTCTGAAAAAACTGATGCATCTCAATCTGTCACTGCAGCTCAGATTAGCAACATATTACGCTCTTCACAAAGCAGTTCCCTCAGTAATGAATCTGAGGAGACTTGTTCAGTTGAGCATAACTTTACATCAGCTGAAAGAAGTTCTGAAGATTCCACAATTGGGGAAGACATTTCTGATATATTGGACTACAGGTCATCTTCAGATACTGATTCTGAACCTGAGGACAATCATTGTTTAGTTGATGATCTTTGTGCCTGGGTATCAAAGAACAACATTTCTGTCAATGCAACACAATCTCTTCTCTCACTGTTAAATCAACACCACCCATATTTGCCAAAGGATCCAAGGACACTTCTTAAAACAAAGAAACATTATGAAATAATTCAAATTGATGGCGGCTCATACTATCACTTTGGAGTCGGTGTAGGTATTTTGCATGACTTGAAGACAAATTGGTGTCTTCCAGTTACAGATTTACATAATGTGAGTCTGCAGATAAATATTGATGGATTGCCACTATTTAAAAGTTCCAGTACACAATTCTGGCCTATTCTAGGCAAATTAAGCCATCCATATTCATCAAAACCTTTTATTCTTGGTCTTTTTCTTGGAGCTAAAAAACCTGGCAATGTAGAAGAGTTCCTGCAGAACTTTGTTGCTGAAATGCAAGTTTTACAGCAAACTAGTATACAGGTCCCTGATACAGATCACTTTATCATAGTGGAAATATCATGTGTTATTTGTGACACACCATCTAAGAGTTTCGTAAAGCAGGTGAAAGGTCATACAGGTTACTACGGATGTGACAAATGCAGTCAACATGGTGTCTGGAATGGAAAATTGACTTTCCCCCAGACAGATGCACCGTTAAGGACAGATATACAGTTTGACGAGATGGCAAATGAGGAGCATCATAGAGCTTTTTCCCCATTTCAAAATATTGGGTTAGGTATGGTTAGCCAATTCCCAATTGATTATATGCATCTGGTTTGCTTGGGGGTTATGAAGCGCCTTATTTGGCTTTGGATGAAAGGCCCATTTCAATGTAGGCAAGGGATTGGATTTTCATTGCGTGTTAATGAGCACTTGAAGTTGAGTATACCTATGTATTTCAAATAGTGACTTACAAAGGATTCCTCTAAATAAAAAAAATATGCATGTCTTTAAAAAAGGTCATTTTTTTTCGTTATAAATTTAAGCCATTACAGACCGAGAATAAGAAATAAATGTGTAAATGTATAAAAAAGAATAGAGGTTACAACAGCTGCAAACATAACGTGTGCTTTTTCAATAGTCTAAGTATTTTAAAAAAATGACGTGAAAATTGGATACAAATTTATTATGTATTTAACGAACTTATCATTTGCCTTTACTATTTTTACCAATTGTATTTTAACATTTAGGTATCCTCAACTATCCCGCAGACGACTAGCTTGATTACCCAGAAGGCCTTTGCGTTTTTCAAGAATTATCGTTCTTTTACATACTTTAATATAGGGAGATAACTCTTGGGTATACTTTTTTGCCGAAACAAATCGTCGTTTCTAGGGTCTCTTAATACTATAGGCTATAGAGACCCTGTTTCGATTAATATAGAAATAAATTTCTTGTAAACTTGATGAGGATGAATTTGCCTTTTCATACTTTTATTTTTACTCAATTTCGTGTAATTGGTGATTAATCTGGAAAATTAGCATTTTTATAGAAAAATTTAACCGATAGATTTTTATAAAAAAAATTGCATTGTTTATCGCAGCCCTTATGAAAATTTAAAGAAAATCTATCTGGCCGTTTTTTTCCATGAATTAAATTACACTATAGTCGCACGCTTGGCCGATCACTGACGACGTCAAGATGCCAAGATGAACGTCTATGACTGTTTTCTCTTCCTTTTATGATACGAATCTCCGGTCAAATTAACAATTATGAATTCGTCTTCCCAATTACAAAATGTATGTAAATTTCCTACGTAAGATTTTCTGAAGAAAAAAAAAATCGAGAATTTCATAGGAAAAATAACTTGAGAAAACGTCTCCAAAACTCATTTCATACCTTGTATCTTTTTAAGAATCACCGTTAAGAGTAGAGTATTCCTGAAACAACAGGATACTTATGAAATATAAAGAAAAAAAATAGAAAATATATCGGGCTATTTTTTCAGTCATCAATTGAAACAACAACAACAACAACAAAACATACTCCCTGAATACTGTGATAGATAATGTGATTATGTATAACGCTCAATATTCCATAATTGACAGTCTCCGAGAGTTACAAACAGGAAATCAATCATCAAGGCCAAAAAAGGCCTTAAAGAAATTCTCAAAAATGATCTTCATGTCGAAAGACAATAAATCATGATGCATACGGCTGTGACGATGCGTTCAATCTCTGACAACTGCGTCAGGGAGTCGACTCTTTGGCTCAGTGGTTAGAGCATTGGGCTATCACGCCGGCGGACCGGGTTCGATTCCGGGCCGGGCCGTGTTTGTTACACGTGTTTGCTGACATTAAAGCTATAAACGCCGAGTCTCTAAACACCACATAAGTTCGAGACCCAGTCGCCGAAACATATTCATGAAGGGATCTGCGGTGCGTGACTGGCTCTACGAATATTACAGTATCTGTATGTCTGATGGTCTTTCTTAACAAATAACAGCTACAAATCGTAAATATGACCATGCTTGTCCTGTTGCGCACATTGGTCATACCCGTAGCTGTACAGATGTTGTTGGCTTTGTGAAACAGACTTTGGTGATTTATATCAATGTTAAACTATGTTAATTTTACCTTTATCAAAATAGTTTAGACAATGAGTAAATGACTTTTTATTTTATTTCATTTTTTTATTTTTATATTTATATAAAAAAATTTTCCCAATTTTAAATTGATATTTGTCCTTGATATCAATAATAATTATAAAATAGAAGTTATGAAACTTGAATTTAGATTAAACATATGAAATATGTTTTGTGATGCATATCTAAATGAAGCCTAAAGGAATTATATATATTATTATTTCAACTTTAAAACGAAACATGAATTGTTGTTGAGTAAGCTATAAAATTTGCAAAACGTCCGCTTGGACGTCGTCAATAAGCGCTCGAAGGCGCGACCGTAATGAAAAATTTATAATCCTAAAAAAAATTAAAAAAAATGGCCCGATAGATTTTCTTCAAAATTCATAATTGTTTTATTCAAAGATTATGCTATACAAAATTAAGTTTTAATAAAAATATATCTCGTAATTTTTCCTAAAAATAAAAAAAAATATTTCAAGGTATATTTTGCTAATTTTACTGATTAATTCCGAATTACGGGAAATTGAGTAAAAACTAACGTATGATTTTTACATCTTTATAAAGGCAAATTCATCCTTTTTAAGGTAACAAGAAATTTATTTCTACATGAATCGAAACAAGAAAGAAACGACGATTTGTTTGCGCACACCCTAAATCTCACAAAAACGTCGGTTTTGACGTCGAAAACGACGTCATTTCAAAGGTATGATTCCACCTTAACTCCGCATATTATTCACTTTAAATTTTAAGAAACATTTCTTCTATCCAGAATTAAAGCAAAAACCAAAGAAACCTGCCTATGTAGCAACTCTCCGCCATACATCAATGACCTAGTTTAATTTAAAAAAAATCCTTTACTTCTTTTAGGTACGGGAAAAATATAGAAACACCGAGGGTCAGAACAGTATATGGTAAGAACACGTCAAGGTTTGGGGCCGCGCGGGTCTGGAAAGCCTCCCTTACAACATCGTCCATCGTCTAATACCCCCGGCTGACTTATTCCGTTTCAATACATGACATAATGTCGTGGGGAAATAGGCAAGTAAACCGTGGTAATGCAGTAGTTATTGATTAAATTATTGACCGATGATGATGATATAATGCTTAATAAGGGTCCGTCCGCATGTTAACACACTTTAATTCCGGACCCCGGAGTGTGACCTGCACTCCTTAAAAATTAAGTTTTGGATGTCGAAAAGGTCAAATTTTGAAATATGCCATACATTTTATGGCATTAGAGTTAAAAATAAAGTCATACTTTTTGTAATGCCAAAAGGTTAGGAACATACCAGCGTGACTAATTTAAATTATTGACCAATGAAAACGCGACTTATAAATGCAACACTCTCCCGCGTGGAGGCTTGAATGTCATGTAAACAATAAAAAATGACTGCGTCCGGCACCTGTATAAATCAGCCTTTATGATTGATTTTTAAAAACGTGATGCGACCAATGAAATAGCGTAATTTGCCACACCCTAAAACAACCAAATTCAGCCGTAATACCCCACGGCCTATGGATGATCTATTGATCGGCCGTGGGTATTCGACGATGGACATCGTCAAGCTGGGAAATTACAATGAGTTTGCGAGGCTGATCCAGAGCCTGTAGCGACTGCGCTATCGTGGTGTCCGTTGATATCGCAGGTTCTCGCGTATCGCGGTAATCTCATTTTGTCGGGAAAGACTTTGTGCCGATCGCCACCGATTGTCACCACTTGGTAAACAGGAATTTGCGATTTTTATTGAAATGAAAAAAGTAATACGTCTCTGCAAATGGTAAGAAAAACTTTTTTTTCAGTATACCGATTTCCTACCATTACGTGTCTGCTTATCACCCCATATCCACCAAAAAACGTTTTATAACTCGAAAAACGCTAGAACTTCGTCTGCGTCATTGTTTCAACTTATTATGAATGATAATTGTTTTGATCATGTAGCGCCTGTAAGTGGAGCCAGGAATATTTTTAAGACATACCGTGATACCAGGGAATCTTGGGATTTTCTATGTAGGTCAAACATGGCGAACAATAACATGTTTTAAATACAATATTAGAAAGGCTTAAAAACTAAATTGTTTTCACAATATAGTACAAAGATAGAATAACGGTGGCATACAGAAATATATTGAAGATAAGACTTCATTGATATTTTATTTCCATTCCAGTAGTTAGTACCGTGATACGAGAGAACACCATCCTTTGTGTGTTAAATTTAGCTTTAGTCACTGTGATAGTATACATTTAATTACAAACGTGCTGTATTTTGTTATTGTCTCCAGATTTATTTTTCATTTTCTTTCTTACTGCACGCCATTTCTACCATTCTGTGCTTGCCTGATTTAATACAGCGTCGGATTCCCATGCCTATTAAATCTATCAGAAGGAACGGAATAAGCGCTCGTGGGCTTCCGACGCTGGATTTAATACCGTATATGATATATCTGTATGTGCTTTATAGTTTTTAGTTGCTTGTATACTATAATTATTTTGTTTCCTTTTATGCTTTTATGTCTTCATTTTCTTTCATAGTTTGTAAAAACAAATGCTTTGTAGAATCCCCATGTGTTTTACCTAATATGATTTTGCCTTTTTTTATCACAGTTAACCTCGCATATATACGTTAATTTTTTTTTTTTAATTCATATTTTTTGGCTTTATGTTAATTTATTGAAGTCTTTGTTTTTGTTGGCATATAGTTTATACCCAATGATTCAAAATATGCAATCGACTTGAAATAAAGACGCAACAGCAGTTTGGTGTCCCTATAAACTGAAATTGAACACATTGAACAGTTTCAAAAAAGGTCTCAACACTCAAGGACAGGAACTACGAAAGGTTGCGAAAGTTGAAGAGGCCATCGCATTCGGCGTGATATGAATGAAACACACACACACACACACACACACACATATATATATATATGTATATATATATTTAACAGGGATACGTGACAGAAAAGATACCGATAGAAAAGCTTACAAAAATTCGTCAAAAAGCATACAACCAGAGAGCACAAATATAATCTGGAATAAAAATTAAAGAAAAACACGCACGCACAGTTTTGACTAGATATTCGTAAAATGTAATACACACAGAATAATAGATGCATTAAATAATTTAGTAGAAGTAGTCTTTTAATAAAAACATAACAAAGCAGTTATAAAAAGATTTAACATCTTCTGGTAAAAACAAAAACAACAAACAAACATCAATCCAAAGCCAATTCTGACAACCAAAGTACAATAAATGAAAATATAAAGAAGAGATGGATAAAGAAGGAAAAATGCCATCGTTGTAAAAAGATAATAAGGTATCATCAACAACAACGGCTGTACATATAGCACTAGTCAAGTGAAGAAGCCTTCAAGCTGAAGGATTGCTGTCGGTTCTACCCTGGTGGTTCTACCCTGGTGTTTCTACCCTGGTGGTTCTACCCTGCTGTTTCTACTCTGGTGGTACTACCCTGGTGGTTCTACCCTGGTGTCTCTACCCTGGTGGTACTACCCTGGTGGTACTTCCCTGGTGTTTCTACCCTGGTGGTACTACCCTGGTGGTTTTACCCGTGTTCCTAAGTGCATTCGAGGTCTTCCCCGCATGAACTTAGCTTGACTTTGCTATACATGACTGATATATTGTCTCAGTGATGGTTAACTAAAATATTCAATCAATGAATTACAATTGAACCTGTATCAGCGGCCACCTGTACTTAGCGGTCAATTTTTATATTACCAAACTGTAGCATTTTGTTCTATATTTATACTTCATTTTACAGTCACCTCTGTTTCTCTTGTTCCCTTGACTGACCGCTTATGACAGGTTTGAATATATATAGCTCTTGTACAACATAAGGACTCCTTATTGTAATGAAAAGATAATACAGTAAAATCAACATTTACATTTGTAGATGCATAAAAAAGTGAAATGTTTATATTTGATCGCAAATGAAAGGTCTACAACTCGATACAATGAGGTGTTTATAACGTTCGTGTGCGTTGGAACATGAAAAAAAAAGACACAGACAAAGCAAAAACAAAACAACAACAACAAAACAGAAAAAAAATCATTTTCACTGTCATTTTTTCCACAAGTCATTTAAAAATATAGTGTTTTTAAAAGATACCACAATTTAATAAGCATGACTGCTGTGGCTTTAGGTTCAATATTTCTATCCTCTACTGTACTGTATAAATAAAATGTAGGTTCATAATATTGATATTTGGAAAATCATACGGAAATAATATGATATTGCTGATATTGCAAAGATAGATATTGCGCTTTCCAGTATTTTATTGCACATCTCTATTGCTAATGATACAGATGGTAATGTTACCATTGAGAGGTCAGCACAATTGTTTTAGACAAATATGAATGTCTTAGATGAAAATTAGGTTTCAAATTGAATTTAAGCAGATCAATGGCATAGTGGTGGTAATGAAAAATACGACATACAAACCGCTTAGCATTTTATGGGTTGAACATTCAATATTCTTTAGGTAAAATCTTCAAGAAGTGACATATTGTCTAAGATCATATGCACACAGTCATAAATGATTTTTTTTTACTTTTGATTAAAACGTATTTATTTTAACCCTTTCCCTCATAGAGGAAACCATGAAAAGACCTATGCGAACAGCATAAAACCAGATCAGCCTGCGAGTAACTCGCAGGCTAATCAGGTTTTATGCTGTTCGCTGCTCCTCAGTGGTCTGGTAATTAGGATTTTGTAATTAAATTTGGTAAGGTTTAACTGTGGTTTTCTGCAGATCAGGCTTTATGTGGTACCTATTGAGTGCGTCAAAATGAGTCTATATGAGGGAAAGGGTTAAGTCGACTGGGAAAGAAGTTCGCACAACTTATACTAATCCCTCCCGTCGTTTTCTGGTTTAAACCAGTCCTTAGCGCATGTATATTAATGTCATAAAAACTCATTGCTCCAAAAGTTTAAACCCGCAACCTTCGGATCCGCAGTCGGGGACGTTATAGGCGATTAAACTAACGAAAACACATTCGCTATTATTATCATATGTATTTCATTTACTCACTCTTAATAATCAAGAATGTCTCTTTCTTTTAATGATGTGATAATATCAAAACATTTCTTTTGTGAAGGAGGAACAGGCAAAGAGTGTTACAGGGGCCTCCGTGGCCGAGAGGGTAAAGTCGCTGACTTTAGAACTCACTCAGCCCCTCACCGCGTGGGTTCGAAACCTGGCAGGGTCTTCGGATTTTCATGGGAGGAAGCCTTCCAGCTGGCTTGCGGTAGGTCGGTGGTTCTACCCGGATGCCTCCGTGCATTTGGAGTCTTCCTCCACCTGTACTTAGCTGGACGTCGCTATATGACTGAAATACTGTCGAAGCGACGGTAAACTCAAATAGTCAAGTCAAGTTAAGTCAAGTCAGGAGTGCTACAACGGCGTTGAAAGGCCTATTCAATAACTCAATGAAATGAAAATCTAGAACTATCTTTAAGAGTGGTTGATATTCCTGCATCTCAAATTGTCTCCATGTAGTAAGAGTGTAGTATCTTTTATAAAGAGGTATAGTAAAAGCAGATATTGGCATGAGGCTGATATTCGAAGACTTCGTTTACACTACTCTCATCCTCGACATTCTATCTTCAGGACCGTCATAGAAGTGATACCGACAGTCGACTGGGAAGGGCTACCAAATACGTTAACCTTATAGAAGACCTGCAGGAAAAAGGGATGGAATGTACATCTATAGAAATAGACTGAAGAGGGTTTTTGGAGAACATTTTTTTTGTTCTGGGAATCACATGTCTGCCAAGGTAGAAGGCCGTGCCGAGTCTTGGACAGACTGTTGAGCAAACTCCCAGTTGACTCTGGCTCCACCAACAACAAGTCTGATTTTCATCCGCGGCTCCGTCATTTTATAATATGGCTTGTACAGATCTTGAAAGTCGATGATAATAATAATAATCATAACAATAAATAAATAAAAAAAAAAGAAAAGAAAGAAAAAATAAACGGTGGAATAATGTAGGGTTAATGTGTATCAGTATTAAAGTACCGGTATACCGGGTACATTTTTTTTTATCAATTTAGATTTAGGTATTGGGGGTTGCCCCCCCCCCCCCCCTCCCCCAACCCCAAACTCTCGCTTCAACGGACAAGCCCCGGTCGGTTAAGAATTTTATACTTCCATTATTAAGTCCATATTGGCCCAGAACCATCGGGGTTTGTGTCTTTTTTTTTTCTTTCCAGAATAAATTTGACGCCGACGTCTACGAACCTCTCCACTTTTCTTTTTGATATCAACCGTATGACGTAAAACGTCATCAACACACAATGTCATCTGCTTTGCCGTCACAAAGTAATGACGTTTTGACTTCGTTTCGTTTCACGCAACTATTGTTTGACGTTCTATCGACTTCGCCATAGATCTATATTCAACATTCTTTTTTTTTTTTGTTCTTCCATACATACTTTTCAAATTAGCCCTTTTATGACTTCTGCAACCTAATATTTTTTTTTAATTTCTCTATTTTGAGAGAATTTGGCCCACGATCTGAGATAGACCTTTTTTCATACACAATGTGGCTTAATCCTTGCTACTCTAAATTCTAGCCCGAATAGTCGGCGAGTACACACACACACACACACACACACACACACACACACATATATATTATATGACGAACAACGATTTTCGTTGATATGTTTTGCGTTGAAAACATCTCAGCAACGTAAAACCATATGTATTTGAACGCATTGACTCTTGAAGCATATGTAGAATAATATACATGTACTTTGTCTTTTGTGCATACGTAATATGCATACATATATACAATATAAATACATATATAAAATGTAAAATTTCTTTACGAATATACAATGTATGTGTACCTTTCGTGAAATTTTACACGCTTCATCATATAATTGGAAAGGAAAATCAGTTACAGTAACATGTAACAAACGCACAACGTGCTGAAATTAATGTCATGAAATTTGGTGATGTATCCACGGAGTCGTGACTTAGTATCGATTTACTTACTATTTTGGATTTAAAACGCATTTTATTGCCTCCCTCGTGAAAAGGCAGGAGTTTTGATTCTCTAGGCGATACTTATAATCAAAATTTCCGTTCATAAATCTCATAAGATAAACATGCTATGTAAATCAACACTGCGTGCCGGCTCTTGGAAATGGTATTGATATTTCTGGATGCACTTAAAGCCATGGCTTTCTGAAAGTTAAAATAAATTTTAAGCAATTGATTTTTTCCTCACGGCATCTGGTATCAAATTTGCTAAGATATTCAGACATTCTTAAAACTTCAGAGCCATGCCATTTCATGATACAAACATGTCCTTAGAGTTAAATGTATTCTTTATTTCCAGTCATGATAGTTTCTTGAATTGGTTCATGCATATCCCATAAGAAACAAAATCCTTATTGACATCAGATAATTTCAATAAAACGCGTTATCTCTCTCTTGAAGTGTACAAGACATTTCAGTTGTACCGCCGTCTATTTCAATTAAAAAGAACATTATTTCCATTTAGAAATCAATATTTGGTAATGTATATTTTTATCTGATAGCTATTGTTTTCAGTAAATAATTTGTTTTCTTTAAGTGACAGATTTAATTAACATATCGTATTCTTGTTCTAAAAATACATATCAGACTGTGTTCGCTTTGAATATCGCCGCGGATGATTTGACGATTGTAACCAATCGTAACTACTCGGCCTTATCCGTCGGTGGTCGGATACTATTTCGTAGAAATGGGCGAGGTGTTCCGAATGGATTGTAACTGACATAGGTCTGCTGCGTCACTTCACGTGAGGTAATACCACACCAAACACACTATCTTACCTTTAAGAACTATCCTATTATAAAGAGAACCAAACAAGGGTATTTTTAATATATAAATGTTTCGCAGTATGTTGTCTATATCGGTTAAAGATCTGTGGATTATGATTTACAAAAACCGATTTAATTCATACTTGCAATTCAAATAAGGGACGTTTATATCCTGTAATATACGGAGGGAGACCGATATTATTTGGGTAAACAAGATTGTCGAATCGACAGCTGGATAATATGCCTAGATTAAACACCCTGTACCCAAAAGGGTCCCAAGTGGCACCTGGACCCCCGGTGCGTAATATCCGTAACACATAACTACTCTCTTGTGTATCTTTCACCACAATGTATAAAGTAAGACAACTAGTATATAGTATTTTCCTGTATTCTAATAATAGGATTACTGGTTTTCAACCACGCAATCCGGTTTGATTGCGGCATCGGAACGACTTCATTACACGCGCTACGTGGCTATATGGTGTTGTAGTCGAAATGGGTCGAACATATTTCAAGACCTTCTATGGCGCAAAGTAATGGTCGTTGAAAAACGTTTTTCTCCATAGACGTATGGGACATAAATCAATCTATGTTGATAATAAAACATATATGTTAGATTTTACGTCCCACCGATAGTATTGCAATCATTTGGAGATTTTGTCTTCATGAGACAGGAAAAGTAGTGGCTCACTGCGATAAATATACACATGTGTCAACATACCACACAGTCATAATATCCTGACACCGGCCAACCAGTTTCATTCCCACCGTGTTGAGGACTTAGTAGAATATTTCTTGGTGTAGGCATAACCCTCATAAAAAAGCTTACGGGAACCCTTATTACTAGGAATAAACTCCATGATGGAATAAAGATATAAGTGCCTTTATATATACCATATTGTAACAGTTTGGAAAATAATAGTCAAATTATATGGCTAGGAATCTTTCATAATCTACAAACTGTAAAATTCATTGACTCATATTAAATGCTTGTAAAAACCCACTAAGAAAGTTAAAAAGCATCAGTTGGTCCAATTAAAGAGCTAATTGTCTCCATTAGGCATTCTAATTTGATTAATAATAGCAATCAGTAACCATCTCTAATTGTCAAATTAGCACCTCTGTTAGATAATAAAACTGTGAAATTATTTATACAGCATAAACCAAAAGTCCATGTATATTTCTTATGATAGAAACAACAATATTAAATTTATTCATAAACAATGGAAAATTTTGAAATTTGAATCTAGGGGATTTTGACAACCCAAATACCATTATAACACTTTGGGGATTTTGAATCTAGCGGATTTTGACAACCCCTTCATTTTTCATCTAGGGGACTTTGACTACCCCTTCATTTTCATCTAGAGGATTTTGAACACTTTATCAATTTTTGGCCTAGGGGATTTTGAGTCTAGGGGATTTTGAGTGTCTCCCAGGTTTTGTTGTTTCATTATTACACAAATGAAGTCGATCTTATAAGTTATTTCTTTGTAGGGTTTAGAAAAAATGTAATTACAGTCCTACTTAAAATTCATTTTATTAAGTTTTATTAAGGTTAAAGATAGATGGATATTTTTTTTTAAAAAACAATAAATAAAAAAAATAAAAAAAAAAAAAAAAAAAAAAAAAATTTTCTACTCTCTCTCTCTCTCTCGTTAATGCTGGTGAAGTCTTTGTTTCCTGACAAATAAACTCGGCAAATGTAGGTCACATTACACATGAAAACGCTATTTTCGTTAACGCAACTTCGGCGAAATCGGTTGAATAAATATAGTATAAATATAACTCTATAGCATTTATAAAGCAGATCGTTCTCAGATGATCGTAAAAAAAAATAATATTTTTTTCTACTCTCCCTCGTTAATGTTGGCGAAGTTTTTGTTTCGTCAAGTGTATGTTACATTACTCGGGAAAACAATATTTTCGTAAACGACACAACGGTGAAATCGATTAAATATAGAATAAGGTATCACCGAAGAATGTGTGTACTGATATTAAAAAAATACTGATATTTATGTTCATATACACTTTTATTAATTCACCTTCCAGAGAATGACATGAGATGATGTTGATGACATGATACATGGCGTAGATTCATGCCTTGAGCCCATGGCACAATAATATGTAACGTGGCGTAACTTGACGTGACCTTACATGACGTAACCATAGATGACGTGACCAGAGATAACGTGATTAACTGAAATTAACAATAAACGGTCTATAAGCATTCAATATCTAAAAAGAATGAGATTGAGGCTAGAAAATGCAATTACAATGCAAATTATGTAAATTCTGTAACAAGTGCATTCATAAGGAACTCGGCCCTTCGTAACGATATACCAGTCTGCATATCGAAAACAGGCTTTTTATAAACCGTAAGCAATATCGGCAAATAATCATTAACCAGCGACTTATATTTATATATAATTGATGAACAATACCTCATAAATAAAACATCATTCGTGTAATTACTAAATACTAATCGAAATACTTTACAAACGTGTAACCTTGTGGCAAACGATGGGAGTTGGCATCTTTAAATGGAAAGCCAGCACGTGTCTGTTTTGAAGAACCCTTAGTTTAAAATATACCAGTATTTAAGCATGACAATCATAACCAATACATACAATAACATGTTTAAATACTTCATGCGTTTATACAAATACTCACTTAATTTAAGTGTAGCAATTACGCTGAAATATCAGCATAGAAGCATTTCTGCAACGCAATGCCTCTATTTTCTAGGAAGACGACATTGACCTTACTATTTCACCAATTAAAGTCTGACTTGACTTGACTATTTGAATATACCGTCGCTTCGACAGTATTTCAGTCATATAGCGACGTCCAGCTAATTACAGGTGGAGGAAGACCCCGGGTAAAACCACCGACCTACCGCAAGCCAGCTGGAAGGAACTTCCGAAGTCTAAATAAACTTTCACCCACATAACTATAAATAAATAACTATAAATACACTCGTGCCCTTTCTTGCTTCTACAAGGTGCTTGCGGTACTGCGTGACACGTTCCGCAACATGGCGTCTTCACCACTTCAGGATAGTGACTTCGTAAGTTTAGTCCAGGACGTTAGCGCACACACAAAGAGTTAATGTGATTAGCCAAGTGACGGCAATTGAAAAAAGAAAATCTAAGTATAGGTCTCGTAATTCTAAATATAGTTTCAATACCGTCTGTGTGTCTGAGAAAAGTTTTGAAGATCGGGGTTGAATCAGATGAGTTACGGCTGGAAACAAAAACGGCCTTTTTCGTAATGCAGTAAACCGCTTACATCTCGAAAACTACTGCACATTTTTTTTTCGATTTTTGCTGTTTTCTCGAGGTTTTACTCTTTTTATCTCTAATGCCGTTAGTAATGGATAATCCCATACACAAAGCGTTTTTCTTCAATGTTAGAATTCGAATACCTTTCTAACGTACGTAGCTTTTTGAAACTGAAACATCGTATCAGAAATAATAAGAATTAATTAAAACCGTTTTTTTTCTTTCATGCACCTCTTATGACCTTTTTCTAGATAAATAGTAGTTTTTGCAAATAGCATTATGAATATTATTTATAGCTCGATGCATTGTTTCTTAATGGTATGCATATTTGGATGATCGCCCTATTTATTTCAAAGTTGTCGGTCGAAAAAACCTGGCATAAAGACCTTTTCGCCAAATTCGCCGAAATTTGCCGTTTTGTTGAGGAGAGCCGTTAAAGATAGGCCCAAACATAAAGCGGAAGTAACGTAAGCAGTTGAAAGACCTTTCTAACGGTACCTATGTTTTTGAAAATGACATTTAAGAAATTTACATGGGAAATAAGATATTCTTAAAAGCCGTTTTCTCCCCCAAGCCCCTTCTGTAGTTGGTCTTACATATTGTGCTTTTTTCTGTCACATTATAGTCATAATGTGGTGTTCTGATATGTTCAAATGGACTATGTTCACTTAAATTCATAAAGAAAATTCTGTGAAAAAAATTACAAGGAAGAATTGAATTTGGTACAAAAGGAACATTTTATACGTATTTTTCATGTAAAAAGGACTTGTGATAGTTCACTACCTTGTGGGTCACTAATTTTGAGACTTATCGAGGCTTATTTTAAAGAGGGTTCTTGAAGAGCCAGCATCATGAAACTATAACAGGATGCAAAGCTCTGTAGTCCCCTTTGTATGCAATGAATTTATGACGTCATTTGATGTCAAGGATTTTATCTGCTATCAAAATTAATTTGCGCTCTACAGCTGTCAATTCTAGGCCGAATTTCTTAAAATTTTTACATATGGCGTATGTCAGGACAAGTAAATGAATATGACCATCTTTGATATGGTTTGCAGAGCAAAAAGCCCTATCGTTTGTTCGGAACAAACGAAATCTAGTTATGGTTGCTTGTGCATATTGAAGATCGAAATATGTATATATGCACAATGTTCTATAGGTTTAAAGAGCAATGAGCAACACGGTTTCTGCGAAAGGTGTAATGTTTGAGAGATATGAAAAAGCTTATTTTCTGAAATACACCTGAAATGTTTCATATTTTAACTGCGTGATTTGTCTTGCACAAATCCATTTTAGAAAGACTGAAAAGCAAAGTACTGGTCCAAGTCATGAACCGTCGATAGAAATAAGATATGCTGTAAGATCTTATTTCCCATCGGCATAAAAAGAATAAGTTTAAACTAAGATTACATAAAACAAAAATATACAACAAACGCACACAGTGCGTACAAAATCCCATAGTTCAAACATATTTAAAATACTATTTTAAAGTGCTAAAATAAATGAATCTTCATTAATGCAATTTACCAGAATATAGCCCCATCAATTATTTTCATTCATGATATTTTATGTCTTATTTCGCTAATAAGGAAATTAAAATAAGATTTTGTAATGAAAACTCAGCAATTGGTTTCGATCTCGTGAAGTAGCAGAGGAAAAATAAATGTTGCACGTTTACCTATTGATCTCCTAATGCGCGAATAGACAACTGCTGTTGCGAATTTCTGACTCTATAGGTAATTTTAACAGTAGTACATATGATGTATAAATATATCGAATAAATTGCGATTGACTGATCGTGCATTTACTTTTTTAATACAGTTTATTTGATATGATATTTACAGCATCAATTATTAACGCATTTCAGTTCTGTTCGGACTTCTATCATTCAATCGTATTTAAATAAAAAAAAACCTAGAATCACTGTGTGGTAACATAGCACAGAATTTGAAACTATTTCCCCGCGTAGTAAAAAGGAGTGGAATTTAATGGAAAATATTTTGTCACTAAAATAGAAACGCAAATATATCCGATGTAGAACTGTTTCCATAGAATGGAATTGCAAGCATCCCTGTTTAATTTTTTTTTCTAAAAAATCAATCTTTTGAAATCAAACTGACGTCACATACACCCGATTACTAACTGCCTTGCTACTGACAATGAAAAGAAATGGGATTAACCTTTTCAGATACAGCTATTCGTTTTAAATAACATATTTATTATATGTTTTATATCTGTATTATATATTTATTATATATTGCTTATGAGTGCTTATAGTCGTCCCATTCTTTAGGCCAAGGGAGAACATACCCGTTAAAATCGATCATTATGTTTTATTGCTTTGCCAATACCGACTCTTTTCTTACTCGCTGGCCTCGTTTTCAATATAATATTGTAATAATGTCTAGGGTATATACATATTTCATGTCTATGATATATACATGTATACATTTTACATGTTTAAGATATATACACATTCCATGTATATAACATGTATACATACTTTACATTAAAGATATATACAAATTTCATGTGTAAGACATATATGCAGATTTCGTGTCTAAGGTATGTGTATTTCATTTCTAAGATTTACACTAATTACATGCTTGACATATAAACATATTATATGTTTAAAATATACATGATAATGACTATGATTTATACATAATTTCGACCGTCTCCGTTGGCCGAGTGGTTAGAGCGTCCACCTAGGAAGCGGGAGGTCGTGGGTTCGATCCCCGGTTGCGACATACCATAGTCGTAAAAAATGGTACTGGTATAGCTCCCTTGCTTGACGCTCAGCATAAAAGGTTAGTTCCAGGACTGGATGGCTCGGTGTCAGGATAATGTGACTGGGTGTGGTATCATGCCACATGTCTACAGCGTGATACTGCAGTGTAGCAGCACTATATCTGTCTCATGTAGACATCGTCTCCAAATGACTGAAATACTGTCGGTGGGACGTTAAACCCAACAAACAAACATTTTTACATATTTCACGTCTAACATATATACAGATTCCATGTCAAATGCAGGTTTCATGTCATACACAGATCGAATGTTTTACATTTATACAGATATAATTTCTAAGATAAATACATATTTCATATTCAAGATATATACAAATTTCATGTCTAAGTTAAAAATTAATATTTTATATTTTAAAATAAGATATATAAATATTTTATGTTTAAGATATATACATATGAGGCTTGTTCGGAAGTTATTGAGACATGTAAGATAAAGATTAGTTATGCACTAAGTTCAAATTTTCAATAAACGTTTATTAATATCTGATGGATCATGAAAATGGAGCCAATATAACGAAATACCGACAGTTTAACTACTATTAATGTTTAGATACTGTAAGGTTGTGTTTCCCGGAGTAATCCGTTAAAATTGGAAAGTAGAGAAGTACATATGTATTGCAATAACGAAGAAATAGCAGAAAGACGTTAATTAAACCGACGCCATGGTAACGTTGAGATGTTGATAACATCAAGGTAAAGTTCGAAATCATACGCAAGCTTTATAACTTTATCAGGAGTTGGTGTAAACGAAATCGCAGTGTCAATTTAGATTTTGACGGCAAGATGGATTATTTAAAAGCTATTGTTGAATGGGGAATGTAAATGGTTGGAGGAAATAGACAGTTGGAAATGACACAGAATGGAAAGGGGGTTTCTCATGCTCTGGTATATCTGTTGCTCAGGCGAAGATCTCACACTTCCATAAAGTTTCAAAACAATCTCATTGAAATCAGATTCAGTATGCTAACTGGATCTGATCATATCGTATAGAGGGTCGTCTCAGATTGATCTTTGTATAAGCCAATCAAATCGGCGGCTACAGAATCGTTCGGTATAACCAGAGGAAGTAACCGCATTCATCTCACAATAGGGTAGAAAGATGTGTAAGCGGCCGGGTAGCTCATTCGGTAGAGCATTCGCTCTGTAAGCAAAAGGCCCCGAGTTAAAGTCCCGGTAATGTTGCACATTTTACTCACCCTGTGACAAATGTTTTACCGAAGTCAGATAGAAACGCATTATTTAATTGGTTTAAAAACTTGTTTATGCACATAAATTACTTTAAAGGTCAATCTGACGTGAACCCTAATGCGATGTTGTCAGATCCTAATCGCGGATAGTAGAGGAGCGCAAATTAGGATATGATTTTAATAAGATTGGTTTCAAAGGAGACAGAGAATATATATCATTATAACAAATAAAGTTCCTATGGGCTGCGTTATTTACCTAATACAGTGAAACCTCTTTACAACGGCATTCATTATAACAGCAACTTCTTTATAACAGCAGTAGTCTTGAAACCTACAATGCATAATCCTTCTATGTCTCTATTCTTTACAATGGAAATTTCTTTATAACAGCATTATTCATGGAAACAAACACCGCCGTTGTAAAGAGAACTGACTGTATCTTATTCAATTGTAGTTGTTGAATATTAACAGCTTTAACAATTTTAAGTTAGCAACCTTTATTGATTACCTAAGTTATGGTTTTGAAATTTTGTACAGTAAGTGGGTGAAACCAGATCACGTAAATCAAACTAGTGCTAAAACTATATAGGCCTCATTAAGAAATAGTTATTTTACATATACTCGCAGATAGTAATAAAGTTCGGTTGTTTTGTGGTATAACGCTCACTTTTGTATTCAATCTATTTCCTTTAATATTCAAGTTGGCTCAACAATGTGAGATATATTCATATTTCATATCTACGATATCACAATGAGTTTCTTTGTAGAACGTACGAATGTATAGTCGGCGATATTCTACCTTTGTAATTAACAGTTGAGTTAAGTTTATATTTAAATCTATATGATGTGTGAAGGTATTAGAAAACATACCTAGGTATTGAGAAACTAAACATATTTATTTGGGTACCTGGAAACATATGTCTCTGATTTCCTTCGATTTCGGCAATATGATTTTGTAATTTCTTTTTGTCTCTTCATTTTGATGCCGATTTTGGTATTAGTACAGTGTATATCTTTATTTCGCATTAATGGATATAAGATATACAACGAGATTCATGCAGGAATAATATCAGAGTCCCGTTTCATTTATCCCCTGAGTCTATAATTAAACCTAGAAGCTGCCAAGAGTGATAAGTATACGTTGTGAAAACGTGATTTCAAATCGACGTAAAATAAGTTTAAATTCAACTAAAGACTATTAGTGAAAGCTTACTTGGAACATAGAAACAATTCGCTTCATACTGGGTTAATGAGTTTTATATATTTTAATATGTGTTTGTAAAGGGATTATTATAGTATATCTACACTTAAATATTAAATCATTTATTAGTGAATGTAATAGGGGGTATTGTATTATTAAACATAATTAATTTTAGTAAGAACTATAAACCTCTATAAATATATTTTCATAATTTAAAGTAAGAAAATGTAGTATGGGCAGTGTTATCAAACCCAATGCATATACTGCACATTTTGTGAATTGTCCAAAATAAAAATTACATTATTTTGCTGATGATTTAAACTATTAAAGATCATTTTTGAACGTAAATTAAAGTACAAGTATATTTTCTTTTTTAAACTATAACTAGTTTGATTATATGACTTTTTTTTATTCATAGAGCCTTTTTATACATTGAACGATATTTCTAGATCCGTTTTACTTTCTATAATGATAAGTTGCATTTATTAAGATATACATGTACTTCTTTTAATGTTTAGAACGACATTATGTGGTTGATTCATATAACATTATATTGTGGACATTCTAGCATACTATGAAATTCATTCACCATTATATTACGAAAACTACATATTCTCCCACCGTAAAAGGTTTAACCATCTGCCAGTATTCCTAATTCGTCATAAATAAATATGCGTGAATGTTTAAACTCTTTGTATCACAAAGTTGATAAAAAATGAAAGACATGTATGTGTAATTTTAAAATAATTTTCGTACCAAGACCGTTAATCTTTCCCAGAATAATTCCAAATAGGTAATTACAGTTTATCAAATGACTTTATGGAATGTTATGTGGTATTATTTGTTATTGATAGGTACTTAACGTAAATGCTGACTTTTGATTACAGTTTATCAAATGACTTTATGGAATGTTATGTGATTTTTTTGATACAGTTTATCAAATGACTTATGGAATGTTATGTCGAATTATTTGTTGTTGATAGGTACTTAACGTAAATACTGACTTTTGATTACAGTTTATCAAATGACTCTATGGAATGTTATGTCGTATTATTTGTTATTGATAGGTACTTAACGTAAATACTGACTTTTGAGCTTGACCTGATCATGGTTTTGACATAGATTGATTTACAGGCCAAAAACGTTGGGTTCATCAGTGTGTTTATTATTCATGTCATTATGACTTACAGATTGTATGTCAATATATAGAAATATTTACTTCTAAAACCTTGATATATTCAAACATCAATGTTTGTATGTTTATTTCCACATTTATGGTTTGAAATATTGTGAAGTTTGACTCAAATCTGGGCATCTTTTGTTCTGTTCGTAATAAAATCCAAACATAATACTAACTTAAGGTCTTACCATCCTAATAGCCATATTCCGTATCTTGCCACTGGATGGTTATATTTCTTTGAAATTTTGTCATTTTGAAGACATTCAAATATAAAAATGTTTCACCAAGAGATTTTTTTCAAGTTTTATCTAATTTGGGGGAAATAATCCGCATATAAGTTAACATTGAAGCCTATGGAAAATATATATTTTCTATAAATATGAAAAACTAAATATGATTTATGAGAAAAACTCATGGTAGAAAGATGCATTTTATGATTTGTATCAATTTCCGTGAAATAATCTAAACTTTACCATAGGAAAATGGAGAAAATCAATTTTCTAGTTTTCAGGGGAGATAACTCATGGCAGCAAAATAATCAAGGGAGGTTATAAAAAAACTTCTGTCACTTATCATAACATGTCAATTTGCTCCTGAGATTATTATTGTTTGACACTTTAAAAGCTTATTTATAAACATGTGTATTGTTAAGTTATATGCATAGCATTGATGAAATTGATCGCTATTAGGATGGGAAGACGTTAATCTTGTGAACTAGGGCACATCACTAAACAACTTAAAAAATGATGGCAAACAATATTTGCTGAGGACTTGAATAACCATACAAAACAATTATAGCACAAGTTTTTCACTATTTCTTATTTTTTAATTTTCAAACCCCGAAGCTGGTTTCAAAACTATGATTCATCCGATCATATTGCACTCTGGGAAGGCCAACCGCTGTCTCTGCGTGAGACACACCGAGTTCCGATGTTCATTGTTTCTGATATTCAATCTCCTAGCATTACGTGAAAGTTCTTCAGTTTCATGACCTTACACGTTGGTCTTATAATATTGTGGGCGTGCCAGTGACATGCAGGAGGAGTTAGAAACTATATAAGCACGCCTTAACATATGAAACTGCGTTAGTACTTCAGAACAGAACAAAACTACTAAGCCGTTATATTTGGCTCGGCACTTAAATTTCTTTCTGCTTTGAATATCGAATGTAGGGAAATCTCTTAAAGCAAATAATATATTTGGAGTTTTGCCTATGTAAGAAAACAAGTCTACAATTCAACAGTTGAGATAGTTTTGGTTTGACTTCAGCCGACTGGGGAATAGCGATCTTTAGGTTGTAGGTATAAAGTCTCAAAAGTTAGGTGATTATTGCCAATTTTGAGTGGACATTACAATGAAGATTTCAGTTTTTGTTGTCACTTTTGCTTTGACTTTTAAGTCAATAATAGAAGCTAAAAGACTTTTGAATGGAAAAGGAATTGACTTTGCTCACATTTTTGGAAAACGCGGGGAATTTTCAAACGCCTTGCCAAGAATCGGGGAATTTTCTTCCTCTGTGAAGACCTTGCCATATACGCCTGTCAAGGAGCAAATGAACAGGCCTGACGAACTTGGACTTCTGTTGAACATTTTATCGGGAAGACCAACAAATTTCGACCACGAAACTAGTAATGAAGCTTACTGGATGGACGATTTGAGCAGAAGCTTCAGCCAAGAACCTGCTGGTCCATTCCAGACGGACTTTCAGCTACCTGAATTTGAAGAGACGGGAGGTGAAGGGAGGCGAATATTAATGCTGAATAATGATTACAAGTAAGTGATGTTACTGGTTTTTAAATGTGTTCTGTTTTGATAGAAATATGTATGTTATAGGAAGTATGTGTAATCATGAATCAGGTAATCACTGGCACAATTAGGGTTGTACTTTAACAATGGTTACCATGGAGAATTCATGAATTTATGAAATCCCTAATTATACTCGTGATTAGTCGAAATCCCTGAAAATCAATTGCTATTTCATACACATTCCATGATAACTTATACGTAATTTCCTTCTTTTTTTTGTAATATTTATGCAATTTACTTTTTCAAGAATATCTGAAAAACGAAGATATATTAGGTTTTTATTTCATAATTAAATTTCAATAGCATACATGGTACAGCTAAAACATACAATAAATTGTAATAATATGATTCAAATTGATTAGATAAACTGAAATATTATACACTGTATACTGCAATCATTAAAGAAAATATATTGACATGGTAATAATTAAATGATTACATTTAAGTTCAAACATAGGTGATTCCACGACCAATCCCAGAGGTATTGCTGGTATAAGGAGAAAATATATTAATTTGATAACTGAAATATTTACATCATATACACAATAGGAAAAGTATACATTGATCTCACTTGCAGCAGTGACATCTTGGGTTATTTAATACTGATGTTTTACTGCATTTGTATGACTGACTTGCAAACTGTTATTACTGTCAAACTATGGAATGTAATTGATGTAAATGATTACTACAGTATTTCGCCTTCAAGAAACGTAAGCAGACCTAAATACTATAATGTTAAAAAGCTGATTACATTTCAGTGAACAGTTATAATCAAGATACTGGACATTAATACGGAAATTTAATGTAAATGATAATATTTAACACTTTTATGGTATGGTATTTTAATAGAAATGTTTGCCAGTTTGACAAAGCCTTTATTCTAGTAAAATACTCTTTCTTGAAAAAAAAAAGTAGTTAGGGAAATAAGATTTAGAAAGACTCGAAATTGTTTACTTTTTACGTAGTGTCTACAATATGTTACTGATAACAAGCCGCATTATCAAGAGTTTAACATCACTGTTTTATTCATTTCTGTTTCAAGGATATTCTGATATATGTTTATTGCAAATTATATTGATTATTTTGGTCTCCATAACAACATACTATCAAACATGAGGTTGGTGACACACACCTTATAATATTTCCGATGAACGAAGAACAAGATTTATGTCACCTTAACCAATCGTCATGATACCATGTATATTTCTTTTATGCATTGTGTGGATAACGCAGTAAATAACGGAATGACTTTCCACCAATAGAACAGGCTTCAATCCTAGGTCAGCCTGACGTTTTATATAAAATTGTATTGTGTCGTTTGTTCAGACAAGTGTTTTGTGTCAGAGGACTCTGTTTTTCTTCCACATTAATGTCCACTCGACGCCATCGGGTCGATTTTTATACATGATATAGCTTTCCGCCTAATCATTATGTATTGTTAAAGGTTCAACTGTATATGCCATGAAATAAAAATTATATTTTAATGACATTTCCGAGTATTCACGGCCGCGACATACCAAAGTCATAAAAAATGGTACTAGTATAGCTTGGCGCTCAGCATATAAGGGTAGTTCCAGGATTGGTTAACCCGATGTTAGAAGTATGTGACTGAATGTAGTATCATGCCACCTGGTACGGCGTGATACTGCAGTGTGGCGCACTATATTTGTCTCAAGTAGACATCGTCTCCAAATGATTGAAATAATGTCGGTGTGACGTAAAATCCAACAAACATGCCTAATTATATTTTTAATATGGGTCATCATTGTTATAAGGAGAAACAGTTTATCCATTAACAATAGTGTTTCCTTTTTAGTAGATTACAGTATTAATATCGTATTTAGTAAGGTTACCTTAAATTCAATAATATTTCAAAAAAGTTTTACATTATGAATGTAACTGAAAATCATATCATTTTGTATTTGTGTATTTCTTAATATTCATTACTAAATCTAATAAGCCATTGCTGATGTTACATCAGAAAGACATTTATTTCAAGTAACCTTGAAGTGATAGCTCATGCTTCCTTTTTTTGAGGTCTTCTACGTTACTCTTGTTTCGATCACTTATGATATGGTATAATGCTTTTTACTATGCCAGATGCGACTGTTCTTTTATTTGTTTTACCGTTCATACAAAGCAGTTTCATGTTTATCTGGATTCTAAGCTATCTTTAATTCCTTCAACTGTTTTTAAGCTCCGTCTCAGAGGTATCGTAAAATAAAGCGTTGAGAACTTCTCTGTGCTTAGCTGCCAAAACCAACGAACGTTAATAGTTATTTATAGTAAATCTCATAATCATTGATGCATCTTGGGAATGATGAGAAACCCACAAATTAAATGTTTACTGTAATGTTTTGTATTTCATCGAAACTTGTATGAAACAGGTGAAATTGTCTTAAATCTCGTACCTTATAAAAGGATAGTTAACATATCGGAGGTATATTTAAAGTCTAAACTTTATTTATTTAACAACGACTGGACAGAAAATGCATTGAAATTTAATTATAAAAAAATTCTCGTTGGTAGAATTGATGTAATCCTTGATGTGGCGGAAACTGGAAATATCCGAAAAAAAAAACACAAAAAAAAACCACAAAAAAAACGTGTCCGAACGGGTGACCCATATCCTTTCACATACAACATCGGACTGACCTGGGATCGACCCCGGCTTGCATTGGTGAAAATCAAATTAGGCATTTCTACGCTATCTGGTTCAACTATTTATATATGCTTTGTATGAAATGAATGGATTTTAAATATAAGTGTCCTCGGTCCTGTCCTAGTACCAATAAATTGTTAATTTCATTACGATAAAAGCTGGATTGATTTAAACTACATACCATGTAGTTTGCTCATGGAACATCCAATTTCCATATAAATGCTGTAAAAGATTATTTTAACGTTACCCTTCATTTGCTTATAAATCTTAAAATAAGTGGTAAATTTGCGCTTTATCATAACATGTGTATGTAATACAGCGGGAAAACAAATTCAAACGTTTATGTTATGTATTTCACTTAAGTTTAAACTTATTTATTTTACGTCGACAACGGAAACAAATTTTTACAACTTATGATAACATAATTATTCCCTCTGGATGGTTTCTTGACTTCAATTTATCTCCACCCCAATAGGAATACATAACTCAAATATTCAACAGGGTTATTTAGTCCAAAAGATCACATCATCAAATGTTATACATTTCAATGCAATTATGAATAACTCTTTTATTAGACGCACTTGTAACATATCATATATCACTCTGTTAATATCCGTCGCGAAAAGTTATTCAAATCTCAGATATAATAGATAACACACACACACACACACACACACACACACACACATGGGTTTGAACTTTAATTAAGTTCTCTTATTTTGTGCTATATATCACTCGGAAAAAGAGTGAAGCTTTAGGATCTCAAGTTCAAATAACCAGCATTTCTTTCTTTATCCAATTAGGATAAGAAACTTTATTAAACAGTTTATTTTCTTACATGGAATTAAATAAAGATAATCTCAGCGATTAACATACGGATCAAATGCTTTAAGTACAACAAAATTACTTTCTGGTATATTAACAATGATGTAGTTTACGTGAATTAACTAGATTAACTAACTGTTACTGAATTAAGTGATTTAAATGTTCAACCATATTAGCAAAAAGAAGATATTTACTGGATACATTCGAAAACAGATATAAAATATCACGCAATCACTTTCAACTATTCATTTTGATTTCGTTAAATGTGATACAATCAAAGAGCTTCTCCATCAGTTGCACCACGTTAATACCACCATTGGGTACAATTTATAGCATTAATCTTGCTCCCATTTAGAATTATTATTGATTACAAGACATTTCCAACATCTTATTGTTCTCAACAATGCCGTTCCTGAAAGTCAATTTTCGATTCGTTTCAAACATTTGAGGTAAGGTCCTTCCACGCAGCATGGTTGTTACCAGACATCTGGATATATCCGTTTCTGATTAATTTAGATATTGATTGACAAACAAAAAAAGGGAAAAGTAGGTAATCCCCATTATTGAATATCAAGCCCTTATAAAGGTCAATTATGACAGGTTGTTTGGCGCGAATGAATTATCCCCCAACTACATATTTTGTTTCATGGTTTTACTTGTAAAAATACTTTGATATTACTGTCGGGCGAAACAAGTGATCAAATGCAGCTGGTCTGACATACGAAACAGAAGAAGCGGTAGAACATTTATTGTTTAGGCTTTAATATAAATATGAAAGCAAGCACTATGAGTAAACACATAGCTTTAGGGTTATAAAACAGATTCCTACGTTTCAGAATTTATGAAACGTATTGCATGTAGTATTTAAGACTAATAATGAATGACTTTTAACATTTCGAATGATCACCAATGCCTTTTCATGCTGATTAAAATGACTAAATTTCAGTAAGTTAATAACTTGTCAATTTGAATTTTAGTTAAACTTTAATATAAACAAAATTGGTTTAAAAACTTCCCGGGTAAGACATTTTCCTCTGCAGAATATGACAAACGTTAATTTTGTAGACATATATATTCTTGAAATATTGTATTGAGGTTAATACCCAAGACAGTAGTTACTTATAATAATAAAAAGAAAAAAGAGCTGTACAGAAAACGGCATAATTTTGTCGAACTTTTTTGTTAGAATTTAAATAATAGCAATACCGATTTAAATTTGATCTGTAATACAATGCGATAAAACCTGCTATATTGCAGCGATTTCTATAGAGCTCATGAGAGTTGACAAAGAATCGGGATTGTATAATATTTCAGACGACATTAAATGAGTTTTTCGCACTTGGCTTTTTCCTCTTTTGAAGTATTCACAATAAAATATGCTCTTTGCATAATTCTCTCGCACAAAAGACAAGAAAGAAAATATCTCAGTAAAGGTTTTACGAAAATCGTTAAAACTTAAATAGAATTAAAAAAAAATGTAAAAAATAAAAGCAATAAAGATTTGGTTAAAAACGTGTTTGGAGTTTACTGAACAACTTAACTTGTTTTAATGATCCAAATGACAATTATTCTCTTTCATTTCTTTTAACAACCAGTGATGCATTACGACGTCTGCTTAAAGATCAAGACAGAAACTTGCAGTTTATCTCGAAAGGCCGATTTAAATCAAATAATCTATAAGGCTGGAGAATAAACACATGAATAAAATAGTTTTCGCTGTGGTTATACGAGCGATCAACAGCTGAAAGCTAATCCCTTCTTATCCTTCACTGTCTGTTACAAACACATCAATAAGATTATTTTCTAATATTATAAAATGTTTCCTGTTTCTACTATTCATTAACGTAGAAATACATCTATGTAAAATATGTCATCGTTTATACAGAAAATATAAGTAGCAGTTACCATTTAAATGTTAGTGATATATTTGAAAATCAAATATATGTTTCACTATTAACCACCATTCGTGTTAATATTACATGAAACAAGTTTCCTGATGTATCTCGATATTTTGAAACATCATAACATTGCGATATTCCCAGTCCGGATGAGTGCAAACCTCGGATCAACGAGAAACCCCTACCTCTCTTTGTCTCCGCTCTTGTACATGAATCTTCCCTCAGATTAGTTTTAGTTTATACTTTTTCATTTTATGTTAATTGGGAAACATGTTATATTAATCTCTCCGACGGTTCCTTGCTTGGACCAGTATTTTGTGTCTGGGAAGGCCATGAAATATATTTCCCCCAAAAGGGGCACGAAACTACAGCCTTCGGATTCGCAGTCGTATACTTTACCAATGAACCACGACTTACCTGAGTTCGCCACGATGTTCAATTAATCGCTAGTCAGAGTAAACGCAATGGTACATATATAACATGGTTATAATGTGCAGAGTATGTGATAAAGAGATCGTAAAACGTATCATTTCGTTTCTAGATCGACCTAAGAAATATCTTAAATGTGTTGGTTTAATTTAGGCACGGTTCTGCATTGTATTTTAGAGATATTTCGTTTCTTTTCTGCTGAACATTTTGAGCATATCAAAATTCAAGAGATCGTGGTCAATTCATTTAAATAAATTCTTGAGTGACGAATTTTCAAACGATTTTAATAGTTAATATAGCTATTGTCCAAAAAGCATACTAATACGTCTTAAAATGGTGTATTTAGAACAACTGCTGAAAGATAAAATAAGAGGGTCATTTGGCCTTAGATCGCTCACCAGAGTACATCAGCTTATTTAAAACGATTCATATCACTTGATGTTACCTGGTTTCTTCCAGCAGCAACTAGTTTCAAGTTTCAGACACAAAGAATTCTTTAGTTAGTCGATCATATGGAGGCCTCAATTTTCAAGGGATCAAAAATACTTATACAATTATGGTATGAAACTTTGAGGTAATCATTGGTGCAAAACAAGAATAAATTCTTAAAGGGGCTGCCTCCCAGATGCTATCAAAATTACCGTAAAAAATATATAAACTCATTTTCGGACGTAAATGTTATGAATTTTGTTATTAAGTCTACCAACAGCCAGAAAAAATACTGATTTTCTTATTATAATCAAATAAAATCGTTTACGATCTTATCCTATAAGGGAGTTTCCCGTTTATAAATAAAACATTGAGTTCGTTTTATGGGCACTTCACATAGATCATGTGATCGATAAATGCATTGTCAATGAGAGAAGAATTTGAATGGGACGAAACAGTTTTGGGGTTAACGTCTTAATTTCCATACTGATCAATGTCTACATAAAGGTTAAATCTCTTAGCTGTCGCCTAGTCGTTTTAAAGCTGTTACCGTTACAATGTGCAATGTTTCTGAGAAAGTCCCCAGTTTTCGAAATTACTTACTTGTCTATCAACAATTTGGCAGCCAGGCTGTAGCTGTCGGCTCCGTTGTGTTCTTTATGTCGCCCCATCGCGTGACTCAATCGCCGATAGCTTCAAGTTTTGATCTTTATCGTTTCTGTCTCGCAGTAAGTGTACGCTTTTTGGCGCTTGCTGGTTTTTTTTTGGCCCCATTATAGTGCTTGAAATAGCTTATTTAATTAGATGCGCATGCGCGAACGAACACTTGCGCTGACACGTGATTTTTCAGATATCTAATTTTAAAACTTACAGGTTTGTAACGCAGTAGAATTTGCGTTAGAAAAAACTGCGAAAACGGCAATTTCTTGGGTAATGAAAGTTATCAGTGATCAGGTTTCAATTCCTCACATACAATTATATAACATTGATTGTCTTGAAATTAGAAGTTTTATTTTTTTCTGTAATTTTAGCATCTGTGGGGCAGTCCCTTTAACTTAAGTTGCAGAAGAGATTTTTTTTCCTATATAGAGTATATAAGCAAATTAGACGCCCCATAAATGACTCATTTTTCACGGTATCACCATTATTAATTATGGTAGACGATCACGAGGTAACCATTGTGCCACATAAAATTGAATTCTGATCATTGGTTTCACATAAAATAATTTTTGAAATTTTCTATAAAGAGTATATAAGCAAATCAGACGCCCCATAAATGACTCATTTTTCACGGGATCAATTTTTATTTTAGCAATTATGGTAGACAGTCATGAGGTGACCATTTGTGCCACATGAAATTAAGTTCTGAACATTGGTTCACATTAAATAATTTTTGAAAATTTCCTATAAAGAGTATATAAGGAAACTAGCTTAACCCCTTGGGGCCATATTTTTCACGAGATCAATTTTATTTTAGCAATTTTAGCAGACAGTCATGAGGTGACCATTTGTGCCACTTGAAATTATATTCTGATCATTAGCTTCATAGAGGAATTTTGGAAAATTTCTATAAAGAGAATAAAAGGAAACTAGCTTACCCCCTAGGGGCCTTATATTTCACGAGATCAACTTTATTTTAGCAATTATGGTAAAGCTTTATGAGGTGACCATTTGTGCCAAGGTAAGGTTTATTTGAGCAACTTTTTGGAGGTTCACGCGAGGATAATCCATGCCAAGTTTTATCAATTTCTACTCAGCGCTTTCAGAGGATATGTCGTTTAAAACAAATTGTTGAAGACGCAAGACGACGGAAACAGGGCGATTCTATTAGCTCAATTTGGGCACGTTGTGTTCTGGTGAACTTAAATTCAAAATAAAGGCTTTGGTATTTTAAGACTTTTCAGGATTCATGTTTATTCACAGTAACAAGTTTCAGATTTATATAAGCCCAGTGATAGAAATCAATGCAGTATTTATTACTCTTAAAGCAGTATAAAACAATATACATATTTCTATGATAATATAATAATGTCTTTGTAGTGATATCAAACATGTCAATGTGTAGTTTATAGCAGCAGTTCGAGACATAGAGGGATATTAAGATAAATGTCAAATATCCTATGAGTAATATAAGCATAAATGATCATGAGCAGTTTTTCATAAATGCACTTTTATCATTTCGTGTTTTAAACAGTTCTATTCTTTCCGTTCTGATTGTAAATTTCATTAAAGTTCATATTTTTTTAAAAAGTAAGTCACTTCATTATACAGTGAATAAAGTGAAGTGATTAGTACATGACATATAGCAGAACATATAAAGTAATTAAAAGGCGAAAATTCGATGGTTGTCGGTTCGAATCTCGTTTTAAGACCTTCCCGTGTGAAAAGTACAGGTCCAATAGAAGAACCACGGGGAATGATACAAATAAGACGTAAGGGCTTATTTCCATATAAAGAAAAACGATGACGGAAAGGTCCTTAATACACCAGCACTACTTTGTTGCAAATTAACCAAATAGAGTATTGTATTCTTCATGTTTTTTGATATGCACAGAGTTGTCGATCGGTGTAGTTGACAAAGCTCATTATATGGAGATTTTACAGTGGAATAATATATATATTTTTCTCATTTCAGCTGAGATGTGTTCATCTGGTCACCATGGTCGTCATGGCGAAGAAAGCAAGACAAGGAAAATATACAGTGTATTTCAGCGTTTATTTGGACATACAGTGTTTCATGCAATTATATCTCATATGGAAAGCGTTGTACTAATTTATAAATATGTAAAAGTAGAAATGACAAATAAATCAATCAGTGAAACATTACAATAATAAATCAACAATATTACCAAAATGAATAAAACTGCATATTTTACAATCACTGTTCAAATTTCAAAATAAAATATTATCAAACTTTCAAAGATTTGTATTTTTTTATTGTATTTGTTTGTCTTATGTCTAATTTGTTTTTTTTTTGTATTGTGTACAAACGTGTTTTAATAACAACAAGTATTCATTTATTAAATCTTCTAAATGCTTCGAAAACTAACAAATTATATATGGCATCAGAGCCGCTGCAATATCTAAAACTTCAAGAGAGGAGAAAGGCTCTTTTAGAATAGCATTCCTGCTAATTTCTTGTCAAGGAACAGTAACAAATAAAGACAATGATGCAGGGTGTTATACTCGTAGATACAAGTCAGAAAAGAACATATGTTTTAAAATAAAATAATGAACAACACTATGCACTAAACAAAAGCACGATATCATTAAATTGCACATCATCTACCGATTTTATATCCTTCAACATTAAAAACGTGGTTTACTTTCAAATAAATAAAAGATCGGTGTTTTACCATAACAATGTGTACATTAAAATACCAAAGTAAAAATCAGATCAGTGAGTGGTAATTTTTCTTACAAAATGGTTTAAATATAAAATGTAAATACATAAATGTAAAAGTCGCGCGATTACAATAAAAGCTTATATGGTCTTAAAAATCTAAGTTTATCCTGGCAGAAAATGTTTACGTTTCCCTGGACATATTCTTCTCTCTTGTACTTCAAAATCGGTATGTCAAGAAGTATCATAAGTACATTCACTCATTTCATTAAGATTTTACCTATATATTTCATATCAAGTTACCTGAAAACTAATATTAAATAAGTGTATAAAAAATATTTTTGTCTTTGACTGAAAGCGATAGGTTTAGGAATTTCCTTTCAATCTCCACAAAAGCAGTTACTGGTATATTGATTTTATATCTCCTAACAGAAACTCACTCATAACTACTTTAGGACAGTTTTCGAGTCGTAATCACCTGTAAAATGGTAACTGTATTATGTTCAAATATAAAATCACATCGAGATGTTTTTGTAGACAACAATATGGTAGTTGATATCGCATATTTAATTTCTTATGGCGTAGTCTTAGTTGAACTATTCTTATCAATGTTACGATATACTGTCAAAGTACTTAAATGTCAAGGTAGTTTTCTTATTTAATTATGAACTAACTATCTTCTTGATCTTGGTTCTCACGACTTGCAGCATAATCAGCTTCCGGGCGCCATATTTGTCTCCTAAGGCAACAATGGTTCCTTTGTCATGGGACATAGTGACAAAGAAGATGTCAACACCACAGTTGAAGACGCACATTTCGGAGCCGTTCTTCATGCGCCACAGTCGGATGGTACCGTCATTGGAGCCGGACACGACGATCTCGTTGTCAGGCGAAATAGCCGAGCACCAAACCTGATGAAAATTAAAAGAAAAACTTTACTATTGAAAATCATCATTATATATTTATGCATTATTTTTTTCCTTTATCTTTTTTTTCGTCTTTGGTTTTGATTGTGTTTGCTCATATATTTAGAAAGAGCAAATACGCATGAAATATTAAGAATGAAAATACTTAAATCCAAAAATCAAAAAGGAAAATATTTTATTACAGCATGTACATATTTGAATATTTTTGTAAAAAGGGAAATGACAAAGTGCGAAATTCAAATATTGCGCAAAGTTCAACTTTTGAGGCAGGTGTATAAATCATTCGTCGTATTAAAATTATGTAAAACACATTCTGCTGGTGAAATCAACATAATTATTTGTTTCAATATGTATAAATACATTCAAAAAGAAATAATGTTATACTGTTTAACGAAAATAGATCCAAACTGAAAAAGAGAAAGAAATGGATACTCACCTCATCTGCGTGTCCAGCCAGTGTGTGAATTGGCCTTTCTGTGTGCATGTCCCAAACCTTAAGTGTACCATCAGCGGAACCGGAAATAAGGTACTTTCCATCTTCAGACAAGGTCACGGTTTTCACTTCTCTGGTATGAGCATGTGCACCACCACTTCCGAGTAGCTGCCTGCTTGGTTGACCAGTGCGGATGCTCCAGATCACGAGATCGCCATTTCTCAAGCCTGTGACAGCTTCATCTTTGGGTAATATGGCAGTAACTTCAGGATTTGCGTCTAATTTCAAGATGGCTGGTTCACCAATATTGTAACTTGTAAGAGTCATATCAAAAACAATAAATTCTGCACAATTATCAAAAGAGTTAACGAATCCTGCCACGACATATCGGTCGTTTTTGGAGAGATTTAGATAGGAAATGTAATCGTTGTTTCCTACAGGTGTATCATATCTCATTTCTTTAATCATATGGTTGCCCATGAGGTCCCATGCAATAATTGATGTGGCGTCTCCAAATTTATCAGTCCTGCCAAACAGAACTTTGTCGTTGTCACTCATTGGGCACAGAGCGGAGCAGTACTCTCCCTCAGCCATGGACAGTGGCTTACCGGTTTGGAAGTCCCATATCTGTATCAAAAAGCATAAATGACTAGTGGATATCATATACAGTAATATATATTCCAAAAATATGTTGGTTTTCTAGAGGGAAAGAATACAGTAAACAATTTAACCTTTTTTTGCAATGTTTCGGCAAAAATATGCCTTTCTCAAGAAAAAAAAAGAATTTTTGAGCAACTACATGAGGTCAAGACTGTACAAACATCCATCATGAAGTAGCTAAAACATTTGTGTTTTTCTTGAGAAAGGCATATTTTTTAAAATATTGAAAAAGAGTGAATTTAATCGTTAATTATATATTCAAACCTTATTAATAACTATTCAAAAGGATTTGTCTAGAACTAACCAAGCCAACTCAACGATTATTCTAAATTTAGATTTAAACTAACGATAAAAAAGGAATTTAATTGACAACAATTCCTGTCATTCGACAGATTACGTTGAGATACATATTTGATGTAAATTTTATGATTATATCTTAAATATTACTAATGTCTTTTGAACTACTTTATTAAAATATGAAAAATAATAAGAAGAAGAAGAAGAAGAGGAAGAAGAAGAAGAAGATTATACATAATAACACAATACGTTTTTTTTGCACGTTTGCCGTTATGTATTCTGTATTGTTCCATAACAAAACAACACATTCTTAAGCAATTCCGAATGGAATTTTCTTAAAGCAGATATGCACATTTAAGGTATATAATATAATACGTTTAACTACGATGAGATTATAAGTATCTGGATAAAACTACGGCTTAAACAAATGCTGACTGTGACTGTTGTACAGTAATGATCGAATAATCATTCAAAAGGTTGATTTACATCTCATCGCTTAGGCTTATTGTTTGCATTATATAGTTCTTTTTATGCTTTTAAAATGCAATGCCTATTGTAAGCTGTATGGGGTTACCAGGTATAACAGGTAACGTGCCAGCCAGACGCTAATATATAACACACACACACAAAACAATTACAAAAAATAACCCAGCAGATATAGCCCTATCAATTAATAATCGTATCAAAAGTTACTAAGCCAAAACAAACTCTTCCTTTAAAATAAAACAGAATACTATTTATCTCGGATATATGTGTAGTATATTTTCATGATCATATTTTGCGCAGATATGATATTTTCAGAATAATAAATACTAGTTTAATTTTACTAATTAACATATTACCATATGTGACCAGTTCCAATTACATAAAGGCAAATATAGAGAGTTAACCAATATTAAGACGTTCTGAATGGAATCATAAATCAATGACAAACAAGCCTACATTCACTATGATTAAGCAAAGACTCGAAATTTGCAGTCATTAAAATAGTAAACATAGACCATATGAGTAAATAATGAACAGTATATTTGAAGAAAAAAAAAGGATGAGGTCGTAAACGAAAAAAGGACAATTTAATATATGTGAAACAGAATGAATGGCAAAGCTTAACAAATATGCTTTATAATGAAACATTATTTACTTGTAATGTATGATTGAATACGCCTTTTCTGCTGGAGTATTCATTAATTTCCATATCAGCGTGAACAGCTCCAACTAACAGTCTGTCTCCACAGACAAGGTGAAGGTCAGTGGATCCAACGGTATCTCCCTTCATGATATTCTGCAATTCTCCAGTCTGTAATATTTCCAAACAGTGAAAAAAAATATCAAGAACATGATTTCATATTCATAAAGTAGGATTGGGAATTTTAAAATTAACACTTCAAAAGTACTTTTTAACTTTTTGAATTACCCGAGTATATAAGGAATATCCTTTCGTATTTACAAAGTAAAGGATAAATACTAATAATACCAAAAAAAAAAACTACTTTCGTATTCACAAAGTATAAGGTAAGTACGAATATTTTAAATATGAATAAAGAATATCATTTAGTATATAAAATGTAATTATATTAATATTAATATAGAAGTATTTCTGATATACAAATATAAATATGTCAAGTCTATGTTTATATGTGATGTTTATTGATTTTGCTTAATAATATTGAACCAATCAGTTTTCTGAAGAAACATGTATAATAAGTACTATTCCATGATATTCACAATGATGGTAGTCGTTCATGCTATAATATTAACCTCTCGTTCTGTCTTTATAGGCATATGTACAGGAAAACAACTATAATTGATTTAGAATTTAGGTTTTAACAACAAGGAGACCTGTCCAATATTTAATATTTTGAAGATTTATTTATACGACTGATATCAAATGACGTATAGGATATCAACTGCAAATACTTATTTTTATAACCAGGTCCTTAGAGTACATGGTGTAAAATGTATTAAAGCTTGAAATATTTTGATATTTCATATGTTTTCGTGGAAACAGATATGATCATTGAGTTGAAGTAAAGAACAGATAAAGGGCCTGAAATGACAGTGACATTGGTGAGGTATTCTTATTTTGATGTTGCCTTTATAAAATGTTTGTCTACAACTGCCCATACATACATACATACATATTCCAGTTTATTTTTCGAATATATACCTGCATATCCCAAACTTGTGGTGGCCCAAGACTCGATCCCGTAACTACATGGCATCGGTCACCAGTGATCAGACAGCAATCTACCCTGACTTCATCTGAGGCAGCACCAGGTGTCACAGCTCCGCCGCTGGTTCCGCTCATAACGTATTGACCTTGTCTGTTAATGGTTACCGTCTTCAGATTCTGCACCTGTGATCGTTAAGTTATCAAACATTAATTCATTTCAATTATGCCAGAATGACCTACTTTTAGAAATAAACCAACTCTTCTAACACCAGGCTATAGGCTGTTAAGAGTATTGTAACAGAATAATAGACATTTATCATGTACAACAATACAATGATCACCAATGTTTGGCTATTTTCATTTTTATCAGACACAAACGGTAATTAGCACATGGCATTATCTTATTTTTATGAATATCGATTGACTATTGGAAAGCAACCAAGGGAAAATAACGCCGCGGTAATAGTTCATATAAAATTAACAATTAAAAGAACATATAAACATTATGCATCTACCGATACAGTCATGGCAGTCACTTCAATTCAGCTTAAAGCATTTAAACTTTACATAACCTTGATTTCTCATTTACTTTTATCCAATATTTATCCAATACATTTGTTCAAGACAGAGTCTTTTTTAAAAAGCTTCACAGTAATTAATTATGCAGATAAAGAGGCAAAAGGAAAATGGTCCTTGGACACTGTAAGTTTGGAGGAGCTCAGGAATATTTGATTGAGAACCATCGTGAATGTTGAGCGATCAAAGGTTTAACGTAGTATTATACGAAAGAGGAAAGAAAATCAAACTTGAAATAGGTTTAATCTTGAAATATAGTAATACAACCAATAATACAACATACAAGTGAAAGCTTTCCGAGAAAAAAAGGAATATGGAAAGAAAGTGTTTCTATTTTCGCACGAGAGCATTTACAGAAAGAGGATCATTCCAGAATAAAAGACAGACTATCATGTTAAACGCACTGCCATGTCCTATTTTCCGTTTTTTCCTTCTTTTTTTTCATTATAATGAAAGATAAAGCGATTGAGAATTGCGTAATTTTTAAATATGGCATATATCATTTTAAGTGTCTTTGACTCATTTCTAAATACTAAACATAGATTAAAGATAAATCAAAAGAAACACTTTGGCTTTATGCCCTTGAATTAATACTTTTTATCATAACAGAATATTTAATTCAAAATGAATTTATTGATTTGAGATAAGTGCATTTTCAATATCTTCCAATACACATTTTATACTTGCAGAGATAATTGAAACATAATAAAGAATTGTAGGAGAATTGTGTTAGTATGTAGTAGTTTAAGGGAATCTTCAATCTGTAAAGGTTCATTCCAGGTGACTGCAGTTGCCTTGCCATGCTTTTTGAATACCTTCCAAGTATCTGTAATGCTTGTGTCATCTAAAGTCTCCAAGTCTTTGACAGCTGTCCATTCCGAAGTATCAACGTTGATCCCAGTTAGCAGTGCATTTATACTTCTTGTCAACTCATCATCAAGGTTTGGACCAAGGTCTACAGTTCCAGTGGACTCTGTTATAGTGTTTTTCACGTCTGATCGTAAAAAAGTCACTTCAATGTTTTGTTTGGAAACTCCCGGTGTTGTTGTAACAGATGTACAATAGCTTGTTTTTTCAGTATGTTTCTTCTTGCGGTGAGAATCATTGTCATCTCGAGAGCTTTCAGAGCTTGATGAAGAAGATGAAGAGGATGAGGATTTGCGGGATTTTTTAGACATTTCAAGTTCAAAATTAATTTCCGATAGTGGTTGATTACCTGAGGAGGAGAAATTTTGAAATGCTTTGATTGTATCTGCAAATGAGATCGACGTTTCTTCGTGTCGCTCAGCAGACCCTTCAGCTTTGAATGTTTCGCTTTTCTCCGTAGAGCATTCCATTTTGTATTCTTTAGAAGTGTTATTTGCAATTGAGGATGCGTCAACATCAAGAATAAATTGCTGTTCGTGTTTCCTGCTTTTGTCAACTTTGGCATACAATGCATCATCTACGTTTTGGCTCGCACCATTCTTTGATTTGAGAACACCAACATTTTCATTGAAGTCTCCTCCAAGGCTAGACATAAGCAGATTAAGATTACGCTCATCGGTTTGCGAAGTGTTTTCTCCAAGGTTCAACAAACTGTTGTCTACGGAATAAGATCTTATGGTTGAAGTAGCAGTTGTCATTGATTCGTATAAATTATCATTTGATTCATCAGTATATTTGGATGAATTTAATTTGAAGCGGCCAAATGAGCCAGTTGTAAAATGCCCAGTTACATCTGTTTCAGAGGTATAGCTTTCTAAACGTTTATAACCATCTCCTCTTTGTTTTGTTGAGGGACTTGTAATTTGCAATGATGTTTTCCGAGCGTTTAATAAGACGTCCTGATCCATTCCTGTCTTACCTCCAATATTTATCTGAGATGAATACGTTTTATTTTGCATTGAGTGTGTCGTTGACGTTACTGATGATTCTCCCGACACTTTCTCAGAGCTTTTTGCATTTGCCCTGTAAGTCGCATATGACGAAGGTCCTGTGTGAGTGTTTGCTGAATCTACGTCTTCAATAACTATGGTAGGGCGTACAAATATAATTGCTGGGTTCATTTCAATCACCATATCCTCAGCCCTATCAACAAAGCCTTGTGATGGTGCCGGTGCCACATCTGCAGTATAGATTTTATGATGGACCGTGGGTGAACATTTCGCCCTCTCTAATATGATTGAAAGTACAGATTTATGTGACTGGGCGTGCGCTCTTTGTCTATGGCTTCCTAGCTGCACGAATTTGCCAGTTTTTGAGTTAGACCCGTCACGTATTTAGTATACTTAAATGCTTAAAAACATAAAACAACCTCAAAAACAAACAAAATAAATAATATCGAGGGCTGACCGCGAAACTCTCCTGAGTGCATATGAAGTGGAAGGAGATGAGCAGTTTTGCGGTCAGTCCTCGATATATGCAAGAAGGGCTCATCATTCTTTTCTTAACATATGCTGATAAGACCTTCTGACATTCATTGGAAGAATTATATTGAAGTCGATGGCAATCATTTAATCTATAAACACCAATGCAAAAATGCACACGAGGATAACTACAACACATATAATTCTTGAGATACAGTAAGGATTTGATAAAGTGTTTTAAGGATTTGATGTTATAAAGTGTTTTAAAATACCTGATAACTGTAATGTGTGTTCATGGTAGAAGATGAATAAGAGTGTCCTGACTGCATTGTTCCAGACATCGGCATGTCATAGTCGGGGATGTTATCGTTTCCGGCCATGTATTGTCTGAATGTATTCGGTAAACAGCCTCTACAAAAAACATACAAAGTTTGTAGTGAATGCAGCAACGAGAGGTAAGTAGAAATTTTACGTACTTAGTGTATGAAACTTACCAAAGCACAGACTCCCATTTATCAAACCCTTACAGACTAGAACAATGCAAACAACCTACATAAGAATTCCTTAAGTTTTATATGAACACTTTGTTGATCTGATCGTTTAAATATGAATGTTTCTGTCTCCTATGATTCATACCAAGGAGACAATCATTATATATTAAAACAGCAGCATCCTATAATTTTTTAAAGCTGCACCTACCTGTCATAACTATTCATTGTGCCTGCCTCAGAGCCGTAACTTTGCATGGTATTTGTCTGATAGTTAGCTGAGTAGTTGGTAGATGACGATCCAAGATGGGCACGACCTGCTTAGGTTATGCATTAAATCATCTTTGACAAGCCCACATTTTTTTTCTTCAAATTTGACGTGCTCACTATTCTGCTTGTATAATTCTACAGGCAACAGTGGCAGACTGTCCTAAAACTATTCAACATATTATTAAATCATATTTATATGGTGATGATACAAAATTAGTAATAATAAACTGCAACATAGCAGTCTCGAAACTTACTTAAAAACCCATTATAAATAAGAGCATATATCGGAGAAATCAATTACCTCATGTGAAAGAAAATGTATTGAAAGAACAAATAAAAGAAAAAAAAATGCTCTGAATCAATCACCTTGCAAACCTTTTATAAATTTTTACCAATTGCAAATTTGACAACCAAATTATTAAAAAATAAAAAACTAAATAAAATAACCTTAAATTGTAAACTAAATATAAAAAAAAAAAAAAAATTAAACTAAAAAATATACATACTATAATAGATATAGGATATAATATTCAATATAATATACGTATATACACACTGGAATATAATTGATATGAAGATGATGTTTAGTAAATGAGCAGTATGTGGATGATGTTTCTTTTGTTGAATAATCCTAAAATGATGATATTATGAAAAACAGCAGAAAAAAAGAAATAGTGTGATTTATCTGATTTCTTACAGAAAAACCGTTTTATGAAAAGTTAAAATACTGAAATAGAACAAATCTTGTTTGGAGTTAAGTTTATCTTCATACAACTAGCATATACATGAATATGTTTTTATATATTATCTATGAATTAAATGTAGAAATGTATGAAAAGATAAAGCAGAAATAAAATGATCTAGTATAAAAAAGGAAAAAGGATAAGCCAATGCCCGTTGAATGCATCACTATCTCAATAAAAGGGAAACTAAAATAGCGTACTAAATATAAATTTGCAAAATAAAAGGCAGGGTAATAAAGAGGGTAATCATTTCTTTGTTGCATATCAAAGACAACAAAATTATCATATCTAAAACAGATGTGTGACACATACAGTTTATGTCTTGAAAATATTACATCCCTTGTTTGATTTTAACAGTTGGCGCCAAATAAAGATTTCTTTTTTCAACAAAAAAGAAATAACCATCTAATAAAACCACCCATTGTTAGCAAAGAAAAAAAGGAAAAAGAAAATGAAAGATATATCAGCATCTGCAGTCTAAGACATGAAGTAACAAATCGAAACTAAGAAAGGGAATATAGCGAATATTTCTATGCGCCCAAAACAGAAAATAACTTTATTACAGATATGAATTTGTTAGTGTAAGAGTGCAAAAAGAGACGGTGAAATTCAAAGTACCGACGTTCTGAACGGCTGCCAAGGAGTGATCTCATTTCCAACATGTTTTGGCAGTGTTAATTTCAGACTTGAACACTTCCAGAACATGTTTGTTCATGTGTCAAAAGCATGAAATAACAGTGTTAATGTGAAATGTAAATCATGAAATGTAAACATGAATATATTGCAATAAATCTCGGAGTTGGAGAAAAACAATTATAGCACAATATCATTTTATTCAGATTGATATTTTCAGATATTCTACAATTATAAAAAACTAATAAAAATATCAAAATATACGACATTTTGAAATACAATTTCAGTAAATACATGGTATTTAAATAGAAGTAAATACATGGTATTTAAATAAAAACAAATATTGAACAGCAAATGTATACTATATTTTTTCTTGTGTCTTGGTTTATTATCCTTTTAGAGCTATACAATACAAATCGTATATATATTATATAAAAGTAGAATTTAAAAAAAATGAGGATGATTTAAAGTTTCCTTATTATTTCATAAAAATAAAATTTGGATCAAGACAAAAACATGAGGGTGAATATTCTCAACATTTTATAAAGGTTATGTACATACCGGTTGCTCTAAGGTTAGCCGAATCAACATTATCTGCCGTGGCAGCTCCGCCTCCGGCTCCGCCCCCTTGTACTGATGTATTTGTTGATTGGAAGTATGACGTGTAGGTGGAACTACCCCCTCCTGCACCCGCGCCGCCACCGCCTGCAATGTGACAACAAAGGCAAGCTCTCGTGATATTGTAAAACTGATAATGATGAAATCGTATAATGATAAAAAATGAGGTTTAATTAAGAGTGTCATTGTTTTAAATTCCGTTTTACGATGGAGACAACATGGGTAATTAAGAAAATAATCATATTCTTCGTTAACCGTAAATTATGATTCATATTTAATGGCTACTATGGCATTATATGATACACACAACAGTATGTTCCTACCTGACAACGTTACACGTGGTTGAGAAAGTATACCATGAATTATTTTAGTATAGCAACTCTTAATCGATTGCTGGCATATTTACTTTCCATTAATATTGAAATTAAAAGATCAATTTAAAAATAT
>CM037789.1:21140012-21161902 GCA_021229015.1 Solen grandis
AACATGGCGCATCACTGTCAAGAATTAGTGATGCATGGATTCGGTGAAAATTAAAAAAGCCTTTGGGTGATCTTTTCAATAAAAGCATGTGACAGGTGATTTGGAGAATATAAACACACTGGGTGTATTTCAGTGATGAAACATAACAAAATTTTTAAAATATCTTTTTTAGCATAGAACTTGACATGTTCATACCCAAAAATACAAAAATTTAAAAAAAATAAAGCATACACAAAGAGGTTACAAAAAATTTAAAAAGAGAAGCAAAAAAAAATAGTTGGAAAATTAAAAAAAGTATTTAAGCAGCATTTCAAAATACATGTATATTATGTTTTTAATTCTCTAAATTTTCTGGACTTGAGAAGATCTTACAAAAAAAGCAGAATAAAATAAACTTAGCCAGTTTAAATTGATTATTCTTGTTGTTTGGGTTTTGACATTAGAGTTTTAAACTTTTTTAAAATTTAGGCCATTGACAATAGTTTGGGTAAAAACTGTTTTTTTTAAAATTTCGCAAATTTTGGACATACCAATAGAAAGTGAAAATTCATTTTCTCCCAATTTTCATTGAACAGGTTGGCATATCCTTTCATTCCTGCTTACATTAATTGTTTTTCCGGTTTCAATTAAAATTATGGGAGGAGAGCTAAATTTTGTCATACTAACTTTATTTTCTATTAATATTAATGCAATTCAGATTTTTCTCCATTTTAAGATCTTTTTTTAAAAAATTTTATTGAATTTTAATCTACTTGAGGTGTTGATATTTTTAAAGCATGTTTGTTGATATATATCTATTACCCCTTTTTTTTTATTATATGAAATTCTATTGGTAAAGTATCTTGATTAACCAAAAATCCCGTCATGCCTATTTGGGTTAAGTGTTTTTTTTACATGAAACCCCCAAATTTAATTCCATTATAAGTAATGTTATTATTTGCGTTTTTCACGCAGAAAATTGTATAAAATTTTAAATTTAAAAAATTATTGTCAGCCTTGATTATTTTTGTCCAGTATTTCATTATTATGATTTTTCTTTTTAATTCCATTGGAAATCGCCCTAATTAAAACCGTAAACACTATCAATATTTGTAGTTTTTTTTAAACCCCCACAATTTTTTTTCTCAAAAATTTGGCGTGAATTTGTTCGATATTTTTATTTTCCCAAAGAAACCCGAAAACCTCAGCGCCATAATTTAAAACGGATCCCACGGGGGTATCAAAAAAAAGTTACATTTATCTTGCTTGTTAAATTCAATTGATAAACAAACAATAAAAAAAATAGGAAATGCGAAAAGAGAACGGTGGCTATAGATTTTTGCTTTCGAAAAAATTTTTACCTTTTTTAAATAGCGTAACTCCCAAATATCTAAAATTATCTTATATCTATTTTTCTAGATTACCATATTGAAAATCGAATTTCGTATGACTTTTTTTTTCCCCAAAAATCATGATTTTAGTTTTATTTGTTTTTTCCCTTTTAGATGCCAAGTATTACAGTATTGTTCAAGATCTTTTAAATAAAAAGTAATATTTTTTAAAAAGATATTGGGCGTGGGTTTTAAAAAAAAACAAGATTTTCATTCATGCTAAATATACTTTAATTAAGAAACTTAAAAATTTGGAAAATTATATGCAAAACCTTTTCAAAGACTCTAATGTTAGGGATAGGTTAAAAAACCCTTTTTTGAAATAATTGAAAAAAAAATGTCTTTTTTTGGGGTAGTAAACATGATGAATGGCAATGTTTTTAAAAAAGGGTTTTTTTTGAAAAAAGAAAAAAGTCCCGAATGGGAAAAAAAACAGGAATGTAGAAAAAAAAAAAGTACAATTTTAAAATAATTTTCAAAATTATTTCAAAAAAAAAATGTACAGTAAAGAATGACTAGACTATTATACAAAAGACACGACTGCCCATTATCGTAAACAGGTTTAACCTGCACCTTTAAAAAATTGTAAAATGTTTAAAAAAATCAAATATGAAATGTTTGTTTATAACAAATATTTCAGAGTACCCCCAAAATTTTTAATTTTAAAACAGTGTATGTTATAAAATTTTCCTATTAACCATAAAAAAATCTATGATAATCCGCTAGAACCCTTCCCAGGAAAAGGGCGCGAATGACCCACCGCACAACAAATTTAGTTTCGCTCTAAAATTTGTTCAGTATTTTTTCAATGAAATATGCTTAAATTTTTAAAAAAGGGAATTTCAAAAAATTTTTACCCGTAAATAGGCTTGTTTGATATTTTTTCATATCATTATTGCATATGACAATTATGATATAAAACGTTATTAGTTGTTTTGGTTTTGGCGAATTAATTTTCAATGAGAGCATCTCGGCAGGCCCGGGAAAAATTCAAAATACATGTAATTAAGGGGGTTTATGTCATAAAAACGGGGGATTCCCTTTTTTTTTGTTTTAAATCCCTTTTCACAAAGAGCATTCCTCAAAATTTAGGAAAAGGATTGTATTTAACTTACTGAAATCACTTTCATGTTTACATCAAAAAGAAAAGTAATAACACCAAGGGGAATGATATACACAAGGGTGCACCCCCTTTTTTACAGTAATTTTTTTAAATCCATTTAAAGATCGTTAACCAATAACAGGAGTCCCTTTTTATTTAGCTTAGAATTATTTACCGCTGTTAGCGTACATTTGTTTTGGGTTTTAAATGCCCCAGTTGAAAACGAAATTATACAGCTACGCCGAAAAATTGCAAGCCTGTGGAGTATGTGCAAAAAAAAGGCATCATCCGCGAATAAGAGGAAAATAATTTCATTTCGTTTTCACTAAATAATCCCCCGATATCTGATTAAGGTTTGACAAAATAACTTGACAAAAATAGAAACAATAAGCTGGACACTGGTCCCCCCCTGTTTAACGCCGATAAATTTAATCAAAGAAAGTAAAGTATTGACCATTGTGTCGAACACATGCTTTTAACCCAAAACTATACAACTTTTATCAATTTTCAAATTTAGAAAATAACATTTGAATATACAATTTATGAAAAAAAATATTTCCCCGATCAATATTGTCCCCAAACCCTTTTTTTGGAAAAACATAAACCCGATAATTTTTTTTTATTTTTGCGCTAAATCAAAGGAAACTAAAGGGAAAAATATCTTTTTTGAAGGACTTTGTTCATAAGTTTTTTTTATAAGGAAAAAAAAGTTTTTTTAGAATGCAAAAAGGTTTTTTTCAAATTTTAACGGTTTTTCCCAAAAAAATTAAAGCATGTTTAACTTATTTGAATTTTTGCCTTATGAATATATTTTTTTATACTTTTGAAAATTTAATTCTTGGTTAAATTCTTTTTATAAATTTTTTTCAAAAAATTTTATTGTTTAAGAAGATGGTCTTTAATCATGCAAAACAAACATTTTTGGGTAGACACTTAATTTTTTTTTATCAATTCTGAAGATTTAAAAAAATTGTTTTTAAATTATATATCGGACGAAAAAATTTTAAAAGACATGGGTTTTTTTTTCTTTTTAAGAATCACATGCAAAGAAAATTTCATTCAGAAAATAAAAGTAAATTCTTCCGAAACTTAATTTTATGCTTGTTAAGTAGGGGGCTTTGTAAAATTTAAAAAATTTTTTGACCAAAGTTCGAAATGTATTGATAAAATTTAATTTCTTTTCGAAATTTTGGCAATTTAATGCCGGGGAATCTAATTTTAAAAATAAAAACTTTTTAAAAATAAAATAATGGACCTATATTGGGGGCTTTACCAAAAAACTTTTAAGTGGACTAAATTTTGCTTCAATCCCAAATAAAATTTTGGAAAAAATTTAAATTATAAAAAGATACTTTTTTTATCGGAATTTCAATTTTTCAAAAAAATTGATCAAAATTTATTGAAAAGGAAAAAACTTTGAAAAAAAATAGGATTTTTCCATTAAATGACTCAAAACCCGTACTTAAAAAATTCTTTAAAAGAAAAAAATTTTGCCCTTTTGGCCAATAAGCGCCCAATTTCTGTTCTTTCCTTTTATTTAAAATTAAATAATAGTTTTAGGACCAAAAATTCGAAACTGGGCCCTTTGCATAATTCAAATTTTTCGAATTTAAAATTTGAAAAAAAGGTGCACAAAATACAATAAACATTTAACTTCTGTGAAATTACAAATAAAATTCAAAAAATAGAGCTCTAGGCGCAAAAATTTAAGTGCTCAAGTCTGATAATTACTTATTAAAATTTTAAAATTATTGAATTAAAATTTATATTTTTTAGGTATTTAATTTTATTTGGAAACAACACAAAAAACCAATTTTGGTTTGGAAAAAAAAAAAATAAAAAAAACTAAAAGTCTTTTTTTTTTAAGAAAAACGAAGGGGTTTTCCGTTTGTTTATTTCAAATGTTTAAATATTAATTTAAAAACAAAAATGGAAAAATGTTGGCTAATAATGTTTAATTAATAGAAAATCTCATTATTAAAAATATTTTTTATTTAAAAAATAATTTTTTATTTTTTTTATTTTTTTTTCTTTCTTCTTGGAAGATTTTGAAAGAATAAATATGGATTTATTTGATACATTTTACAAACATCAGAAAAAAAAAAAAAAAAAATAAACCCTAAAGTTTTTTTTTTATTTCAACTTTAAAGTTTTTTTATTCTTTATTTAATACCCTTTTTCTTGAAGCATATTTTAAAAAATTTTCTTTAAATTTGACCCAAAATTAAAATTTTAAAAAAAAAAAAAAATATTTAAAAAAAATTAACTTTAAACCCTTAAATTGATTATTTTTAATTTGCAAAATTAGAAAAAACGGGCAGGGGGTTTTTAGCAAAAATAAAATATTTCATTTCTATGTAATTAAGTTATAAAGTCTTAAAACTTTCAAATTCTTTGCTATTATTTGTTATTTTTAAGATTTTAAAAAAAGAAACCGTTAAAACATTTAGAAAAATAAAAAATCAATAGGAGATTACATGTATTTGTCTTTTCTTAGGTTTCGAAACCCGTTAAGCAAATGCAAAAGTTTCCTTTTAAAGGTTTCTGGCTCAGTAAAATTTTTACTAATTCACGAAAATGCGACTCTTTTAAAAAAAAAGTAACAATTTTATTAAACGCAGGCATCTTCCTGAAAAAGAACAATCGGATTTTGCTAAACCCCAACCCCAATGCCCCTTTTATTTTTTTTTAAAAATTAAATAATTTCAGTTTTCCCCATAAAGAAAAACATGAATAGGTCATGTTTGATAACGTACTCACTTGAAATTTTCTGCGCATGTCAAGGCACGGCAATATTACTTATTTAAAGTTAATATGTCCAATCTTATGGTTTCTTTTAAATGTATTTCGCTTACAAATCAATGTTGTCATAAACAAGTGCACAACATAAATTCCTTAAGGTATGCTTTAGATTGCCACAATACTCATGACGCTGAAGCGCGAATACGTATTTAAATGAATGATTTTAATATTTCAACCACGGCAAAATCAAGTGACTAAAGAAAAGTATCTGTTTTGGAAGGACATGATTAGCTAACATTCTATATCATCAAATAATGTGAATTATGAACGTACTAATTTTCGACATTTTTGACAAGTTTAAGTTCATTGATCTAATTGGCGTTTTATTTTTAAAATAATTCTTGCTTTAGTATTCATGACGTCATAACTACGTGACAAATCAAACATTTCTTGCAGTATGCATCACTTCAATTTTAACTCTATCAATTCTCAAGATTTCAATTAAGACTGATTCAAAATTCATGATACCAGAGCAAGAGAAATGTTAAAAAATGCCTTTTTGTCTTTTTAATGACGTCATAACCACGTGACGTAAAAGAAAATCATTCAGAAAAAAGAATGTAAACCTCTATGCCGATATGCTATCCAATGTTCATGCTTCTAACGCATCAGGGGGCTTTGTAACATTAAAATGTAATTTAAGGACCAAAGTTCGAATCTCAGTTGTGCCATGAAATCTTTTATATTTTCGAATTTGGAAATTTGAATGCCACGGTGCAAATCTACATCCTAAAATACATCTTCTGTGAAAATATCAATATAATCGGACCGAAATTGAAGGCTCTAGAGCGCGAACAAAATTTTGAAGGTGACGTCAAATCTGACGTCATTTGACGTCATTGAAAATTAAAAATAAATGAATTTATAAATTTAAAGATTTTAATCGCTGCAATACAATTTTCAAAAAGATTGAGTCAAAAGTCTTGATACCAGAGGGAAATAAATTTTTTAAAAAGTTGCTTTTTGTCGTTTTTATGACGTCATAATCACGTTACTTAAGAAAAAATCCTTTAAGAAATAGAAAGAAGACCTCTAGGCCGATATGCTGTCCAATTTTCATGCTTCTAACGCATCAGGGGGCTTTGTAACATTAAAATATAATTTTAGGACCTAAGTTCGAATCTTGGTTTTGCCATGGTATCTTTATATTTTCGAATTTGGAAATTTGAATGCCACGGTGCAAATCTACATCCTAAAATACATCATCTGTGAAAATATCATAAAAATCGGACCAGAATTGAAGCCTTTAGAGCGCGAACAAACTTTTAAAGCTGACGTCAAATCTGACGTCATTTGACGTCATTAAAAATTAAAAATAAATAAATTTATAAATGTAAACTTTTTAATCGCTGCAATACAATTTTTAAAAAGATTGGGTGAAAAGTCATGATATAAGAGCGAAATAAATTTTTAAAAAAGTTGCTTTTTGTCGTTTTTATGACGTCATAATCACGTGATTTAAGAAAAAATCCTTTAAGAAATAGAAAGAAGACCTCTATGCCGATATGCTGTCCAATTTTCATTCTTCTAACGCATTAGGTTCCCTTGTAACATTAAAATATAAATATAGGACCTAAGTTCGAATCTTGGTTTTGCCATAAAATCTCAATTTTTTCAAATTTTGAAATTTGAATGCTAGGGTGCACTTCTACCTTCTAAAATACATCTACTGTGAAAATATCAAGAAAATCAGACCAGAATTGAAGGCTCTAGAGCGCGAACAAACTTTTGAAGCTGACGTCAAATCTGACGTCAATTGACGTCATTGAAAATTAAAAATTATTGAATTTAAAAATTTATACTTTTTTGTCGAAGCATTTTAATTTTCATGTTGCTTGACCATTGGCAACATATATAAATTAACTCTTGAATTAGGTTGGAAGAAGAAGAATAATAATAATAATAAGAAGAAAAATAAACATAACAAACCCTATACGTTTTCCGCAAGTTTGCGGAAAGCCGTAATAATAAGAATAAACATAACAAACCCTATACGTTTTCCGCAGGTTGCGGAAAGCCGTAAAAAAAAACGACTGGGACTCAAACCTTCAATTTGTATATTGTCAGCTATTGCTGGAAATTCCAGCCATTTATGGTTCGAAATATCTATGCATGAATTGCGAATTTGTCTCCTGCATAATTATTATCTGTTTTCATTACAGTTTATTAAATACAATATCTCCAGTATCTATTTTCAATACATTTTTATTTAATTTTGACTTCCATATCGAAATAAACATGAAAATTGTCACCATTTAGTGTTAAAAGAGAAAATTAATTTTGGACTTTTTTCTCTTTGTAGTAAAAAAAGAGGGAAATCTATAAATAAAAAATTTCTTAATATAGCCCCGAACTGTTGTCGAATCCTAAATGTGTGCTTCCTGAGAACAGTTTTGCAAGCAACCCTGTTCTAAAAACCTTAAGATTTTATATTAATTAATATGATACTAGGTTTTTATTGATTTATTTTTGTTTTGAAATGAAAACCCCTGTATACCAGCACAAATGGAAGAGAATCAGCCTGTTGGTCGGTTGGTTGGTCAGTCGGTTGATTGGTCAGTCGGTCATGCAGTATTTAAGCAAAATCTTGTCCGGTATTTTCAGCCATTTCACCTGATACTTGGCATAAATATTTATCAGAAGCACTAAATGTGCAAGATGCAAATTTCACTTCATTCCACAAGGATTACGAAGTTATTGCCCCTGAATCAACTTGAAATGTCTTGTCCAGTGAATTTCTCTTTCAAATTCAGTCTGATTCATCTAATACTTTACAAAAAATGTTCTTCATTAGCAGACAGACAGACAGACACGTTTATTTCGATTCTCAGGTACATAGTTGTACAACATGAGATATAAAATGGTAATATCATTGAAGAGGGGGTACAAACAGTTAACATACAAATATACATATACATACAGAATTTCATGGCAGTTATTGGAGGATTAAGCTTAAAAAAGAAAGAAAAGAAAACGTTAATTCATGTATTTTCTTTACACTGATAGCAAGAGGAAGAGGGGGGGGGGGAAAGTTAAATGTTAAATTAGTAATTTATATTAATAAAAGTGAGAAGATTTTTTCTTTAAACATATATATTGCTGGTTGAGTCTTAGGATACAGCAAAATAAAAGATAAGTAAGGTAATAAGGCGTACATAAAACAGATGGATGAATGGAGCAATTTGGTTTCAACAGACACACACACACACACACACAAACACACACACACAATATACATTGCATACTCACATACACTTGACATTGCACACTCACATAAACAAATAAATAGAAAAAACAAATGTTCATACAAAAGCGTTTTGATGGATTTAATTTACATCAATAAACAACATGAGAGAGTATCATAAAATGTTTATGAACTATCAAAATAAAGAGAAAATAATGCAAGATTTTGTGTAGTTTGATCATTCAATGTGAAAGGAGGAAGGAGAGTGAGGTAGAAGGGGGGGGGGAGAAACTAAGAACAGAGAGAGAGAGAGAGAGAACGATTAGGTCATTCAATATACAAATATCATGTCTAATTTGCATCTCTGTACATCAGAAGAAACAATTCCCTGTACGAAATAGGTGCATGATTTAGTAGAGCTTGGTCAATAGAGAATCTGTCACATAAGTGTACTTCTAACGGGCACCAGAAAAACGAGCACATGTGTACATTTGTAAAAGTGGATAATAAATTCATAAAACTTCCTTAAATAATTTAGGTGTGTCGGTGTTCTACGGAGGAAATAGATAGAGGAAAGGATAACTGTGTCTGCTTGTGCAGACTAATGCACTTCTATGGAAAATGTAACAAACATGTAAGAGAAAGTGTATCTTGAAGTTGGCTGCTTAGTGTTATGATGCTGGTTGTGTTGTTAAATTAATCAATGTCAACAGTATCATGCCTTTAGGCGAGCCAGTTATAACGTCATGACTATGTGGACAATTTTAATGCCTTGGAAATTCAGTTTTAAGAGTAAGTGAATGTTCTACTCATGTCATAATTATTATTTTTTTTTCATGTTGATATGTACTTATCATTGGATCGATTTTATACCATTACATTGCGATCTTATATCAATTAAATTTGGAAATAATAATATTAGTGAATGTGACGTAATACGTTTTATAGTTACACGTTCGCCGTGTCAATAGCAAAAAGTGACTCTCCTGTGTGAAGGTCAGCACGACGTATAAGCATGTTCATTAAAAGTTAAATATAAGATTGTTTTAGTTCTTTTAGATTTTAGTAAAGCTTTTGACAAGGTCAGCCACTTAAAGTTATTGTACAAATTACAGGAACATGGAGTCAATAATTCAACCCTGTTGTGGATAAAATCTTTTCTCATAGGCAGAACACAAAAAGTCGTTTTGGAGGGAGGATGCTCATCAGAAGTCCCAGTAACATCAGGAGTACCTCAGGGATCTGTACTTGGCCCACTTCTCTTTCTGTTATATATAAATGATCTTCCAGATACCATAACTTCTCAAGTTCGTTTATTTGCAGATGACACTGCCGTTTACCTAGCTATAAACAACAAGCAGGACTGTATTACACTTCAGAAAGACCTCGACAAGCTGGTGCAGTGGGAAAAGAAATGGGAAATGGAATTTAATCCCCGTAAATGCATTGTTTTAAATATTACTAAAAAGAAGAAAGCACTTTCCTTTGATTACAGATTACATGGACAAGCTTTAGAAACAGTGGATAATGCCAAATACTTAGGAGTTACAATATCAAAAGATCTCTCTTGGAATAAACATATTGACAACATTACTTCTTCTGCTAATAAAACTCTTGGTTTCCTCCACAGAAACATCCAGACAAAGAATAAGGAAGTTAGAGAAGCAGCTTACAAAACATTGGTTAGACCTCAAGTAGAATATGCCTCTACAGTCTGGAGTCCTCATACACAGACATATATAGATAAAATAGAAAAAGTACAACGCAGAGCAGTCCGATGGGTTAATAATAACTATTCTTATTACGACAGTGTCACCAGCATGCAGAAGGAACTTGACTGGCAAACCCTTCAGTACAGACGTGATGTCACCAGACTTCTTATGTTTTACAAAATAGTAAATAACCTTGTTGCTGTCCCATTACCTGCATATCTTGAAAGACCAGCGAGGATATCCCGCCACTTACACTCTTTATCTTACAGGCAAATTCATACTCCAGCTAGCTACTTTAAATATTCCTTTTTTCCTTATACAGTGATACTTTGGAACAGCTTACCAGAAAATATAGTCTCACAAAATGATCTTTTAGCATTTAAACAAAAGCTCCTCTCGTTTCAGATAGTAGACCGTCCCTGAATCAACAAAAAGATGTTTTTACCAGATCTTAAACCTAACATATTCACCTTTTTTTCAGAAAATGTTCTCACCCTAACAAAAATTTTATTCTTGCACAGACGCGCACCTGCCAGTAATACCCGAAAGGGGAGTTTGTGCAGTATATATAGATAGATAGATAGATAGATAGTTTTGTTTTATTTGTACACCTTATCGAACGATACAGTGAATCTGCTAAGACTTTTTAAAATTTCAGGACACTTCGATTCTAGAAGGTTTTTTATGCAAGAGTTGTTTACATGATTTCTGTTCAAAAGAGAATTTCTTTCACGTACGAAAGCAGGACAGCTGAATACGTAATGTTTCTCATTGCCAATTTCATTATGGTCACACAATGTATACATTTACGGTTTGTATAGGGGGTACCATCCCACCTCCCAGTTTCTACTGGGAGTTTGTGATTTGATGTTCTGAATTTAAATAAATTTATTCCATCAAGTAGTGGTAGGTTGATAAAATAAGTTTCAAAATCTAAAGTAGATTTAAATTCTCTATAATTTTTTTCCTGTGTTTGATAATCTTGATTCAGTTTCCCAATATTGTTTATATTGATCGATAAGTCTTAATTTTATCATTTGGTTAGTTTTAGGGGGACATATTTGGATTTTGGTTCACCCAGAGAAATGAGTATCCAGTTGAATTTATAATATCTTTTATGCTTTCTAGCCATTTGTATTTATTATTTGATGAGTTTTGCATATAATTGTACATTTTGTAAGATATCTTATTTGTGCAACCAGTTATCAATCTTATCCAGTAATGGATATGGGGTATCTTCCTAACTCTCCATGAAGCATGTAGATAGGTGTATTTTTCCTAGCCTTTGTTAATTTACGTAAAAATTCATTATGAACAGCCTCTAGCATGTCTAAATTTTCAAAACCAAATATTTCCGAGCCATATGTTAAAATTGGTAAAACAGTGTGGTCAAATAGTTTCAGGCTTAAGTCTATTAGTAAGTCAGTATTCCTAATTTTGGCAAATAAAAGGTACATTGCTTTTTTGGCCTGATGGACTGTATGTTTTCTTGCGTTTAAAAAGGAACCAGATGCAGAAAAGGTGACGCCAAGATATTGATATGTATTAGTGAATGAAATAGGATTATTTCCAAGTTTGAAGTTGAATTTAATTGTTGATCTGGCACCAGATACAATAATTTTTGTTTTGCTTAAATTAACATTTAGATTCCACTGAAAACAATAATTATGAAAAAGAGTTAAACAATTTTGAAAATCTGTAGGAGAGTCAGAAATAATAATTGTGTCATCAGCATAGAGTAACAGAAGTAGTTTTAGCCATAAAGTTTCATCAAGGTTGTCCTTAAGCTCCATGCCTTTGCCACCATTTGACTCAATATGAGACTGCATGTCATTAATGAAAAGTGAAAATAAAACTGGAGAGAGGTTTTCTCCTTGTCTGACTTCGTCTGAGCAAGAGAAAAATTGGGATGTTTCTCTATTAACTGAAACACAAGATTTAATATTGTTATACATGTTATATATGATATTAAATACTTTGCCATTTATGTTATAATTTAAAAGTTTATTCCAGAGATGCACACGATCAACTCTGTCAAAGGCAGCAGAAAAATCAATGAAACCACAGAATAGTTTCTTCTTCTTTTGTCTAAGTATGTCAATAATGGAGTATAAAGTAAAGATATGGTCCTGACAGGAGTATCCCTGTCTGAAACCAGCCTGGTTTTCTTCTATAATGTTATTAGTTTTAAGGAATTTGGTTAAACGAAGGTTAATGATTGAAGTGAAAAGTTTTCCAAAACAGCTGAGTATAGTAATAGGTCTATAGTTTGATGTCACCTTAGGGTCACCTTTATTTTTAGCTCACATGAGCACAACGTGCTCAAGGTGAGCTTTTCTGATCGCCTTTTGTCCGGCGTCCGTCGTCCGTCGTCCGTGCGTCCGTGCGTGCGTGCGTCCGGCGTCAACAATTGCTTCAAACAACATCTCCTCCTAAACGGCTTGGCCAATTTGAAAAATATTTTGCAGGAATGTTCCTTGGATGAAGCTCTACTAAAGTTGTATAAATGGTTCTGGTCCATTGCATAATTAGGTCACAGGAGCTAAAAATAGATTTTAAAAATGAAAATTTAAAAAATCTTCTTCTATGAAACCACAAGGCCTAGCCTTTTGATTTTTGGTATGTAGCATGATCTTATGACTCTCTACCAGGATTGTACAAATTATGACCCTGGGGTCAAAATTAGCCCCGCCCCAGGGGTCACTTGATTTCACATAGGCTAATATAGGAAAAACTTGAAAAAATCTTCTTCTCCGAAACCACAAGGCCTAACCTTTTGATTTTTGGTATGTAGCATCATCTTATGGGCCACTACCAAGATTGTACAAATCATAGCCCTATGGTGATAAATGACCCCGCACCAGGGGTCACTTGTTTTACATAGAGTTATATAGAAAAATCTTAAAAAATCTTCCTCTATGAATCCATAAGGCCTAGAGCTTAGATATTTGGTATGTAGCATCATCTTATGGGCCACTACCAAGATTGTACAAATCATAGCCCTATGGTGATAAATGACCCCGCACCAGGGGTCACTTGTTTTACATAGAGTTATATAGGAAAATCTTAAAAAATCTTCTTCCATGAATGCTTAGATATTTGGTATGAAGCATCATCTTATGGGCCACTACCAAGATTGTACAAATCATAGCCCTATGGTGATAAATGACCCCGCACCAGGGGTCACTTGTTTTACACAGAGTTATATAGGAAAATCTTAAAAAATCTTCTTCTATGAATCAATAAGGCCTAGAGCTAAGATTTTTGGTATGTTGTAGCATCTAATGGTTCATTACAAAGATTTTCAAACCCCCTGCGCCCAAGTCTTCTCTGAAACCATATGGCCCATTGCTTAGGTATTTGGTGTGTAGTATTGTCAGGGGTAAAATGTTTTAGATTAAGTTATATCAGAATCCTTGTCTGTTTAAAAACTTGACATCAGTTGAAGCAATGGTACTCAGGTGAGCGATTCAGGGCCATCATGGCCCTCTTGTTAAAAATTGGGATGATTGATCCATTGAGCTATGAAGAAGGGATATTCCCAGTGTTTAATATACAGTTAAATAATTTTGTGTAGACATGTAAAAGTAGATCAGAAGAGCTCTTTATTTATTCATTTAGAATATTATCTGATGAACATGCAGCCTTACCATTTTTTAGGTTTTTTTTTATACATTTCAATATTTCATCTAATTGGATTGGAGCATTAAGGTCTGAATTATCAATAATAGCATCTGGGTAATAAATTGTAGGCGGGATTTGGTTTGCATTGACTTCTTTAAAATATTCATAAAAGTCCTGTAGTGATGGCGTGTTGTTGTTTAATTGTTTAGGATGTATATTATTTAAGAACCTCCAATATTGTTTTGGATCTTTGCTTTGCATATTTCTTAGTTTTTGGGCCATAGAATATTTATATTTTCCAACAAAATTGTAAAAAGTTCTTTTATATATCTTACTTTCTGTCTTTAGAGTAAGTTTGTTTGCATAACTTGGTTCTTTATTGTATTTCTTTTTAGCACGATGATACCGTTTCCTGGCACGTTCACATTCTGGACCGTACCATGGCTTTTTATTATTTTTTGGCTTGCCTAGATTTGTGGGTAGGTTACTGTTACCAAAGGTTTGTCGAGCTGAAAACAGTTGGCTTATTTTGTCTGTGACAGTGTTTAAATCATTTTGAGATTGTGGGTTCTGATCAAGATCCGACAATATTTGCTGAAGATGTGTCCTATTTATGTTTTCTTTAAACATACTGGCTTTGTCATTTTTCTACTTAGGTTTAAGGTTACGCCTTTCAGTGTGAATTTCTGGGGATATGTGACATCTAATATTCCATTCTAATATGTTATGGCCATCAGAGTAGACTGGATCGGTTTCGAGTATATCAAAATGGGATATGAGGTCAAAGCAGTTTATTGTAGCTAGCACATAATCAATTACTGAAATATCTTTAAATGTACATTTGCCCTGCTTATCGCGACCGATCCGCCCATTCAGTATAAGCATGCCATAGTTCCTACACATTTCGATGAGTCGAAAACCGTGGGAATTTGTTTTACGGTCGAATGATTTCCTGTGTATAGGAATGGACAGGTGTTCGAATAATGAATGTGTATCGTGGTCTACATTAGTGAGTAAATCTGCGTAAAATATTGTCCTATAAATGGGTCAATGGAAAAAAAATCATGAAGTTCTGAAGTTCTTGAATTAAAGTCACCGGCTAAGAAGACGTATCTATATTTGTTACAGTTGTCAAATACAGCATTAGATGTGCAAGACGCAAATTTCACTTCGTTCCCACGAGGATTACGGAGTTATTGCCCTTGATTTGACTTTAAATATCCTGTGACGCGAACTACATTTTTTAACCAACTCGGTTCAAATGTTGTGTGTGAATTGATAATCAGGTGGATAGGTGCGTGTCATAAATTTCACTTGAGTTGTCTCAAGGATCGCAGAATTATTGCACTGATTTCATTTTTGCGTTATCTCCCTTTGGTTAATTTTGTTTTTCTTGTCCGGAACATTGCTCAAATATTATACAATGTATTAACTTGAAATTTAAAATGTAACCAGAATCTGATGGCAACTAGGAAAAGTGCAGTGTGCAAGAACTGTTACTCTACCTGGTTCCATTTTTTAATAATCTCCCTTTGTTAAATAGCTTTTTTTTTCTTGTCCCGAAATTAACTTGAATATTATACATGGTATTTACTTGAAACTTAAAATATGACCAGATGGCGACTAGGTGAAGTGCAATGTCTAAAAACTGTGACTACACTTTTATACTGCTGTGCCAAATAACCATAACTGATTCTCTGTCCACTTTAAAAAATGACTTTACTTACTTATTGATTGCTATCATATATAATATACTATGTATACAGGTTCTTATCTATGCTCCGCCTGGAGTCTGGCTTCTCCTGTAGCAAAGCATATGGCGGGGGTATTAATCACCCACAGTGCAGATATAGGTGCCGATATCAGTGCTATATTGGCCCGATAACTTCTGCTGACTGGGTATATTGTGTATTTGAATGCAACTACAGTGGTCACTCGATTCCTCAAGGTCGGACGGGATCAGCATAATAATTCGAAGAATCGCCATATTCGAGGAATCATTTATATGTCAAAATTCAATATATTTATATTTGTTGATACCTCAACTTTATCTTTTCATTAATTATTTTGTTACGTTTAGACTTAAATTGTACCTTTAAACATAGAATATATTTAACCATTACAAAAATAACTCGATTACAGCTCTCATTGCAAAAGTTAAGTCAGAAATAAGTTCTTTATCACCGATAATTTGATTGAAACCCTTTGTTTTAATTTGTGTAATTGCGGCGTTGTGTATTTTTTACATTCTTGTAATAAACACTAAACATTTTTCCGTGGTTCTCCAAATAAATGATTACAGAGAAAAAAACAACAACAAAAAACACATAAACAAACAACCAAAATAGGCTTCTTTAATGACAAATGATTAATTATGCATACCCATCACAGTTTGTTACATGATCAGTAGATGAGAAAATACGTTTTACATGTACGTGTTGATATAACGATTCACCTATGTGCTCTCGGAGGTTTGACGATGTGTGAAAAGGTGTGAATTACAGGGATAGGTGGTTATAGGGCTGGTGTTTGCTTGTCAGTGAGATACAGATAGGTTTTGTTATCGACTTCGAGGAATTGCATAGAAATTATATAGTATATGCTATTTAGGGATCGGGGACGGAGCTCGAGGAATCCAAAATCGCATGTTTGAAGAATCGCCCAAAATTTATATAGAATAAGAAGGGCTAAAACAAGGGACCGGGCTTGTAGCTCGAGTCATCGCCGGTATTCAATGAATCGCCACATTGAGGAATCGCGTGGCCACTGTATGAACTAACCTATACTACTTATGGGTACTTTTCTATGTTGAAGCGGAGACAAAAGTTGGCAGTTTTGTCTTGGTTTTGATGCCTTTAGTGACGTCCTGGTCACATGTTTTTGCTACACTGTAAGTTAAGCATTTTTGGAAAATAGAAAATACCCTACTTCACTTTTACATAATTTTAAACATTTTCGGAAAATATAATTGGCAATTGACCAGAACAGTGAAAATTGTATGGCAAATATTTCAGACTATGTCTTTTGAATGCAATGATTTTCAAATTCATAGCACATCATATGACATCATAGACGCTAGATTTGACGTCAGTTAAAATGTTTGTACGCGCTCTGCAGAATTTATTTTTGAATGAATTTTCTAGTAAATTCACAGAAGGTTATAAGTTAGGATTTTGTTGTGCATCCTTACTTTCGTTTTCAAAATATTGAAAAGACCGAGGTTCTGTGGTGAACCCAAGTTAAAAAAAATATGACCTCGAGATTAAATTTAGTACAATCTGACTAAAGTACACGATCTTCCTACGATCTTATGTAGCGTAGCGTTTATATAAGAGATGACTTTAGTCAGATTGAGTACTCCATATGAGATAAAAAGCTAAAATTCACACATATTGTAATTTTAAAGGTTTTCTTCAGATTTTCATAGGCCGGACGTCATTTGACATCATGGGGTTATTATATGTTTTCATTTCTCGTGCAATAAATTCAGTGTGATCCCAATGGTCAAGAACTACAAAAAATTTATGGCATATATTAAATTTGCTGAATTTTCATATGCAATTATACTACTCAAAGTTTGCTAAGCACCATCAGCTATTTTCCCATAGCGTTGCATGCTTAGACAAGCGACTTTAAAGGCATGCTACATTAAATTTTACATTAAAACAAATCTTGCTTTTATGCAGAAGTATTGTTTATGTACAAACTGACTACCAGTTACAAGAAATAAGCCTTTCGGATCCTCAATACTGGGAATTAATAATAACTAGAAAGTGCGAATTTTGAGAAAACACCTTAAAATTTAAAGTCAGTTAAATTCATAACTTTGATCTTCAAATATTTCTGTTTTCTAAATGGAATACTTTTAAGGATATTTGTGACGATGTTGGCCTGTTCATTGTTATTTTTTCTGTATTGATCACAAGATTTAACTTCCATTTATAAAATGCCATTTCTTGCAAAAAGAAACACACTTTTGTGAATTTTGCAAATAATGACAGGAATTGACTAAATCGTTGTAACTCATTTTTGAGTCTCTTTTCTATCATTTTAACAAAAACTATGCGTAAAATTGATTGTCAGCTAACGCTTTCCTTTTAGGTACATAGCATTACATTCAGCATGTGTTTTCATGTGACTCTATGGGAAAATAGCAGGTGGTGCTTAGCAAACTTTGAGTAGTACATATGACATCAGAATAGACGTCGGATCAAAAAGTTTGTAAGCGATCTGAAACATTATAAATTGATGAATTTTTCGAAAATTTTCAAAGAATGTATAGGTTACACTTTAGATACCTAATATTTTCTGCGCATTCCGTATTAATAATTTTCAGTTCGATTGAGTTTTAAACGGTTTGCAGAAAGTCCTATCGTTTGCCGTGCAAACGAAATCTAGTTTCTATATGTTGCAAGAGTCCCAGGACCATGAAAATTTAACGGTTTTTGCTTCTCATACACTGAAATTTTGATTTCAATGATTTTCATATGCCTATGACGTCATATGACGTCACATTTCACGTTGTCTACAAACGTTTGTACGCGGACTACAGCCATTATTTCTGGGCCGATTTTCATCAAATTTCACAGAATGTGTATGTTAGGCTCTTGTTGTGCATCCCGGTGTCCGTTTTTCCAAATTCGAAAAGGCAAAGGTTTTATGGCGAATCCAAGATTCGAACTAATAACGTCAAATTTCAAATGCGTATTAAATCGCTTCCAGAAGAGCTAGAAAGCTGATATTTGGACTGAATATTAGTCTCTAGATCTTCTTTACATTCCAAAAGGATGAACGCCATATGACGTCACATGACGTCCTAATGCTAATAAAATTTTCGTATTAAAACTTAACGGTTTTTAAGCCCTGTAGGCTTTATTTTTTGTATGATTTCCTTGAAATTTTGTCTGAAGATGCAGTATTAGATTCTATGGAACCCTGTAACTTCCGTTTCTGGAAAATCCCAAAGGTCAAGGTCATATATCAATTATCGTGTTTTTCTTCGTCCTTAAATATCTCATAAACGGCAAATATTCTATCGAGACACTATGTATATAATTTGTAGTGCTGAAAAAGACCTTTCAGATGATATTTAGTTTTTGATGATCGGGGCTGAATCGGTTGAGTTATGGCGGAAAAATGAAAATTTGGTAACCTCCAGTGTGATTTGGCCCTTTTGAATGCAACAATTTTCATCTTCATATGACGTCATTTGACGTAACAGTTCAAATAAGCTACCAAATTTGGTTCGCGCTCTGCAGCCGTCAATATTGGTCCGATTGACTTGATATTTAAACAAAAGGTGTAAGTTGGGATGTAGATGTGCAAACATTCTTGAATTTTTAAAATTCCAAAAGTTCGAGATTTTATGTCAAAATCGAGATTCGAACTTTGGTGATGAAAATATAATTTCGTGTTATAAAGGCTCTTGATGAGTTAGAAGCGTGAAAATTGGACAGCATATGTGTCCTGAGGTCTTCTTTGTATTATTTGACAACTGACTTCGTGTAACGGAATTTGACGTCATACTGTGATAAGAAATTTTGTTTTCGAAATTAGCGGCTTTTGTGACCTGCAGGCTTGATTTTTTGACAGATTGGCATATTACTTTCAATTAATGTGCAACCTCGTGTCCCACCGTGTATGGTGACCTCCGTTTCCGGAAAATCGCAAAGGTCAAGGTCAAATGTCAGTTTTAGGTGTTTTTATTCGGCCATCGGTATCTCAAAAACGATCGGGGTTCAAATGGTTGAGTTATGGCAGAAAAACGAAAAATGTACTTTTCACGAAATTGAAACGCTGTAGCCTCATGAACTTTGAGTCAAATATTATGATTTTTTTTCAGGATAAACAAACTTAAGAGTGAAGTGATGTATACTGCCAGGAATATTTGTTTAGTCACGTGATTGTGACGTCATGAATACAAAAGCATGAATTATTAAAAAAATCATATAAGATTAGCAAGTTGATGCATGAAGTCCAAACTTACAGGAATGACGTAACCTAAGATGTGAAAAGTCGTAAAAGTTTCAAGTGATTACGTCATCAAACATGGCAGAAATGTTTTTCGGATAAGGGCTTGTATATGGAAATCTAGCAATTTGAAGTAAACAAGAAATGTTTGTGAAACATATATGCCCCCCTCATATGCCATAATATGTATATAGCTATATTACATGCAAGGAGTTTGCCTTCATAATGTTGGCTTGTCACAAAAAATTCTCAAACTTCAAAAATTTGAGTGAAAATATAATGTGCTAAAATGTGGAATTAAACATTTACTGAAATAAATGGGCTGGAGAAATATTTACACAAGTCCACAAAGGTTTAAGTGAAAGAACATTGTCAGTTATAAACAAACAAAACATGAAGACTTAGTGCTCTAGGTTTATTATAAAAATTAACAAATCAGCCTTGCTAGCCATAAGCACAAACATCCACAATAATGAAAGAAAATGATACATTATCCTTCAAATATTAATTTAAAAAGCAACCTTGTGACCTTGACCTTTGAGGTATTGACACCAAAATTGATAGGGGTCATCTACTAATCATAAGCAACAACCACATGAAGTTTGAGACTTAAAGGTCAAATAGAACTTCAAGTTATCACTCGGACAAGGTCTGGTATTATACATACACAACATGTGACCTTGTGACCTTGGCCTTTGAGGTAATGACACCAAAATCGATAGGGGTCATCTACTAATCGTGAGCAACAACCACAAGAAGTTTGAGACTTAAAGGTCAAATAGAACTTAAGTTATCACTCGGACAAGGTCTGGTATTATACATACACAACATGTGACCTTGACCTTTGAGGTATTGACACCAAATTTGATAGGGGTCATCTACTAATCATAAGCAACAACCACATGAAGTTTGAGACTTAAAGGTCAAAAAGAACGTCAAGTTATCACTCGGACAAGGTCTGGTATTATACATACACAACATGTGACCTTGGCCTTTGAGGTAATGACACCAAAATCGATAGGGGTCATCTACTAATCGTGAGCAACAACCACAATAAGTTTGAGACTTAAAGGTCAAATAGAACTTAAGTTATCACTCGGACAAGGTCTGGTATTATACATACACAACATGTGACCTTGACCTTTGAGGTATTGACACCAAATTTGATAGGGGTCATCTACTAATCATAAGCAACAACCACATGAAGTTTGAGACTTAAAGGTCAAATAGAACTTAAGTTATCACTCGGACAAGGTCTGGTCTACCGACAGACCGACGGACCGACCTACGGACTGACCGACCGACATGAGCAAAGCAATATACCCCCTCTTCTTCGAAGGGGGGCATAAAAAAAGGAAAGTAGTTATTAGGTTGGTTACCCAAGATCCAGACGTTCCTACGCAGGAAAGAGTGCCCGTGTTGAAAGGTGAATTTCGATGCATATTTGAGAGAATGAGGTGCATTTTAGGATGCAATGGTGTACACCAGGACCGATAAGCATGTTGCCTTTGTTATTACGGCTTTCTTCAAAATTTTATTAGGGCTTTTTGCCTCAAAGAGAAAGTCCTATTGGGTTTGTTATGTTTTTATTAGACCTTTTTTCTGTGCTGTTTATTGTTATTATTATTGTTTTTTTCCTTCCAAAAGAGGTTGTTATTTCAATAGGTTGCTGGCGGTCTAAAATCACGAAAAATTTAGAGCACGTATCTGACGCGATGAAATTTTAGAATCTATGAATTTTACATTCCTATGACGTCACATGACGTCAAGTTTGACATTTACTACATTTACTACTCTAATGCCTTCATTTCTGGGCGGATTTACTAGTTATTTTCACAAAATGTGTATATTAAGTTCTAGATGTGCATTATTATATACGTTTTCCCAGATTCAAAAAGACCAAGGTTCTGTGGTTAAACAAAGTTCCGAACTTTGGACCTTGAAATATATTTAAGTATTTTGTAGCTCCCATGTGAGCTAGAAAACTAAAATTGACACCACGTATACTCCGTGATTTCTTCTTTATATTCTGAGACATGCGACCTCTATTGCTAACACAGCTGTCACCCTTTCATATAAAACCCTGTTTTAGTTAGAATATTGAATGCCGACACGCCTAATGCCTA
>CM037789.1:21162002-21212002 GCA_021229015.1 Solen grandis
ATGTAACAACTTACCTGACAGTCAGCCATGTCAAATAACTCAGCCAGCAAGATGTGTGCAAATAAGTGGGGATGGAAACTGTTTCTTCAGATGTCTAGCATACCTTCTATGTGGGGACCAGTCATACCACAGTCACATGAGACAAGTTCTACTGTTACATATGTGCAGTAACTCAGAAGTGTTACATTCATTCCTTCCACCAAATACTACAATGGTGCAATACATAAACCAGTCAAGAATGGCTGAAAATAGTGTCTGGGCAACTGAGGTTGAAGTAATGTCTATGGCACATCTACTTCGAACAGATATTTATACTTATTCAAAATATGGAAATAAAATGGCATGGATAAAGCATTCAGCACATTTTGTTGACAATTCAGTTGGAGTGAATGAAAGAAACATCTATCTAGACCATCATACAGGGGATCATTACAATGTTGTCTTAACAGTTGGGCCAGAAATATCATCACATAGTAAAGAGGAAAAGTCAGTGCTTTGGAACGAAGTCTTAAAACAAACAAATTTATCCAAAGCTAGGTATAACAAACTTTATAAACAAAGACAAAGAACAAATTTGGTTTTTAAATGTGCTGAAAAGAGAAAAAGGAATGAAACACGTGCAGCAAAGCGCTGCTACACAGACTTCAAAAGGGCTGAATATGAACAAAGGAATAAAACAAGAACAGCCAAACGCTGTCAGCCAGACTTCAAAAGGGCTGAATATGAACAAAGGAATAAAACAAGAACAGCCAAACGCTGTCAGCCAGACTTCAAAAGGGCTGAATATGAACAAAGGAATAAAACAAGAACAGCCAAACGCTGTCAGCCAGACTTCAAAAAGGCTGAATATGAACAAAGGAATAAAACAAGAACAGCCAAACGCTGTCAGCCAGACTTCAAAAGGGCTGAATATGAACAAGATAATAAAACAAGAACAGCCAGACGCTGTCAGCCAGATTTCAAAAGGGCTGAATACAAACAAAAGAACGAAAAACGTATGTGTAAACACTCTCACCCAGAACTTAAAAAGGCTGAAAATGAACAAAGGAATAAAACACGATCAGTCAAACGCTGTCAGACAGACTTTAGAAAGGCTGAAAATGAACAAAGGAATAAAACACGATCAGTCAAACGCTGTCAGACAGACTTTAGAAAGGCTGAAAGTAGACAGAGAAATAAACCCCGTCAAGTAATAAGAAATGATGATAATTATCGTAAAAAAGAAAATTATGCTCGTTCTCAAACTAGGCTGAAATTGAGGACAAATTCAATTCATAAAAGAAAGGAGTCAGTCAGCAGGAAGAAATGGAGAAGTTCTTTAAAAAGAAAGATAGATGAAAGAAATTTGCTACATCAAAGTAGAGCCAGGTGCAGAAGCATGCCAAATTTAAAACTCCAAGTTACCATTTTTAATGATTTATTGAAAAGGGGGGGATGACTTTGTGTGTACATGTTGCCATCAAACATTCTACCAGCACAGTGTATATACCATTGGTCGCCAACATCTTATTAAGAAAGGTATCTCAGAGGAATTTTTAGACAACGTTCTCACCAACTATAAAAGTGTGTCAGAGGAAGAATGGATATGCAAGACTTGTTACCAGTACATAAAGACTGCTCGAATCCCTCCTATGTCAGTAGCAAATGGATTTGCAATACCTAAACTTCCGGACCATCTGTTATCACTTTCTCCAACTGAGACAGAGGAACGTTGTTGTGCACTTAGAATTCCTTTCATGCAGTTAAAACAGATGGGAGCTGGAAAGCAGATAGGTATACATGGTAACACTGTGAATGTGCCAATGGATCCATCACAAGTAGTGTCCAGTCTTCCTAGAAGGTTTGAAGATACTGATACCATTCACTTACTATTCAAAAGAAGAACTAAATACAAGTCAGCTCTGTACCATGAAACTGTACGTCCAAAGGTTATCTATAACCTTACAAAATACTTCATAGAAAACTCAGATCTGTACAAGGAAGAAGGGGTGAAGCTAAAAGATGATTGGCTCCAACCTGAAGACGATTCTGAGATTAGTTTTGTGTCTGAACAAGACTTGAAAGATCTAAATGACAAAGATAAGGATGAAAATACCATTGCTAATCCACAAGCAGAGGACTCTGAGGACACATGGAATGAATTAAATGAAGAGCAACAAGCAGGGGCTGGAAATAAGGACACTTTATTACAAAACATAGACTTTACAGATGATGGTGTCCATGCACTACAGATAGCACCTGGTGAAAACAATCATCCAATGGGTCTGTTTATGGATCCTTTTGCTGAAGAGAAGTCTTTTCCTGTCCTATTTGCTGGCCAAAAAAGATGTCAAGATGAAGAAAGATTAGTTCCTGTAAAATATAGCTCCATCTGTAAGGCAGAGTTAAGGAATGTAGATGGCAGATTTTCTAAAGTAGTTCCAAACATATTCTTCAAACTTAAAAAACTTCAGACTCTCAAGGTTAAAGATATGGCAACAACAACACTCAGAAAGTCACAGAATGCCTCATTTACAGCTGGAGATTTAAAGTCATCAGTACAGTTAAACAACATACTTAAACATGATGAAGGCTTTAGGTTTTTGAAAACTCTGCGGTCATCTCCAGCATATTATCAGACAAAGCAAAAAGAACTGTTTGCTATAATCAATCAGCTTGGCCTGCCAACCTTCTTCGCTACATTCTCTGCTGCAGAAACAAGATGGAATGATCTACTGATACTGTTGTCTAAAAAGAATGGATGTATATTGACAAAAGAGGACATAGCAGACTTGTCATGGATGGACAAATGTGACTTAATCAAACAGAATCCTGCAACATGTGCTCGTCATTTTCACTATCGAACACAACTGTTCCTAAATAACATATTGAAATCTAGTGTGTCACCAATTGGAAAGTTAGAAGACTATTTTATTCGCGTAGAATTCCAACAGAGAGGTTCACCGCACCTCCACTGTCTCTTCTGGGTCAAAGATGCTCCAGTGTATGGAGTTGATACAGATAAAAAGGTCACAGAGTTCATTGATATGAACATCAGTACATCTTCAGAGGTTAAGGAAGAGGATAAGCAGTTCATCCAACTACAGTCCCATCATCATTCAAAATCATGCAAGAAAAATGGAAAAAAATATGTCGCTTTGGGTTCCCTCTACCTCCAATGAAGGAGACTATGATTTTAGAACCATTCGACTCAAACGCAAACAAGGATACAGTAAAAGCCAGTAAAAAGAATTATGAAAAAGTAATGAATGCAATGAAAACACTCTCTAAGGATGAAGAGGTTGAATTTAACCAGTTTCTTCAAAAGTGTGACTTAACATATGACCAATACCTAGGTGCTGTGCGGTCAACACTTAAGAAAAAGCAAGTTGTACTTAAGAGATCTGTAAAAGATATTAGAGTCAATGGGTACAATCTTGAAGTGTTAAAGATATGGCAAGCTAATACAGACCTACAATATGTGCTTGACCCATGGGCAGTATGTGTTTACATTGCCAGTTACATTATGAAGTCACAGTGTGGAATGAGTCAATTGTTACAAGGTGCTGCAGAAGAAGCCAAAAAAGGAAACCTTAGACTGCGAGAGAAAGTCAAACTTATAGCAAATAAGTTTCTGAATCACTGTGAAGTTTCTGCACAAGAAGCTATATACCTGCTGCTGCAACTGCCTCTCACACAAAGCTCAAGAAGTGTTATTTTCATAAATACCTCACCTCCGAATAAGCGAATTGAAATTCTTAAACCAATGTCAATGATTGAACATCTTCCGAATGACTCCACCGACGTTTTTTGCTCAGGTCTGATTGAAAAATATGTTGAAAGACCAGATATGTTAGAGAATGTATGCCTTGCAGAATTTGCATCTTTGTTTAAAAGAACCCCCCCCCCCAAAAAAAAAGACACATCAAAGGAAATTGAGATAAACATGGATGACATTGACAATAATGTTGAAAAGGTGACAAGTGGAATGGAGTTCAAACTCAAAGATGGATATCGTCTTGTCAAACGTTTAACTCCAAAAGTTATTCGCTATGTTAAATTTAACATCAATAAGGGTCCAGAACTGTACTATAGAGAGCAGCTTATGATGTTTAGACCATTTAGGGATGAAAATATGTTAATGGGAAAGTCTACTTCATATAAAGATGAGTACAACATCTGGTGTGATCAAATCATGGATATTCGTGGAAGGTTTCAAACAGCAACAGCTGGAATGGAGGAGGCAATGAAAGCTATTTCTGAGGAGAGAATAGAAGAAGAACTGAATGAAATAGCACCAGTAGCAAGACAGTTAGAGGAGGATGGGTGCATGATCAATGAAGATGAAGCTTCTATACTACAACCTCCAAATGCAAAAATGACTGAGTATGATGTTGGACTTGATATTGGTGGATCCATCGACAGACAAGAAGTAACCATTCCAAACAGACTTACTGATGAAGAATTCCTTCAGTTAACATTGACATTGAACAAAGAGCAGCAAATTTTCTTCTATGAAATTTTAAGTAGAGCAAAATTGGAATCAGAATCTTTTTGTGCCTTCTTGTCGGGTGGAGCAGGAGTGGGTAAAAGTCATGTCCTGAAAGTAGTCTACCAAGCATTAGCACGATACTATGACAAAATACCTGGAGAAAATACTGATGACATGAAGATTGTTATAGCTGCACCAACAGGAAAAGCTGCATACAATGTTAGAGGGAATACACTACATAACTTATTCAATATTCCTCCAATTAAAAGTCTGGCAAATTATGTCCCCTGTGATCACAGTACTCTCAACACTTTACGATGCAAATTTCACAAGTTGAAGATGCTGATCATCGATGAAGTCTCTTGGTGGGGGTAAATCTCTTCAACTTTATCAACTGCAGACTTCAGCAAATCTTTGATTCTCAGAAGCCATTTGGTGGGGTGTCACTTATACTAGTAGGTGATCTGTATCGCTTAGACCAGTTGGCGACTCATGGATCTTTATAAACAATGCAGTCAGTATGGCCCCCTTATAAGGAATCTGTGGCAAGATACTGTAAAACTATTTGAGTTGACTACAGTCATGCGGCAAAAAAATGATTCTCAGTTTGCTATGTGTCTAATCGTATAAGAGAATGTAAGCACACACAGGCTGACATCAGTCTTATATCCTCAAAAGTAGCAAAAAAGGAAGACCTCAGTAATTATGTCCATTTGTATAGTAGAAATTCTGATGTCAATGAGTACAATGACTGTGTTCTGTCAACGAAGGTAGGTAAGAGATTTATCTCATCAGCTATTGATTACCCACAAGGACATGTTTCAGCCAGTGCAGCAAGGACATTGATAGAACAAGCTAAAACCCTTGAACCTAAGAAGACACAGAACCTGCAATATAATCTGGTACTTAAAGAGTCTGGTAACTACATGATAACTCACAACATAAACACTTCTGATGGTCTCACAAATGGAGCCACCTGCCTGATTATAAAGGTTCAGTGTGTCAACAACAATCCCTCAGTGGTTTGGGTCAAGTTCCCTGAAGATGATATTGGAACTGTAACACGGCATGAAAATCATAACCTGTACTCAGCAAGTTCAGATATTAACAGATCTTGGACACCAATTTTAAAAGTTCAAAAAGAATTTCAAGTTGGAAAGAACAATACAGTCAGAGTTGCAAGAAAGCAGTTCCCCTTGACTCCTGCTGAAGCAATAACAATCCATAAGTCACAAGGCTCAAGCATGGACAAGGCAGTAATATCATTTAAAGGTCATATCCAGAAACATATGGTATATGTTGCCTTGAGTAGACTACGTACACTTGAAGGACTGCACTTATTGGACTTTGACCCAAAGAAAATATCTGTGGATCCACTTGTTGAACTAGAAATGAAACGTCTAAGGTCAGAAGGAATGCTTGCATGTAATAAAGGAATTGATAAAAAAAATACCATCTTTGTAGTTTGCCACAATGCAAGGTCCCTTCACAAGCACATTGAACATTATCGCATTGATGATAGACTTACACAGAGTGATATACTGGTTGTTCAAGAGACCTGGGCAAAATGTGATGATCAGATGGTCTATTATGAAATTATTGGTTTCCAAAATGCAGTGAGTGTATTCACCGATACAGGAGGACACAGACCCCACTCAGGAACATTTATTTATGTGAAAAAAGAAGTTGAAGTGGTTTCAAGCAAGCAGCATACAGAACCAGGTATTGAGGGTGCAAGTTTGGTGGTCTCCAAGAACAGTGCTCACTATGAAATAATATCAATATACTGTCAGCCTCCGGGAAATGTTGAAAAAAATCTAAGAATGTTATTAAGACTTCAATCCTTGAAAACAAACACTCTAATTGTTGGAGACTTCAACATCAACCACCTAGATTTATTAAAATGTGCTAAACTCAGGGATTCCATGAACAGTCACTTTAAAGCCAAACCTGTCATCCATTTTGAAACGACTGATTATCACTCTGCTGTTGACCAGATCTACAGTACAGATCCTAGAACAAGAGGTGGCACTCTTGAAACATATTGGAGTGACCACAAAATGGTGTGGGCTGCCATATAAGTTAAGGTACTAATATTACTTGCTAACAGTGCATGCATATTTGTAAATATAACTTTTCTCTGTGTATCATTAATGTTGGTAATGGGGTCATTCATGTAATAGCTGCTAGTGTAGGAAGGTAAGATATGTATCATTTTTAAATCTGTATCAATCACTGTCTAACTAGAAAACTTATTTCTGTGTGATACTCATAATTTCATTTCTACTTTACTCATGACAGTGTCAGTTCTGTATAATAAGTGTGACCAGAAGCCAAATGATTTAGTTCAGTTGTCTTGATTGTAGAGTTACGTCCCTTGACAGGTGATAAATGTAGTCTTTGGATAATTCCTGTAGGTTGCTTTTCATGTTTTAAAATATCCATAATTTCCTTGAACTAACATTTAATTTTGAATCTTGTATTTTACCCTGCATTGATATTGCAGGTCAGAGACAATTACCCTTTGACAATCTGATTTCACACCTTTGAGCTTGTTTTCATGTAACATATAGTGACACATTCTTTTATTTGCTTAAATTCTCCTTCTTCATTTCTGAATGCATTCTGCCCAAATCTACACAGTATGGCCAGTACATAGTGACTTGACCTATATTGTCAATTTAACCATATTTCTTAGAGTTATGACCCTTATTTACTCTTCATCCATGTAACATAAAGTATTAATGTTCTTTGGTGATCATTTTATAAATAAAATCTTCATTTCGAATTGGATTTTCCATGTTGAAAACCTGGTTTTGTGACAGTCCTTGTCGCTTTAAGCCTTGTTATATTCTTTCTTACCAGGAGAACTCATACATTAGCAGAGGTGACATATAGGGGTCGCCTGTCTGTCCGTCTGTCTGTCTCTCTGTCTTTCACACTTTTTCCATAACGCTTCAGCAGGTGACACATGTGTTTGAGAGAACACTCTTGTTTCTGAAAGAGGCAAGACCCTTTTCTTTACTGGTATTTAAAAAGTTCTGGCTTGGTCAATACAGCCAGGGTAGTCAGTATTGGTCAGTTGGAAATTTCCTTTAGTCTCCCTCTCTCTCTCTCTCTGTCAATGTTCGCGTGTATAAATGCTCAAGATCTGTGATTGAGAGCATATTGTTTTAGCCCTGTCTGTTTTGCTGGGTTGTCAGCAACTTTAACATTGGCCATTACTTGAAAACTATACAAGGTATTGACTTGAAACTTCATTTATGAATAGAATGTGACTAGGAGAAGTGCACTGACTAAGAACCACAACTCTCGCTTGCCAAAGTTTGGAATTAGCTCCCCTTTTCAATTTTTTCTCAAGTTTTGTCGGTAGCATAACTCATAAACTATACAAAGTATTGACATGAAACTCAAAATATAAATCGATGATGAGATTGGGAAGCGCAGTTATGAAGAATCATAACTCTACATGGACCAGTTTTTTAATTACCTCCTCTTTTTTTATTTTACAATGAATTTCTGTCCAGAGAAAAACTTATCTACTATGTACTTGAAAACTATACGAGGCAAGGACTTGAAACCTCATATATAAGTAGATGACAACTGGGAATATTGTTGTGACTAAGAACCATAACTCTACCTAATCTTGTTTTTTATTATTTCCCTTAAATTTTTTATTTCCTAACATTTTTTAAGCAAAATTCATAAGCAAAATACTGTAAGGAATGGAAATTTGAAATATGATAACAAGCAGGAGAAATGCGGTAACCAAGAACCATAACTCTGCCTGGTCTGATTTTCTGATTCTCTTTCTTCATTTTATATATCAATTTTTGTCAAGCACATAACTCCTGAACTATTTGAGGTATTGATTTGAAACTTAGAATATGAATAGATGGTAAGTAGCACAAGTGTAATGATTATGAAACAGAACTATGTTCTATTTTTATAAAATTAGCTCCCTTTATTTTTTAAAACATATTTTGTCTTGAGTATTATTCCATTTCTATATTGAGTTAAGTCTACATATCTGACATACTTAATGCACTAATAAATGGCTTTCAGCTGACATAAATTATTTGACATCTGACCTGCTCAGACGGGGACATAGAGTTATTTCAACATATCTTGTTTTCTATAATTGACGTCAGGATTTTTCAAAGAAATCACTACAAAAGCATCCACACTTATACCCAAAAATTCAAATTAGGAAAAACACCTGCAGTACAGTTTCATTCCACTCGGCCACCAGGGACGGTAAAAAAATTACCGTCCCCGGTGGCCAAGTGATTAGAGCGTCTGGGAGCAGTGGATCGTGGGTTCGATCCCCGGCCGCAGTGATACTGCAGTGTGGCAGCACTATATCTGTCGCAAGTAGACATTGTCTCCAAATGACTGAAATACAATCTGTGGGATGTTAAACCCAGCAAACAAACATATTCCAGAATAACCATCTTATCCATATCGAGCAGTGGTTAGCATACAGACTCTGGTCCTAATTATGGAACAAATATTGTAATTTAGATTACACGGAGTAAAATCATTTAAAGAAAGCGGAAATTCACCCCCCACCCCCCCCCCCCCTCTCTCTCTCACACACACACGCACACACGCGCGCGCGTGCTATATTGCTCATATATCCGTTCATTTTGACAATCATATCTTTACTTATATCATTCAGTTTCTTAGATATTAAACTTAACAAACAAACAAGCAAGACAATTTCAATTGATTGATTAGCAATGATTAGCATCAAGGCATTTAAATGATCCCATTGTATATAAATCCTTATCTGTCAAGTACATGTAGTTATCTGTTGAAATTTCTCCCCTTTTCTTATAAGGCAAACCTATCAGTCAAAGAAATTTATTAAAAAATATAGTGGTATTTAAACAATGTTGATGTTTATTGCATATGGCCGCCATTTTGATGACTGCGCAAGTTTAGCAATAAAACAATAGACGGTGGAGAGGGTGAACGATGTTAACCGATATTATGAACGATGCTATCCGAGTATTCCGCATCATTGCATAATAAGGAAGCAATTAAAAAGCGTGTTGATTGGATAACATGCCAAGAATGACTTTGCCTTTTTATACTCCCTTTGAAGAACGGACAGATTATGGATTTCCCTGAGGCGGCCGGGCGGGCGGCGTCCAGTGATGTCCGCTAACTAACAGAAACAAACATGAACCAATTTTAACCATACTTGGTCACAATGTATTTGGGCATCTGGTATTTGGGTTCCTTTCGATAACCAGCCAGATTGCCCTGGAAAGTCTGGAGTTATGGCCCTTGAATTGATGAAAATTGGGCAAATTAACAGTACCCGCTCTCTAACTTTAACAAACATGAACCGATCTAAACCATAGTTGGTCACAATGTATATGGGCACAATAACCAACCACTCTGAAGTTATGTCCCCCTTGAATTGATGAAAAATGAATAAATTAACAGTGCCTGATCTTTAACTTGCCAAACTTGGCCATAATGTATATAGGCACACTGTCTTGGTTCCTTTGGATAACCAGCCTCGTAAACTGAAATGAAATTGCTTTTGCGAAAACCGGTGAATTCGCGAATGTGATTCTGGTTATAATTCTTCTTAAATTATTTCTTGCACGCAATTATGGCCAGCTGAAGCCAGCTACAGTAAAAGAAATTTAGACATGCATTCACATTAATCTGAACCTGTGCCTAAATGTAAAATCTCTTCAGCTATTTTCAGTGTATGCCTCCAGGGGGCGCTTTGCTGGAAATCACTATTTTGCTTATAACTCAAAAAATTGAAATCCGATTCTAATGCGGTTTTCAGTATTCCTTATTGACAGCCAAATAGAAAATAATCTTATCTTAGTATTGAGAACCAGAAAATATTTGTGCTAGAAGAAGATGAAAGTTCAAACCTTGCAAAAAAAATGCGTAGATGAGGGTTGGTTTTTGAAGAAAATCCCCAATTTTGTTTGAGATGAGATACAAGAATTCTTTTTGCTGCATATGATTTGCAAGACATATTATACGCACAGAATATTTGGGGTAGCGATTTCAGGAGATGAATGGTTTGTCCTAAATAAGCGGTCAAGCTTCACTGAAATATTGGTAAAAATCAAATTTTGAAAAATATGTATTTTTAGTTTTTTTGATGCTCCTTTCATTATTTTTTGTTCAATTTTCATGAAATTCTCACATGTTATATAGTGTTATGTATCAGAGGACTTCAAGGTTTTATCGTTATAAAAAGTGCAAAGGTCAAGGTCATATTTCGAATATTTTGTTTTTTATTTTGTTTGACTCTAATAGCTAAAAAAGCAAAAATATTTTATCAAGAGATTATGCACAAAATGTCAGTCCACTGACAGCTTTTTCGGGTGATGTTCAGTTTTTGAGTATCGGACTTGATTTGTCCATTTTACAGCAATTCAAATTTTGATCCTTTGTTGAACAATTTCATATGATATCAATGTGTTATGTTTAAAATTGTAATATGTATTGATATCATGTAAAAGTGGAAAGTTTAACCTTTTCAACAGAAAAAAGTTTTTGCAAATCTGTTCAGAAATAGTGGTTTTATAGCAGTATGAAATTGCCTTCACAGGTAATTTTTTTCTTTGTACACAGCAATAAAGGCGGTATTGTGTTATCTAGCTCATTTCTTTCATGATATAAAATTCATTTACCATTTGTATATGAATTTGGTATTAATATCAGATATAGTATTTGGCTATAACCATATTAATCAAAGAATTATTTTGGAAGATTTTATTATTTGGGCCTTTAATTCATGAATCAAATGAAGGTATTTTGACGAAGTAACAAATGTTTTGGAAATTCTGTATGCAGATTTTATTAGCTCACCTGAGCACTTGTGCTCAGGGTGAGCTTTTGTGACCGCTTTTTGTCCGTCGTGCGTCGTTCGTCGTCAACAATTGCTTATGAACACTCTAGAGGCCACAGTTTTTGCCCAATCTTCATTAGATTTGGTCAGGATATTTGTTTACATAATATCTTGAATGAGTTCAAAAATGGGTCACGTGAGGTAAAAAACTAGGTCACCAGGTCAAATCTTAGAAAAACCTTGTGAACACTCTAGAGGCCACAGTACAGTTTTGGCCCAATCTTCATTAGATTTGGTCAGTATGTTTGTCTACATGATATCTTGGATGAGTTTGAAATTGGGTCACGTGGGGTCAAAAACTACGTCACCAGGTCAAATCTGAGACACTCTAGAGGCCACAGTTTCAGCCTAACCTTAATGTAACTTGGTCAGAATGCTTGTTTACATCAAATCTCAGATGAATTCAAAACTGGGCCACATGGGGTCAAAAAGTAGGTCACCAGGGCAAATTTTAGAAAAATCTTGTGAACACTTTAGGGGCCTACATTTATGTACCAGTCTTCATTACACTTGATAAGAATGATGACTGCATGAATTCCCAGTTGAGTGCAAAGTCAGGATCGAAATCTAGGTAACTTAGTCAAATGTTAGAAAAACAATTTAGATGCCACATTTTTGTCATCATGCCTAACACAGCAATCTTACGCAGGTGAGTGACACAGGGCCATCTTGGCCCTCTTGTTAAATCTTGTAATCATACATTCGTGGTGATACTTTTAAATGTCAAAACATAGGAAAATGTATAAAATTCTATATTTCTTTAAAATTGTAGACATGATCTTATGTGTGTATGGTGCAGGGTAATTATCCCATCGTTCCTTTAATGAGAGAATCATTCATGAAAATAAAAATTGTGAAGATTATAAATAGTCGCATTTAATAAAATGATCTATCTTGTGAAAAATATGTTGCAAGCTTGTGACAAAATTATTACCAGTGGTACTGTCAACTGGTATCTTTGACAAGGACTTTTGTTTAAATAATGTTCAGTCACTGCGTGCAAAAATTTGACAAATAAAGGTAATATGAATTTTACCAATGTGTCAATCTTATGAAAAGCAGTTTCCAAGTGCGACTACATAGTTGAAAGGAGATGATCAACCGTATTCTAAAACATGATCGTTTGTGAAACACATATTCAAGCATTGCGATAAAAATTGGAAATCTTACACATATTCACATTAAATAACTTGGTCTATCTCATGAAAAAAACAACAACAGTTTTCAAGCTCGCGACTACATGACTGAAAGATGGTGGTCAACTCAACGGTATTCAAATACATGATCTATTGTGTAACATGTATTCAAATATTGCGATAAAAAATTGGGAAGATTATACATAGTCGCATTTAATAAAATGGTCTATCTTGTGAAAATAGGTTGTGACAATATAATTGACCAGTGTTTGTCAACCGTAATCAAAGACAAGGTTTTTTTTAAATATAATGTTCATTCACTGCGATCTAGAAAATATTTAAGAAAGCATGGTAATACGTGTATGAATTTTATAAACGTGTTTATCTTATGAAAAGCAGTTTTGAAGCTCGCGACTACATAATTGAAAGGAAATGGTCAACCATATTCTAAAACATGATCATTTGTGTATCACGTATTCAAGCATTGCGATAAAAATTGAGAGGTTATACATATTCAAAAAATTGTTTTCAAGCTCGCGACGACATGATTGAAATATGGTGGTCAACAGTATTCAAATACATTATCTTTTGTGTAACATATATTCAAACAGTGCGATAAAAATTGGAAAGATTATACATAGTCGAATTTAATAAATTGGTATATCTTGTACAAAATAGTGTTCAAGCTTGCAACAACATAATTGAAAGGTAATAACAAATGAGTTTATCTAATGAATAACAGATTTCAAGCTCAGGACCTCATAAAAGTTAAAAAAAAAAAACTATCCAAAAATTGTTTGTCACTACTATATGTATTTGCCACATCTAAAACATTGGTCTTTCTTATGAAAAATAGTTTGCAAGCTTGCAACAACAAAAGTACCCGGTGGTAGTCAACTTATAATCAATGATATAGTATTTTGTTTAAATAATGCCCATTCACTGAGAGCAAATATATATGACAAATCATGGTAAATATAATTTTACAAACGTGTTTATCTTATGAAAAGCAGTTTCAATATGTCCACATGTTATTTATATCATCATTCGCATGGTTCTGCCAGTGAATATTCTAAAGTAGGACGTAATCCCTTATGGAACAATGATTTTTGTCTGTATTTGAGTAGCAATTGTAACTAAATTCTAGCCTAAGGTGGTCACTTTTCCCCAAGAGATGGGAATAAACAATATCACCTATCATGAGCTCTTCATATCTAAAAGGCTTGGTATTTTTCCTTTACGTGTTGATATAGATAATACTCTCAAGCTATTAAAATTGACGTTATTTGTAGTCGTAACCTTAATTAGCAATTATTGAAGCTTCTTGTTATATTCGGATCCTGATGTTGGGCTCCTATAGACCACATCGATCGAGAGGGTGTCCGCTCTACTCAGTTTTAATTTGCACAAAATAGTTTCATTGGAAAGATCTCCAACTAAGTTGGCTATAAATTTTTCTTTTAGACATATAACAACGCTTTCTCCTTTATCTATATCTGAGGTAAAAGCATTGTAAACGTCAATTTTAAATTCACTGGCATCTGATGTGGAGATTTATTTTTAAGTATTTCTGTTATCATAATAATACCATAATGGATTTTGTCTAGTAAGTAATCTAATTCTGAGTCTTTTTTTAACAATGAGTCTGCATTGGAATACATGAGTTTCATCCAAGTAAAATACATTGCTTATGTTTGATCTGATAAGTATTCATATACATGTACCATACCTTTTGCACAAATGTTGCAATTCCGAAATAATAAAAACAAACATAGAGAGTAAGTAAAATCGTTTAAATGAAACTTTTTACATCCCTATATCCTACTGGTCCTCTCTGCTGAATCCGCACGATGTGATCACTAAACAAACTTTGACTATCCAATAAAATGTAGTATGTGAATATTGCAATGAAGTAGAAACATTGTAATAAACTGCGTGCACCCGAATTATTATCAAAGACAAGAAATCGTTTAAAAAGGTTTATAAAATATGCAGATATTGTCAAAACGTTGAAAAGGTTGCAACAAAATAACAATATTTAATTTTCAACAGCTTTTTTCCATGTAATAAACATTGTTTATTGACAAATATTTTTCTGCTTCAAATGTCACTTTGACTCATGACGTGAAAATGTATTTTGAATATAGTAAAAATACGATTATTAATACAATTTGAGGGAACAAACGCTGGATAAAGCAATACATAATTTCCACATCAGTGAATTTCCCTACTCTTTGCAGCCATCTTTATAGGTAAATTCCGGGGATTTTTATATGAATGATATAGAAGCAGAATTTTCATTTTCTTATTATTTCGTTATTTCTGCTCCAAAAAGCAAAATGTTTATACCATAAGAAAGCTTTTGAAATTCATATTATTAGGATGAAATATGTTTGATATGTATGTTTGCACAAAAAGATAAATGCACAGTAAAGAAAAAAAAGGTATGGGTATAACATTTAACAAAATTAAGAGTGTATCTTTTTGGCTATAAAGTTTTTACCTTTAAATTTATTAAAATATCATTTTCATATTTAAAACGATGACTTACAGCTGATCAATTTGACATAAATTTCAGAAACATAGACTGAAAAATAAAAGCACCATAATGATATGAAAACAGCAAGTATTCTCAACTTTCGGCCTGCACTATCTTATACCTTAATAGATGGCTGCCAAAAAGAGTTTTATCTGTGCCTATGAAATCACACGTGAACTATGTATTATCTGTCAAAACTTTGCAAATTCTTATCCACTGAATTTCCAGTTTGCTCTAACTTTTGTTTTACAAAATGTATTTGCAATTTTCATACAATAAAGGAAGCGGAAACATTAGGAGCGTGTTAACATATTGTATTTTTTTTTTTTTTTTTCAATAACGCTAGTTAATTAAGAAAATGTCGCCTTAATAGTTTCAACCTGAAGTTTTAGTTTTATAGTTTTACTCTCCTCATATATTACATATCTATTATTTAGTAGAAAAATATAACAAAATGATTTTATTGTTTTAAAAAGATATAAGATATATATATTGACACAACATATATAAATAATTTTATATAGAGAATTATTGTTTCATACAATTAAAACCGAATTATTCAAGAAATTACAAATGCAAAAATTGTAACTTCTTAGACAAGGAAGTAAGTGACAGGTTTAAGCTACGTATGCTCTTGCAGTATGAGTCACAAAACTAAACATATGCGAAAAATTATTTGATAAATATGTAAATTAAAACCCACAAAACATCATTCGCGAATCATTCATTGCGGGACTATGGGCTGGTCTTCGTAAATTCAGATGACAAACATAGATTAATAAAAGGAGTATCTTATGAATGAAAGAAATATCATTAATTACATTATAATTGTCAAATACATTATACCAAATGTGTGATTCTTGTCAGTTTTATGTAAAAAGGAAATACAGAAAACGGTTTGAATACAAGATTAAAGCGCTGAGTTTTCAACATACTGAATTATGTTCGATACAAATATTTTTCCCCAGATTCTTATATGTGTTTGAATTTTAAGTAATAGAAAATGTTTTTCTAACATTTTAGCAAATTTTGTAACATGTAAGAGGAGTAAGTAATACATACTGACGTTTAAACATAAACAGCAATGTTATATATTTGACAACTGCAAAAGTTTTGAGTTCAACGAAAAAAATATAGTATGGGTTTGGAACATTTTAGCTTCATAAATAACAACAATAAAATGAGCATAGTGATGATGATATTGCGAAAATAATCTCATTTTCATTTCTCCCTAAATTGGATCAGCATGAAATAATCATGACTCATACTGCATGTAAGCTGTATTCTTAAATTTTTGAACGTTCCCTAGAACAAAGATCATATCATTTTAGACCTGGATTTACCTTGGTTATATTTTAAATACTTATATCAAGACAATTGCAAACTGTATAACGAAATATTAAATATGTTTTTAAGAATGTAATAAACACCAATTAAAAAAAAAAAAAAAAAAAAAAATATATATATATATATATATATATATATATATATATAGAAGCTTTTTTGGATATAATTACGGAGGATGGAACAAAATACATGTATATATAGAAAATATTTTGCCTTTATGTCTTTATATTCTGCATAACATATATTACCAGTAGCTATCTTTCGAATTCATAACCAAGTCCGAAAATGCGATGAATAGGTACAAATCGTATCTTAAATCATTAACCTCCTAGCTTGGATCGAGTTTATGTGAATCGAAACAGACGAACATCTTTCTGTTCATCAATGAAAACACTTATTCAGTTTTGAGACCTGCCACCTCAATCATTTCTACACAAATCGATACAAACTGAATTTCCTATTCAAACAACAAATATAGAAGATATTTTGAATTATATTCAAGAGAATTAACTAAACTTTATTTAGGTTTAATTGTAAACTTCTATCAAACAGCATATATATATATTTTCTGCATATTATATATAACCAGTATTTCTCTTTCCAAGACAAAGAACACGATTTAAGAAATATAGGTACACTACATAACAAAATCAAACAATTGTGTTCTAAAAGATGAATAACAAGTTTCTTCGTAAACATTGATTTGAACTATTATTGTTTTGAGATTTTACCCTTATATCAGAATTCTATAAAATAGTATATATGTTTTTCTTTAAAAGTACCGGTTGTTACAGTCACTTTACTGTACAGTATAGTTTTACCCGTATTCATATATTTTACCTGTATATATGTTATCTTTGCTGTACAGTATACATACCTATTTTTTCTGTCATGCGTGTAGTGAGTGACCATTGGGTATATATATTGGTACACGGTGTAGCTTAGCCAGAGAGTGGTCACGTCTACACGATAGAAAGCGCTCAGTAAATTATTTGTAAGAGGAAAAACAGCCTTTAGGGTAAGTAGATATATTTTAGTTATATTTTATATTTGATTAATTCTTTGAACAATGCTATCTCTTTGACAGAAATATGTTTATTGTAATTACTGTCGATCGTAAGTTTCATACCACGTGTTTTAGTTTTTTATGTGTCTAGTCATTTACACGCCGTGTTTCATTTACAATTGCATTTCATTATTCATCATGATAATGCCCTTCGTATATTAAATCTAATATATATGTATGATATATAACACCAATTCTCACCAATTTTCTGTTAATTATGTAGGGTAATATGTTATACAGAAAAGTATAATGGAGGCGTAGAATGGCATTAAATTGTTACAATGTGATTATATATGGTAGAAAATACCATAGCATGCTGTATAGGAAAATGTACAAAATATATCATTGCTAAATACAGAAAAAAAATGTTTTATTATTAGCAATTTATTTGAAATGTATAGATATGTGGACATTGTGTGTGAAAAGGGGGTGAAATAATGCCCAATGAGTATATACATGCACCTATGTGTGCATATTGTATAATATACCTTACAGTAAAATGTAAATGATATGAAATACATATTAGAAATGTTATAAGTAAAATGTTAAAGTATTGTTAACAATGAAATGTGTAGGAATGTGAGTAAAATTAATGTGTTGACTACGAGTTTGTTCATTTTAGGTTTTCTTTTTGGTACTGGATGATATTGGCGTTGTCATTAACTACAATAAAAAGACTAACAGCAACTTGTGTGTGCGTTCTGTTTTGGGGACCCGCTAAGCCGTCCTGCAACATTGGTGTCAGAAGAGTTAGTCATCTTCGCTGGAGGATACATAGCAGCCATGGAGTGGTTTTAGATACTGTTCCATTGATGAAAAATGAATAAATTAGAGACTAACATTCATTAAATTTGAATGATACATATAGAAGTGATTTATCTTTTTCCTGTACAGAATTAACATTTAAACGTTTCATAATGTATTTTATATACATGATATTGCCTTGTGCTGTTTTCTAAGAAAAAGTTAAAACATTTGTGAGTTCATGAAGATAGTGTTTTAGGAAATACAAAATATAAAATTGCACATTCGTTTATATGTATTTTAGAATTCATTGTGATTATAACATCTACAGTGTTTATCCAGTATAAATTTCGTATATTAATTGCTTTGAAAATATAGAAGTGTATTTTTCTTTTAACATAGCTGTTTATTTATTATCATTGTTGTTTTCTCAATACAGTTTGATGCCTAACAACTGGTGTGAAATGGAACTCAAAGGGCTGTGGAGAAGGTTCTCTGTAAGTGTTATTGGGAAAATTTACCTTTAAAAAGGGGGGTGTATTTGTTTGGTTGTATTAAGGTTGTATTTTATCTTATTTGATGACAGTTTATGTACATTTAGATGGTTTGGTCAGTCTTTGGTTAAGGGTATGTAGAATAGTTATTTTTGGTTTTACCTTACAATTTCTTTTGCTGTTATTGACCACAAGGATGGAAAGTTTAAATGAGCTTGAAGAAGTTGGCGCATCCTTAGGGTATGAAGGGTCTGAGTTGAGAGACTTTATAAAAGACCTACAAGCTATTCTTAGGGATAAGAGATTAACTTTGAGACAGAGAGAAAAAGAAGAGTGTGAATTTAAATTAGCTGTAGAGAAAGTTGAGCTTGAATGAGAGAAGGTAAATAAATTGAGTGTGAGAAAGAGAGGATTGAAAGGGAGGTTAAGTTGAAAGAGATTCAGCATCAAAATGATATGGAGCTGTTAGATGCGAAAAGTAAAACAAAGGGGTTTTCTGAAATCTCTGGTACACAAAAGGGGCCGAAAATTCCTCCTTTTGATGATGAAAAAGATGAAATTAATAGTTACCTTAAGCGTTTTGAGGTACATGCAACAGCGCAGAAATGGAATAGTGAAATATGGGCGACTCACCTTAGTGCTTTACTAAAAGGGAGAGCTCTCAATGCGTATGCTTTATTACTTCCAGAAAAAGCTCTTGATTATGATGCATTTAAAAATGCAATTCTTAAAATATATGGTCCGACAGAAGACGGTTTCAAACTTCAGTTTAGGTCATGTAGACCGGAACAGGGTGTAACATTTAGTCAATTCGGTGTGAGACTCTCAAAATATCTTTGCCGATGGACTTAAATGGACCAGGTAGCACACACGTTTGATGGTTTATTTGATCTTATGGATCGTCGCAAGCGTCTGGAGTCTGTTTGTAAAATAGCACAACAGAATCTCAAAAAGTCAGCAAGTGGGCAAAAACTCTATTTTGACAGGAATGCCAGACACAGGGAGTAAAGTTTGATGAAAAGGTTCTGGTTCTTTTACCAACGAAGTCAAATAAATTGCTTCTCCAGTGGAAAGGACCGTTTGTTGTTGTAGGAAAGTTTGGTCATTATGATTTTAAAGTTCAAGTTCATGGAAAAGTAGTTTTACTATGCAAATTTGCTTAAGAAATACATAGAAAGGACAGAGGAAGCGGCAAATTACACTGATGATGGAATAGGCAAAATGAGTATAGCTGTTATAGATGACGATGGGGAGTTAGGGGATGAGGGAGAAGATGATGTAGGTAAGAAAATATGCTTGTCGCTAAAGAATCAGTAGCTGATGTTACATTAGCAGAGGCATTGTCAGTTTCAGAGAGAGAGAAGAGGTAGGTACATTATTATCTCAGTTCACAGATGTCATGACGGTTGTGCCGGGGCATACTGATTTACTGGGACATGAATTAAAGTTAACAACAGATACGCCAGTAAGACAGAAACCATAGTAGTATACAGAGTGGGGGTTCTGGACCACTTTGATATAAAATATCTTTTTTAAAGCTCAATGGACGCCATTAAGCCTCCCAGGCGTCACTTTATCTCTTAGAGATCGACAGATGTGACTACGGGCAGAGTCTGGACCACGAGCAAGGTCCGCCCCACTCCTCTGGCGGGCCTCTCAACCAATGATTTCTTTAGGGGTTTCTCCCTGAGAGGCACATAAATAATTTAGGCGATAACTACATTAAGAGATATACATTGAGTATACTAATGCACCATGGTGAAAGGACACAACACGTGTAAGCGGTTAGTTCTAGGTAAGACTAACCAGCGCATCAAAAGTTGTGGAGAACACTGCAAAACCCACAAGGCTCTCATACGCCGCGGAGGTTGTTTGATTAGACCATGCACTATTTGTGGAATTGGTGTCACCAACAACTTCAGCTTTGCTGCCAGTGTGGGTATAGGAGAAAGTGGTGTCACAATCGTAGAGGGCTACGGAAGGAAATAAATCGATTAAAACAGAATAAAAAATTCCTAGAGAAATATAGTGACAATAAACATACCCATGAATATAGCGACACACGGTGATACATTCTATTAAAGAAATTTAGTGACAATAAACCTATCCATAAATATAGCGACACACGGTGACACATTCTATTAAAGAAATATAGTGACAATAAACATATCCATAAATACAGCGACACACGGTGATACATTCTATTAGAGAAATATAGTGACACCAAATATAATATAGAAATATAACGACACATGGCGACACACGCAGAAAAGGCTTGGCTTTTAAGAGAAGAGTTTCAGAGAGAGACTGGAGAGTGGCCTTTATATCCGATGTCAAGGGTGGCTCTGCAAGAGCTACGTGAGAGGCTTGATGACATCATCCGAGCCCGCCATGGAGGTGTGCTTCTTGATGAACCCATTCCGGACGGCCTCTCTGAGCCAATAGCTCCTAGCCGTCCTACACCGATAAACGTTTTAACACCGGTCAGACCACCCTGGGAAGCATAAAGAGGAAAACTCAAGGCTATCCTGGAAAAGTTTGATCCACTCCCCAAGAAGCTGAGAATAACCGCGGACTATCAGGAAGAGATCCTGGATCTGTTCAGGCATAAAAATGAGGACCTGACATTCTACAAAACCCGCTGGATTATCGGGAACTCCGAGGATGGCAGATGGATGTGTCCAAAAGACATGTAGACCCCACGGCTTTCCTTGAAGAAGTGGAACCTAGCATGACAAGCTGGTAGAAGAGATCAAGGCTCTGGAAGGTGTAAAATTCCAGCTGGCTCTAAAGGTCCGGCTTCGGAAGGACAACCCAGACGGCAATGAAGAGTACACGTACCCCGTGCTGCGCCACAAGCAGGAGGTTATTCTGCAGGAGGATGAAATAGAAGGAGCCCTCAACCAAGCTTTCCAAAGGATCCAAGAAACGCTCGAGAAGTGGACCCAAAGAGGGTTTGGCTGGGTTGTAGATAAGGTACAGACACTTTGGATAGACATTGCCAGATATCAACCATTGAGAGGAGGGACGTACATTCCACTACCAGCAAAGGTAAAGCATAAGAAAGCCGTTAATAGTGTGAGAAACAAGGATGACCACTGCATCCTTTTGTCAGTGCTTTCTGCCTTGTTTCCAGATAGAGATCATGCGGACATGCCCTCTTGTTACCCAATCGATCACGGTCTAGATATTACAGAAGTTTTCTGTACCAAAAAATGGAGTCATTGTAGTCCAACTCAGCAAACAACCACAAGAGATACGAAGAATCAACCTGCTACTCATCGAGAAGGCCGGCAAATTCCATTATACGCATATCACGAAACTGAATCGCCTCCCATATGATCAGACTAGGCACAAAGGACGAAAATATTTCTGCGAGTGTTGCCTACATTGCTATTCTAGGGAAGACTTATTAGAAGCTTACAAACCAGAGTGCCAGGGAATCGGTCAAACAGCAATCAGAGTGGAGATGCCCGAAGAAGGTAAAAATAAGCTAACCTTCAAGAACAATCACAAGCAGCTCCCGGCCCCTTATATCATCTACGATGACTTTTAGGCGCTCACCAACGGGGTTGAGGGCCCAGAGCTCGACCGCACAAAGAGCAACACTCAAAAACGCAACACCACGAGGCTTGTAGTTACTGCTACATCGTTACGAGTTTGCTGTTTGCTACAGCTAAATTAACGCGTGGGTGATTACACAACAACAACCTTTTGATTATATTTGATAAAAATCAATAAAAAACTTAAACAAAGTTAAACTAAGTCTTTTAGCACATCCTCGACATTCTTGTAGCAGACGATAATTTCAAAGTACACTGAGTTTACATTCTGCCTCGCGAAAGTGTCGTCTGCTTGTTTTACAGCTATTGACTTCAACTGTCGACAAGTTTTTGCGTCGTCTGCTTTATCTCGTCACACTACCTCACCGTGACAAGTTTTTAAGAGCGTGACAATTTTTAATGACCGTGACAAATATTTCTTAGCGTGACAGGATTTTCATTTTATGACAAAAGAGTTTTTCTCATTTTGGAGCAAGTGGCTTGTGTTTACAGGACAGGTGAGTCCATATGCTTGGTGGTTAAAACATGGGCTGGGGCCGCTAGGGGGATGGGGCGGGCCCTGCTCGTGGTCGACTCTGCCGTCAAAAAAGTGAATGGATCTTAAGCTGTGTGTGTATTAGAGATTCAGACCCACCTGCTTTATACACAGAATGTGCCCACCATCAATATCAGATTTGATCAACATCAGTCTTCCAGTCACAGAAGTCATTCTTGTGATCTTGTTCACTATAAAGCTCTCCTTACTCCAAAATGATCTCGCGAACGTAAAAAAGACCTATAGAGTCTCCCAGGAGTTCTGGGCCACTTTATTGGAGTATATCAGGGCCCATCGAGCCTCCCATGTGGAGAACCGAGACTTCTCCCTACTCCAAGATGAGATCGCGGACGTAAATAAAATCAGTCCAAAATGCCGAAAATACCGACCCCGGGTCGTCCCTGGGGACCTGAGTTACTACAGGCGACCCTTGTGTGCTGGGCCCCGGGCGAATCTTATACATTCATAGTTCAGACGGAATCAAGCCAGTACGGTATAGGTGGTGTGTTAATACAGGAGGAAATGATGAAAAACTTCCTGTAGCATATGCAAGCAGAAAACTGAAGGCTTCTGAGAAAAATTATTCTGTAGTTGAAAAGGAACGCTTGGGATGTATGGTCTATACAGAAGTGTTTTAGCTTCTTGTACGGGATGAACTTTGTTCTTGAGACATACTACCAGCCACTTGTACATTTGAACAAAGAAAAGGTTGCCAACCCTCGCGTTTGATGCGATGGGCCTTGCTTTTGCAACTATCAGGTTCAGAATTGTTTCTATCAAGGACTCAGAAAATGTGGGTGCTGATCTAGAATATAATTAGTAGGAATAGTTCAGGTAATCAAGTACTTCATTAAATTTTGCATTTTTTCAAGGGGAGAAGGTATGTTACGGTCACTTTACTATGCAGAATAGTTTTACATGTATTCATTATGTTTTACCTGTATATATGTTATCTTTGATGTACAGCATACGTACCTGTTTGTTCTGTCATGCATGTAGTTAGTGACCATTGCATATATATAGTGGAACACGGTGTAGCTCGCTAGTGTAAGGTTAGCCAGAGAGTGGTCACGTCTACACGATGGAAAGCGCTCAGTAAATTATTTGTAAGAGAACAAACAGCCTTTTGGGTAAGTAGATATATTTCATTTCTATTTTATATTTGATTCATTCTTTTGAACAATGCTATCTCTTTGACAGACATAAGTTTATTGTAATAACTGTAGGTCGTAAGTTTCATGTCACGTGTTTTAGTATTTTATGTGTCTAGCCATTTACACGCCGTGTTTCATTTATAATTGCATTTCATTACTCATAATGATAATGCCCTTCGTATATTAAATTTAATATTAATGTATGATATGTAACACTAATTCTCACTAATTTCCTGTTAATTATGTAGGGTAATATGTTATACGGAAAAGTATAATGGAAGCGTAGAATGGAAGTAAAATGTTACAAGGTGATAATATATGGTAGAAAATATCATAGAATGCTGTATAGCAAAATATACAAAATATATCATTGCTTAATACAAAAAATATTTTATTATTAGCTATGCATTTAAAATGTATAGATATGTGGACACTGTGTGTGAAAAGGGGGTGAAATAATGCCCAATGAGTATATACATGCATGTATGTGTGCATATTGTATAATATACCTTACAGTAAAATGTAAATGATATAAAAAACATATTAGAAATGTTATAAGTAAAATGTTAAAGTATTGTTAACAATGAAATGTGTAGGAGTGTGAGTAAACTAATGGGTTGACTATGAGTTTGTTCATTTTAGGTTTTTCTTTTGATATGCGTTGACGTTGTCATTAACTACAATAAAAGGAGTAACAGCAACTTGTGTGTGCGTTCTGTTTTGGGGACCCGCTAAGCCGTCCTGCAACACCGGTATATCATTAATTTCATCTTTTGAAAAAATAAACATATTTTACTTTAATCATCATCTTTTAACAATACAATTCTGATAGTAGCAAAGGTGATTTGTGCTAAGAAGAAAGAGTCCATTTTTTAAATTAAGATAGGGAACTGTCCGTGCTGAAATCTAAACTTCAACAATTATATTCCCATTTCCAAAACAAATAGGAGATGCACCTTAGTAAGTTTTACACAAATATCCCATGTGACTGAACGCTATCATTGCTGTATTTTCCATATGTGAATTGTTTCTTCTTCAAATGTGACGCGTTGCTTCTGATGGCTTAAAATCAAATCCTTCCACAAAGTAATTAGGTCATTTATTTAACACAGTGCAAAAGCTTGGCATGACATTCTAGTCACAAGGAAAATATTCTTGCAGAAAAGTTTAAATTTGCGTAATAGTTGTTTAAGTTAACATGTAACGCAGAGTGGTTTTGTGTGTGTTTTATTACATGTATCATATTTTTATTAATGTGACCATGTAATAATATGTTGTGCGTACATGAAAGTTTTAGTACCGAATGATTATTCCTCTTTCCTCGTACCATTGATCATGTATGCCAATCATGGCTTTCTCAGTGAAAGTCTACACATATGCAGGAAGTAGTCCTATTTAGAAGATCCAAAATAGTCGTGGTCATTGGACAAAGCCCTCATTTTGGCTGGAAAATGAGGCTTTTGAAAATCAATTAAAATTGAAATTTTACAGTACAAGATGATTCAACCGTCAATTCTCCAGTTGTAACAAATTTGAATTATGCATACACTACAGTGCTCTAAAAGTATTCTCCTGCACCACGCTCACGCTATTCTTTATTAACATATTCCAATTCTCCTGAACAGAAATTCCATAGCATAATTATTATTATTGAAGTCCCTTTTGCATGCACTCCGTACAAACAGGAAAACAGTCGCACATAAGGAATAGATTTGCCATCATACAAGTTTACTACTTCTTGACCAAAACCCATATAGTACTGTTCTATGTACTCCCTGGCCTTTTCAGTGCTGAATAGTGCTATCTTTGCATTCGAGTTCACATCCTTTACCCACTTTAAGGGGAGTGGGGGATTCTGAAGAATAACCCCATACTTGTGAAGGTTTTGAGTCCAGCCTCTGAAATAGTAAAGGTATGTCAAAATGTTAAATTTATTTCCTCACTAACAAATTCAATTATTTCATATACAAGTATTTCAGAGTCTCCCCAAAACAAGTTTTTTAAGGGATATGAACGAAAACTTGTAGAGCACGATGTGTAAGACAGAAACTTTGTTGAATTTCTGGACAATTTAGATCTTTTTCATCTATCCATGACTAATATAGACAGTCAGTGAAAGAAAAAAGTGGTTTGTTTACTTTTGTCAGGTGCAGGGTTGGATTACAGAAAGCTTGTGATTTGATGTTAAAATATAATTTAATGGGTCAATCTCAGTCAAAATCAAAACTTCATTATTTATGAGAGAGTATGAAAACTTTTCTGTGACAGACCTCTTTAAAGCTAAATATTCTAATTTGTAGACAGAATAATTTTGCTCTGACTTATTGAAAGATCTACTATCATATGCAATTACCTTTTTATGCTCACCTTACTCTTGATAGAATACTGCACCTAAGCCCTTAGAAGAAGCATCGGTATGTAACTCAAGTGGTATACTAAAATAAGGAAAAGGAAGGATAGGGGGAATGGTCATTTTTTTTCTTCAAATTCAAAAATGCTTTCTCCTCAGTAGCTATCCATCATTTTTAGTGCCACTTTTAGAACAGTATGAGGCAATAAATCATTCAAGGGTCTGGAAATTTGCTGAAATCTTTGATGAAACGCCTAAAATAACCTGCAAGAGCTACGAAATTTCTCAATTCATCTGTTTCTGATCAGGTAAGCCAATTAACAACTTTGTCAATTTTAGCAGGGTCAGTCTCAACAGCTTCAGGACATACATTTTAACATATGTCCAAGTAATGAAACGTTTTGCTGGAAAAAAAATGACATTTTGTAAGTGCTTATTTTAAATTGGCTTCATGCAATCTCTAAAAAAATTTTTTTCTAAATTTTCCAGATGTTCTGCAAATGTTTTGCTAAAGATAATCAGATCATCAATGTATACAACACATATTCTTAAATGTAAATCTCCTAAGCATTCTTGCATTAATCTTTGGTATGTAGCAGGCCTGTTTGTTAAACCAAAGGGAAGCTTATTAAATTTCCATAAACCATAAGACCCTTAAGTAAAAGCAGTACGATCTTTATGACTTTCTTCAATTTAAACCTGATAATAACCTTATTTCATCATCGTCGAATACCCACGGCCGATCGATAGATCACCTATAGGCCGTGTGATATTACGGTTGAATTTTGTTGTTTTATGGTGTGTCAAATTACGCTATTTCATTGGTCTCATCACGTTTTTAAAACCATTCATAAATGCCGGTTTTATACAGCTGCCGGACGCAGTCATTTTTTTTTATTGTTTAAATGACTTTCAAGCCTTCATGCCGAAGAGTGTTGCATTTAAGAGTCGCGTTTTTATTGGTCGATAACAAATCAAAACTATTGTATTACGACGGTTTGCTTGCCTATTTCCCCACGTCATGATATCATGTAGTGAAACGGAATATGTCAGCCGGGGGTATTTGACGATGTATTTCATGTGAAGGGTAGAAAAGTATTTAGCATCACCTAAATAATGAAAACTCTTTTTTCTACCCATGGTATAGCAAATAAATCCTAAATAGTCCTCTGAATTAACTGTCTTATATCCACACACATAATCTAAGCTTACCATTTTTCTTCCTTACTGAGACAATAGGAGTTTCCCATGGAGACTTTGATCGCCTGATTATACCAGCAGTATGGAACTGTTACAAATCCTCTTACTTCATTTATCAAAGTAGGGGGATTCTACACTGACGTTGCTTAAATGGGGTTTCATCCAATACTTCTGTTTTATGTTTTACCCTTTTACACAGACCAATATCTATATCACTTGTAAAAAAAAATGTCTGTGCTTATATAATAGTTTTCTTATGCTTTCCTTCTGCTCTGTATCTAAAATACGGTCATTTTTAGCTATAATGTTATCTATTACCACTTTTTCTATTACCATCTGCATCTGTTTTGGTGTTTCCGATTCTATTTCATCTCCTTCTTGCTCTTTGATTTGTCACGGTTACTGGATGTAACTCGCACACGACTGACATTGGAGGTATACAAACTGTGTTAGTGGTAATGTTAGATACAGTAACGATACACTCTTGAGTTTTCTCATAATCATATACTAACATACAAGGAGTCACATCAACAAAGTCGGAAAGAACAGAATCTATTGTTTCATGTAATATTGTATAACTTTGTGGATAAAAAAGTTGTTAATCAATGTCACATTAATATTCTTAGTTTCATTTGGTTTCAAAATCACATTTTGCAACAAACTGCTTCTTACAATCCCAATTCTATCCTGGTTCTTCTTAAGAGTTTTTGCCCGTATTAACATTGTTCTAAAACTTAAATACCAAGCAGTAACTAAGCCTCTTTTAAAAAACGTTTCTCCAAAATTTGTTATATACTCCTCTATCAAACAAGTTAAGATATTTGAACCTAATATAATTGGAGTTTTCTTTGAATATTTTTATTAGGTGCTTTCGGAAATATGCATGGCTGAATGGTAGTATTTTCAAGACCACAATCAATCTGTATATTAACTTCAATACATCTCAAATATGGATGTGACTTCCCATCTGCACATTCAATACTCAACACATTGTTAATGAAATATATTTGTATATGACATCAAATTTTCACTTGAGCCAGTATTAAGAAGTGCTGTTGAAGATGTTTTCTCAATTAAAATTTGAACTTTATTTAAATCCCCAACCAAAGAAGGATCTGTTTTCACACAGTTGCTAGGGTACGATCCCCTTAGCCGAGCACCTGTTAGTTTGGGCATGTTGTATGAACATCGCCCTTTTGATTGCATCTGTAACATGTTGGAGTAAATGTTCTACCTGCAGTTGGTCTAACTGGCCTAAAGTCACTCTTACTGTTCCATCCTACTGAACCTTTTGGATGCCTTTGACCTGAAAATCCTCTACCCCTAAATGTAGCCCCTCTCTGTCCAACGGTCCTATGACCACATCTATACCCTCTTCGCTCATCTCTGCTCCACCTCTCCTCTTCCTTTGGGATGGTCTTCCTGTCTTCCCTTTCCTGTCTGGAGGTCACTGAACCATAACCTGCCAATATCAGTGAACACTGATGTAGACCATATCTCAAACCACTCTCAATAAACTACAATTTACCTACATAAACACTAACCCACAAACTCACTACTGCATTAAATCACTATAACCAGAAGCTTTATTTCACTGTGCAATGTAACATCACATTTAGCTGTCCCATTAATAGACATTATCTAGTGACCCGAATTATGTAGCCTCTACTTAAATAATGGACATTATAAAATAATGTATTGAACAAAAATAAGACATTCGGACATATTACACACAAACATAATATTATACATTTAAAGCAATACATTACAATACAAAATGTTACAATACAATTACAACATCTTCAGTTACACTTTCAGTACAGGAAACTCGCCAATTATGGATTGAATGCTTTCAATTTCGTCTCCCATTCTTGTGATTATGATGTCGGCTAACTGTGCTGGAAGTATTAAAATAGTGAACATAAAAGAAAATGTGCAAAGTAGACTTATGTAAATTCTGACAATCCTACCGCTGTTACAATGAATTCATAAAAGTTAATTCCTAAAACTCAACGTTTCAATAATTTACAACACAGAAATTCAATAATATTAAATTACCAAAAGCGTTATATATGAAACAATGTAATAAAATAAAGACCTATCCTTTAAATATTTAAAGTAACCTTCTGTCCTTTCAAACTATAAATCCTAAATCTAATATTAATCAGATATATAACTTGCTACTTTAAAGCAATGCGATCCATCATCTCTGAAGTCCTTTGTCCAACTGACCAGTGAGGAAGAAAAGGCGGTAAAAATCTGTTGGTCAAATCAGGTTAATCCCAAACAACACTTTAAAACAACAAAGGCATTTAACTCTGTTAAAACACATCAAAGTATTTACATGGACATGATTAATGGTCAAGGGGAGGTAATCCAAACATTAGAAAATTACTAAATTTTCACTCTTACTACAAAATTCTCCTATTAATGATTTTGTTATACTTTTGGATCTAATATATTTCCAATATGATTAAGAATCTGTAAGAATTTGGTTATTGTCTTCGTTTAAACAATTTTAACAATTTGTGTATCTTTTCCACGTTTTAATTTTGTTGTATTGCTGTAAGTGCTTCTTTTGTTAGCCATTTTTTTTTCTTTGAGGCCAACTTTGCTTTTTGTAATAGACTGTACCATTGCTGCTCACACCGTTTCTTTGAAGAATGTCCACATGTTATTTATATCATCATTCTCATGGTTCTGTCAGTGAATTTTCTAAAATAGGACGTATCCCCTTTATTGAACAATTTTTTGTCTGTATTTGAGTAGCAATTGTTACTAAATATAACCTAAGGTGGTCACCTTTCCCCAAGGGATGGGAATAAACAATATCACCTATCATGAGCTCTTCATATTTTATTGACTTTTATTAGCATTTCTTGAAGCTTCTTGTTATATTCGGGTCCTGATGTTGGGCTCCTATAGACCACACCGATCGAGAGAGTGTCCGCTCTACTCAGTTTTAATTTGCACAAAATAGTTTCATTGGAAAGATCTTCAACTAAGTTGGCTATAAACTTTTCTTTTAGACAAATTGCAACGCTTCCTCTTTTATTTATATCTGAGGTAAAAGCATTGTAAATGTCAATTTTAAATTCACTGGCATCTGATTTGGAGCTCTATTTTCAAGTATTTCTGTTATCATTATAATGTCATAGTGGATTTTGTCTATTACGTGATCTTATTCTGAGTCTTTTTTTAAGTCTGCATTGGTATACATGAGTTTCATCCAAGTAAAATGCATTGCTTTTGTTTGATCTGATAAGTATTCATATACATGTACCATACCTCTTGCACAAATGTTGCAATACCGAAATAATAAAAACATAGAGAGTAAGTAAAATCGTTTAAATGAAACTCTTAACATCCCTATATCCTACTTGTCCTCTCTGCTGAATCTGCACGATGTGATCACTAAACAAAATTTGACTATCCAATAAAATCTAGTACGTTTGTGAATATTGCAATGCAATAGAAACATTGTAATAAACTGCGTGCACCCTAATTATTATCAAAGACAAGAAATTGTTTGAAAAGGTTTATAAAATATGTAGATATTGTCAAAACGTTGAAAAGGTTGCAACAAAAAGCAGTTGCGTCTTACCATAGTTAATTTTCAACTGCTTCTTACCATCTAATAAACATTGTTTATTGACAAATATTTTTCTGCTTCAAATGTCACTTTGACTCATGACGTGAAAATGTATTTTGAATATAGTAAAACACGATTAATAATACAATTTGAGGGAACAAACGCTGGATAAAACAAAGGGGATTTTTATATGAATGACATAGAAGCGGAATTTTCATTTTCTTATTATTACGTTATTTTTGCTCCAAAAATCAAAATGTTTAAACCATGAGAAAGCTCTTGAAATTCATATTTTAGGGTGAAATATTTTTAATATGTATGGATGCACAAAAAAGTAAATGCACAGTAAAAAAGGTATGGGTTTATCCTTAGACAAAATTAACAGTGTGACTTTTTGGTTATAAAGTTATTACCTTTGAATTAATCAATGTATCATTTTCATATCTAAAATGATTAGTTAAAGCTTATCAATTTGACATAAATTTTAGTAACATAGACTGAAAAATAAAAGCACCATAATGATTTAAAAACAGCAATTATTCTCAATTTTCGGCCTGCACTAACTTATACCTTTAAAGATGGCTGCCAAAAAAAGTTTTATCTGTGCCTATGAAATCACACGTGAACTATGTATTATCTGTCAAAATTTCGCAAATTCTTGTCCACTGAATTTCCATTTCGCTTTAACTTTTGTTTTGCAAAATGTATTTGCAGTTGTCTTACTATAAATGTAGCGGAAAAATTAGAAGCGTGTTAACATATTGTATTTTTTTAAATCTTTTCAATAACACTGGTAAATTAAGAAATTGTCGCCTTAATTAGTTTCTATCTTAACTGAAAGTGAAAGTTATACGGTCTTTTTTCCAATCATATATAACTTCAAATTTGTTGTCAAGTACATAAAATATAACAAAACGCTTTTATTTTTTTAAAAAGATATAAGATATATATTGATACAGCATATATAAATAACTGTATATAGAGAATCATTGTTTCATACAATTAAAACCGAATTATTCAAGAAAATAGAAATGTAAAAATCGTAACTTCTTGGACAAGGAAGTAAGAGACAGGTTTTAACTACGTATGCTCTTACAGTATGAGTTACACTACTAAACATATGCGAAAAACTATTTGATAAATGTTTAAATTAAAACAAACAAAAACACCTATTGTAAATCATTCATTGCGGGACTATGGGCGGTTCTTCTTAAATTCAGATGATAAACACAGATTAAATAAAAAAGTATCTTATGAATGAGTTTAACTAAAAATTGTCATAAATTACATTATAATTGTTAAATACATTATACCAAATATATGCTTATTGTCAGTTTTATGTAAAAAGGATATATAAAAAGAATGTAAGAAACGGTTTGAATACAAAATAAAAACGCTGAATTTTAAACATACGAATTATATATCGATACGAATATTTTTTCCCAGTTTCATCAATATTTTTAAATTTCAAGTAATAGAAAATGTTTTTCTAACATTTTAACAAATATTGTAGACATGTAAGAGAAGTACGGAAGATATATTTACGTTTGAATATAAACAGCAATGCTTTATATTTGACAACTACAAAAGATTTTAGTTCAACGTAAAAAATAAAGTATTGTTTGGAACATTTTTAGCTTCATAAATAACAACAATAAAATGAGCATAGTGATGATGCTATGGTGAAATGATCTCTTTTTTATTTCTCCCTGAACGGGATCAGAATGAAATAATCATGACTTAAACTACATGTACTCTAATATTTGGAACGTGCCCTAGAACAAAGATCATATCATTTTAGACCTGGATTTACCATGGTGATATCTTAAATACTTATATCAAGACAATTGCAAACTGTATAACGAAATATTATATATGTTTTGATGAATGTAACAAACACCATTTCAAAAAAACAAATATAGAAGCTTTTTTGGACATTATTACGGAGGATGACTCAATATATAGAAACTATTTTGCCTTTATGTCTTTATATAGTGCATATCATATATAATCAGTAGTTATCTTTCGAATTCATAACCACGTCCGAAAATGAAATGAATAGGTACTGATCTTAAATCATTAACTTCCTGCTTTTCCATCATACAAGTTTACTACTTCCTGATCAAAACCCACTTAGTACTGTTCTATGTACTCCCTGGCCTTTTCAGTGCTGAAAGGTGCTATCTTTGCATTCGAGTTCACATCCTTTACACATTTTTCGGGGTGGGGGGAGGACTCTGAATTCTGGCAGAATATCCCCATACTTGTGAAGGTTTTGATTCCAGCCTCTGAAATAGTAAAGGTATGTCAATATGTTTAATGTTTAGTTTATTTCCTTATTAACAATTTCAAATATTTCCTATATAAGTATTTCAGAGTCTCCCCAAAACAAGTTGGTGAAAGGATGTGAAAGAAAACTTGAAGAGAATGATTTGTCCGACAGAAATTGTGTTGAATTTCTGGATATTTTAGAACTATTTCATCTGTCCATCACTCATTTAGACAGTCAGTGAAAGAAAAAAAAAAGATTTCTTTACTTTTGTAAGGTGCAGGGTTGGTTTACAGACAGATTTACAACATCAGTTTCCACTTCAATTTCAATAATCGAATTACTTAAAATTGTGTTCCCCGTACCCGTCCCTAGCAAGATATCGATGTATTAGCTCAAACATACTTTATTATTCATGTTCATATGAACAGGAATATGGTTCATAACAACAATGTGAAATAAATTGATTGAACTGAAATAAATATGCATATACAACTTCTCTCTAACAAATTTGAATTTCAAATATACCCCTGTAACTGGCGGGAACTAAGAATAATGGCTCAAGTTTGTTTTTCAAATAGAAAACGTGTGTTTAACTACATTGCATCAAATTATATAATATTTAAAAAGGAAAAGACAAACAACTGATACATGTATAAAGTCATTATATTATTTTGTTTGATTTTTTATATAATAAAAAGAAAATATATATCAATGTATTTTGGCCGATGATATTAGAATTCAATACCAAAGCCTGTTTTGACTGCAAAGTAGCATTTGACAGATTACAGGAAACTATGTTTTGAATTTTTTTCGTCATCTTAACAGAATCTCGGAAAAATAAACGGAAGTTGATGGTGGAACAGACTTAAAATGTATAAATTGCTGGCATATTGCATTATTTCATCGTTAAGATTACCTTTTGACAATGATTCGTAAAACCATGTGTAAATTGGATATCAAACTGACCGAACTATGTTGAGAATGTAAATGTAGCATACATTTGTCCAAAATCCTTCGTTATTAAGTGGTGGGAGATTCTGATTCTTACCATATTTGATATACAGTACAGAGGGAAAAATCTGCATTGATTATGTATAAATGAAAGTTGTGAAATAAAAATTGATTATCTCTAGTCGTTTTCATTTACATTACTTAATGATAACATATTTTAAAAAGTGTACATTATACGTTCACTGCATGAAAAAAAGTGGGTGGGAGGGGGTTTTGTCTCAACGATCGACGTAATTTGGGTTATTCGAATACATGCCTTACTCGAAATAAAGCCCTGATCCCCGGGATTTCGAATAGCCGGGGTTCGATTGTAATATTAAGTTGAATTTAGTAAAATAAAGAAAATAATATTGAGATGTCTACAGTCTTCGCGTCTTCACTAACTCCCCAGTGCGATGGGGAAGAGTGAAAGAAGAGAAACAAAAAGAGATAGCGGAAAAGTAGTAAAACCCTGTTACAGCTTGCGTTCTGCCAAGCTATGAATGCATTTCTAGCTATGTAGAATGCAATGCTGCCAGAATTAGGAATAACGCCCCGGTGTAACAGTCAAGTTTTTCCCCCAGTCAGTTTCTTCCTCGGGGAAAAATGACTGGTCAGATTTTTCCCCGGGGAAGAAAGAACATTGTGAAAAAAAAAAACGTGTTTATACAAAATATCTGTTTATATCAAGTGGGAAACACCTCTAGTAACAGCAACGGAAATAGCTCGTTTCCCAATGGTCAACGGTCGACAGGATGTCAAATCTGATGCTGTCGCACACGTATGGGATAATCAAGAAATGGAAAAGAGACAACATCAACGCAAAGAAAAAAGGGGAACACTCTATCCTCAAAGAAGAAAAAAAAGTAATATCAGATATAAGATGACTTTGTGCGGCCGACAAAATGCGAATCTAACAGATTAAATATAAACGGATATGTTTAACCCCTTGATAGATGAAAACCGTGTTATACTGTCGTACTTAAATGATTTATATTTTTAAAGCTGCAAAACTATTACTTCTATTGTAAAAACTATGTTTTGAAAATAAAATATAAAATGTTTTACTAAATACTAAATTTGATTTCTCGCTGACTGATGAGTATGTAAACGAACAACACAAAATGTTTGCAGATTTAAAAACAAAATTGACTGAAAAGTCCACCATGAAGATGATGTATATTCCTTAAAAACACCAACCACTCTATTTTATACATGTGTACTGTAGCGCAAGTGGTGTTTGTGTGTGTGTGTGTGTGTGTGTTATAAAATCTTTTTCTATCTTTCTCTCTCTCTCTCTCTGTCTCTCTCTTGTTTTACATCTTGGCATTATAAGTGGGGAAACAATTTACTTTTTATCTGACAGTAGCATGGGAATATGAGTTAAAAACAAAATAATCCGTATAGTATAGCGAGAAATAAATGTATATGTTATTTACAAAAGAACGAAATAACACGCGACATGTTCAAATTTAACACGGCAATGGGTGCCCATCAGGAGGCAGGCTTAAATATATCAAAATACGGGGTTTATTTATAAAGTTTGTACTAATACTTATGTCATATTTACTGCTTGTAAAATCAGACCAGACAGTGGCCAAAGATCGACCTAGTAAGAATATTTAATTAACGACAAACATATCACACGGGTGCCTTCTCTCCGGGGGTAAAACGCCGTTTAACGGATATAGTTACACCATAGGACGTTGCATACTGTTAAGTGTCATAACAGACAAGAGAGTACATTTTGGTATCGAAATTACCGAACTTTGGATTGGGAATCCATGTTAGTCATTTTTTAAATAATAAATGATATACTCTTATATAAAAGTTTTTTGTAAATTCATAATAAATAAATAAATAAATAAATAAAATTACCGAACTTTGGATTGGGAATCCATGTTAGTCATTTTTTAAATAATAAATGATATACTCTTATATAAAAGTTTTTTGTAAATTCATAATAAATAAATAAATAAAAAATAAATAAATAAATAAATAAAAAAATATATAAATTAACAAACAGGAAAATGATTACCAATCCATGCGGTATGGCACGTTTCAGCTGATACTTATACCGTAGACGCGTAGTTACCGAACCGCCCAAAGTATTTATACATACAGATAATTAAATATATGATATAAAAAAACAAACTCGCGCATTAATAGTGATATCGAGTTTATTTTTCTATTTGTCCAGGATAATTTGATAAAGCAGAGCGATTTCATTTCCGCTGACAGTGAGTGACCTTAAATCAACCAAGACTGAAATTTCAAAGTAATGCACAAGATACCGTCATTGTTTATTTGATAAATATTGCGTTATCCGAATGCGCAATCATTTATGAATGTGTTATAATGGTCAGTCAGAATTTTCTAATTAATGCCAGCCACCTGTTCAATGACAACGATTCAAACCTGAAACTGTGCTACAAGCCGAACTCTCTGGGCAGTGATGTTACCAATGATCGTCAACCTTGTGGTTTCACGGTGCCAGTATATTTAGGCTTAGTTAGGATTAGGGCTGCCCTCTTTATTAATGGTTATACCCGTGAAATAAAGGGTCTCAACATTGGAATTAAGATAGACATTACATCAATATCTATGCTGCTATACGCGGATGACATCGCTCTAGTTGCGGACAGTGAAGAAAAATTAAAACTATGCTAAAATCTTTTCACCATTGGTGCAAGAAATGGTATATTTTAATAAATACAGATAATAGTAAATGTATGCACTTCAGAAAAGGTAGAGCTAAACGAACGGAATATAATTAACAATCTTGAACTCGTATCGGAGTACAATTGCCTGGGCGGCTTACTTTTTTCTGACAAGTGTAACTTCACTGGGCATTGTAACGCGTTGAGTAAAAGTGCTGGAATGACTCTGGGTGGAATAACCAACAAAATTAGTGGTCTAAAGGATTTGGTTTTAAGTCGTACGATTGACTTTATCATAACTGTGTGGTGTCTGTGCTAGACTATTGTTTGAGTACGTGGGGTTTTAAACAATATCAGCTAGCGGACAATGTTCAAAACCGCGCAATTCGTTACTTTTAGGGTTGCACTGATTCGCACCCGTATATGCTATTATAGGCGACATCGTTTGGTTACCATGCGGATATAGACGTTGGTAGAATATGTTGCGATAACTTCCTTAACGACGACAGGCTTACTTAAAAGGTGTTTGAAACGGATTATAACTTATGTAATGATAACTTGAACAGTGTATTGAAATCTATTATGAATTCGCTTCACCTTGAGCACTGTTTAACGAGTAAGTCACTAGATGATTTACAGTTAGCTAAAACAAGGATCATTGGCTATTATAAGAACATTTGGCACACTTCTTTACAAGCATCTCCTAAACTGAGAACCTATAGAAAAATATGTGTGTCTTAATATTGTTAAACACGAACGATCATTAATGGCTCAATTTCGAAGTAGTATATAGCCTCTGCTCATTGAAACTGGCCGCTATATTAATAAATCAGTACATGAAAGAAAATGTTCACAATGTGACCTCCGGAAGATTGTATCTGAAACACATTTCCTATTGAATTGTCTTAAATACGAAGTCGTGAGAGAAGAGTAATTAGGTAATATGTTGTTTGATAATAATTTCATTTCAATTACTACTTATGAAAAAGGTACGGTCACTGTTAATAGATTATCCACGAAAGACAGCGAAATTTCTGTGAAAGCAATGCTTATCAGACAAAGACAAGTATATTTATGCTTCTATTAATGCGTATAATGATATTATTTTGTCAGTTATTAATGATTTTCTTCAGTCATAATATTGATCTCAGTTTGATATGTTAAAAATATGTATAAGTGATATTTATATGTTCTTTTATTGTAGGTGACATAAAGGCCCATGGGACCGGGTGTTGATTATTCATTGCACTTGTTATTGTACTGTATACATATTGCATAATATATGTCACTATAAAAAAAACAAATAACTTACTTACTATTTATCATATTTTGTATTTCCTTATTATATATGCACCCTACAACTAACATTGGACTTGAAATTACTTCGGATTTCCGGATTCCAACGGGATACCATATTAACCTACTTGATTTTAGCAAGAGAAACAATTAAAACATTTTCATATCTGTTTCTAGGTTTCTGAAAAAAATGACAGCTGAGGTTCTTGGTGACAAAGTGTTGTCCGATGAAAAGTTACAGCTGATAGCAGAACAAGCCAAGCATTGGTCCTTTTTTTATGGTAAATATCTGATATAATTAATGCGTTCGAAAACCAAGGACAATTCTGGTTCTTACTGAATTTGTGCCAGTGCGGTATTTGTAGGATATGAATTTAAAAAAAAAATGATCCACGGTTTTGAATTATTTCATTTATTCTTATTGAAATGTTTTTTTTTTAAGTTTTGTGGTGCAGTGCAATTACACTTATTGTTTCGAAAAGTTTGTTTTTTTTTAATCTCACATACGAACTTGGTGTTATTGTTAACGAAGTGCTGAACAGTAGTTTTCAGGTTAATAATATTTTCATGTATTACCTTATACATGTATACCATATTGTGTGGGTTCGAATCCCGGTAGGGACTTCGGAATTTTCATGTGAGGAAGCCTTCCAGCTGGCTTGCGGTAGGTCGGTGGTTCTACCCGGGTACCTCTGTGTACTCGGGGTCTTCCTCTACCCGTAATTAGCTGGACGTCGCTATATGATTGAAATACTATCGCAGCGACGGTAAACTCAAATACACCACCACCACCATATTGTGTGTTGCAAAAGTCACTGAGAAACGACAACTCATATTTGCGATAATTAATTGATTTTCTGGTTGATTTAATTGAAGTTCTGGGACTTCATACATGCTATTACGAATAACACAAACAATATTATTTTCCGAAAGTAAAATATATTGGAAAAACAATTGTAAAGATTAAATGATTTTTTTCTATCTATCACTTGAGTTGTGATACTTTTGTTATTTGAACCCCTTTGTCCAGCTTGGCGCCAAAAACAAAGAAGGACGTATAGTACAAAAATGCCTTTTATACGCCCGAAGGTAATTTCGATCGTTTTATAATATGGCATCTGTTCGTCCGTCTGTCCGTCCGTCCGTTCGTCCGTTAGCCACATCGATGTCCGCTAAATAACTTGATAACTTTTAGGTGTGTTGTATTCATAATTAGAAAGGAGGGTGGTAATAGCCAGTAGATTACCCCTATTGATCTTTATGTCATTAGGTTAAAGGTCAAGGTCACAGTGACACTTAGTGTAAAATCCTTGTCCGCTCAATAACTTGAGAAGGAAAAGGCCTAGATTTGTGAAACTTGTTAGGGACATTGCCCATGGCCATTTGATGACCCCTGCATTTTGAAGTCATTAGGTCAAGGTCAATGTCACAGTGACACTTGGTGTAAAATCCTTGTTTGATCAATAACTTGAGAAGGAATAAGCCTAGGTTTGGGAAACTTGGTAGGGACATTGCCCATGGTCTGTAGATGACCCCTATTTTTTGAGGTCAAAAGATCAAAGGTCAAGGTCACAGGACACTGAGTGAAAAATCCTTGTCCGATCTTGTTCTAGTTCTTTTCTTGTTTTCTTTTATATGATTTTTTATACGCTCGAAGGTAACTTCGGTATACATAAGTAGTATTCAGAAGTATACATCTTACCTAATAGTATGAACATAACAGTTGATAAATCTTTCATTACAGCATTGATATCCATTTATAATATGAAAGGAGAAAAATTTAGTATATTTTTTCTTTGAGTCCTCTCACATTTTTCTTCGTGCATCTTACGATAGCACTTACTTCGTTAATGCTTCGACACTCGGAGCTCTTGTTTAAACTATGAATTGTGTAAATTATATTGTACCAAAAACTTGGCTTGGAACTTTAATATATCATACAAAAACAAAAGCAAGAAGAAGACAAACTTATTTTTTTACATTCTCATGGCTGTACGTGTCCTTTTTTTAAAACAATAAAGATACTGAAAAATTTAAACATACAGTCAGTCGCAAAGTTCAACATACTTGCTTCTATAAGTTTCAGTATCTCATTGTTTGCTAAATAACTTTTAAAGCGGCGTCCAAAAATAATCACTCAGTAAGTGGAGGAAGTGCCTAGAATTAAGTATTTTAGATTTGTTCATGAATCTTAATTATTGCAGCCCTACAAATACACTATTTATTTACAATCCATTTCATAAATTATTTTCTCATAAATATAAATTAACATTGAATATTATATAATTAAGATTTGTTTCATTCTGACTTGATAGTTCATGTTAGAGTGGTGGTTTTACTTTTTTTCTGCTTGGGGTGTCTTATTCAAAATATGGCAGAAATCTACATTATTGAGAAACGTATTTCAAATTTACTCAAGTTAATTTATAAGTGTTTTGGCTGATCTTGTCAAGACTTTTCGTAACTTCTTTAGTCTTTCAATATACAAGGTTCCATATTTTGTATTAAACTGAGTATGATTTATCCAATAACTACCCTTATAATAAACACCCCTTTCTTTCTAAATCTTATCAGAGTGATACAGAAGTAATGAGCAAAAAGATAAATAGAAAAATAGAAAATGATCCTGCTGGGATTTGAATCTCAACCGCAGTTAATCGGATGTAAAGGCAATGCATTAAAGTCCGGAGCCTTAGTGGGGTGTATCTCAGGAGTTCACGATTCAAATGAACCGAAAGAGTTTATCGTGTCGGGATTTGTTCAAATGTATAGTAAAGGGCCAGTGTTCTATCCATTAGCTGTCTGAATTAAACATCAGTAAGGTCATGAATGTATTATTTTTTAAATAACTGATGATCATTGTTATCTAACCAGGTCACCTACGGCTCTCTGAAGATCCATACGGTACCTCCAACATTGAACATATCCCATTCACGTTGTTTCCTTCTATCTTCCCGTCCTATGTGCTGAAGGAGGCAACAGACCTGCAAATCCATTTCAACCGACTGATGCACAAGGCCGCACATGATCACGAGTTCTTGCAGAATGCTCTCAAAAAGTATTTCTTTATCTTTTATAAGTTACATTTCAGTCATATGAAAAAATAAGGTTTGAGAAAAGCAAGTAATAACTGACAGGCATAAATCGTATGCATATTTTATGATTATGAGTCAGTCAACAGAAATTTTTATGATGAATAAGAGATTTAGTAAATAACAATGTATGGTATTTCCGGTTGGAGAAAGCCAAAATATGTATGAATGTAATGCATCTAACCGAGTAAAGGCATAGTCATTATACTTTCTCCTAATTTGCACCCGTTTAGGCTTTTTTTAGACATCTTATTCCTGTGAATATCGTTATCTTCTCATAAATTTCAGAGATGGACTAGTTCTTCGGCTCTCCAGTCACAATAGGTTTGCATGATCCCTTCGTCATGTCCGCCAACATTTAGTTTAGAATTAGACTTTATCTCCAGTGTAGCATGATGATTGATCAGTAAATCACCGTTACCTTGTACTCTGAGTATTTTGGAGTTTTAGTGTCGTATATATGTTAACTATTAATTAACTCATTTTTCAAATATACATAAGTATGTTTCATATTCAATACTTTCGAAATAAAATATAATGCACACCATACTCATCATTTTATACTCACACATTTGGATACAGAGAGTTGTATCTAATGTATAAAAAATGGAACATGGAAATTAACAAAACCTGAGTGCACAATCTTTTTAGTAAATGGTTATATTTTTTTTTTATTATTTAGACCTCATTTAATCCCTAGTTATGACATTGTTGCATATTCCATTAGATCAGAGCCACTTGAAACTGAATGAACTTCATGAGTTTCATATAGTAAAACACAACATTTACCGATGTTGTTGTTTTTGTGCTAATTGCCGTCTAGATAAAGTTTTAGTCAATCAACGTCCAACTAATTACATTTGCATAGAGGCACCCGTGTATAACCGCCAACCAGCCTAGAGTCAGTCATTTATGTCGATCATTGATCTTTGTGGTTATAGTTTTCCACTGCACTGACATATTTTCTCTAAAATTCTATATATTTCAATCATGTCACTTTTAGTACTCTTAGAGCTTTATGTTTTAACGTTTTACTTTCTTTTGACATTCAGAATAGCCAATGCTTAACATGTTGGGTATTTATTTTTTTACCCTTTTTAATTTCTATGTACTTTATTTCATATGGTACCCATACTGATTTGCTTAATCTATGTCGATTCAATTAAATTATTGTATATTGAAACAAAAGCTTTGTCATTTTAATGTTTGAATATCCTGATCATTTTTTACGCTCTTATACATGTGTCCTTCCAAACTCCGACGCGGATGACTGGTCGTGTATCAATCACTGCTACATTGAGTTACCACGTGGCCATGGTGTGAACCTCTTGTCACGCTATATTGTTTGATGTGATCTCCTGTGTTGGAAGTCTGTATCCTTCCAAGGAGATGCCAGAATACATTATTATTTCCTAGATGTACCTGCTTAAAGTCTTGTGGATAGAAACGTAGAAGACATATTCTGCTCCATTCTATTTAAACCTCTCTTTAGTGTAATTTGATATGCTACTGTGTTCCATATATATATATTTGTGTCGTCTGTAAATTTTGAATATATATAATAATATAGCGAACTTATTATATACAAAACGGTCATTAGAGTAGAGTGCAAAATTGGATGTTACATTATGTCATTTTCATGTTTTTCTATTGTTTCTGTCTTGAAGATTTTTCACGACCTGTAAGATAGATTCTTCCCCTAAGCATTCGTTTTTCATTAGATTTTTATTGGGCACTGCATCAAATGCCATTTGATAGTCAATAAAGATGCAATCTATGCCTATTTAAGTATGCTTTGGCCCATTTATCAATAATTGCAAAAGTGAAAGTTGAGCACCCGAGATGAATAAAAAAACAACACTTTAGTATTTCATAATTGTCAAAATTTCAGTGTAATTGAAGTTGATACCTTTACAAAGACGCTTTGGGAAATCTACACTAGTGTCAGGTCGGAAGGCAAGTGTCAGGTGTGTTTCATTACAATATATTACTTTTTTTTCTTTATTTCTAATTTCAATTACAGCATAAATTATATCATGATTGAGAATAAAAGGACAAAAACTTTGAAATTATAAAACACGCAACATGTCCAAATTGTTTTCATGTTTTCCTTTTACATCAGAAAAACAGTTTAGGAATGTTCCGCAACGACTTCATGATTGTCCCGAATTCTGACGAAAAAGCGCCGCCTGGTGGAGGTTCAAAACACCTACAGTTCAAACAGATAGAGTTTAACACCATCGCGGCGTCTGGAGGAGGATTTGCGTCCGCGTTACCTTCTATTCATAGGTTTGTACCGACATTAACATGGTTAAATATATCCCTTTCTTGATCAGTGCAGGGTATCACTGTGTCTAAAAATAGGTTCAATTAAGTTTAGCAATGGCGACCAATCAATTCGTGATACGTTTTTAGCTCACCAGAGCACGAAGTGCTCAGGGTGAGCTATTGGGATCACCCTTCGTCCGTCGTCCGTCGTCGTCTGTCGTCCGTCGTCAACAATTTGCTTTAAAAGACATCATTTCTGAAACCGCTGGACAGAATTTCATAAAACTTGGCATGTATGATCCTTGGGTGGGCCTCTACAAAGATCGTTGCCATGGCAACAAATAGAAAAACTAATTGAAAACTTTGAAAATCATCTCCTCTGAAACCGCTGGACAGAATTTGATAAAACTTGGCATGTATGATCCTTGGGTGGGCCTCTACAAAAATTGCTCAAATAAAGTTGATCCATGAAGAACTCTTGTTGCCATGGCAACAAATAGAAAAACTAATTGAAAACTTTGAAAATCATCTCCTCTGAAACCGCTGGACAGAATTTGATAAAACTTGGCATGTATGATCCTTGGGTGGGCCTCTACAAAAATTGCTCAAATAAAGTTGATCCATGAAGAACTCTTGTTGCCATGGCAACAAATAGAAAAAATAATTGAAAACTTTGAAAATCATCTCCTCTGAAACCGCTGGACAGAATTTGATAAAACTTGGCATGTATGATCCTTGGATGGGCCTCTACAAAAATTGCTCAAATAAAGTTGATCCATGAAGAACTCTGGTTGCCATGGCAACAAATAGAAAAAATAATTGAAAACTTTGAAAATCATATCCTCTGAAACCGCTGGACAGAATTTGATAAAACTTGGCATGTATGATCCTTGGGTAGGCCTCTACAAAAATTGCTCAAATACAGTTGATCCATGAAGAACTCTGGTTGCCATGGCAACAAATAGAAAAACTAATTGAAAACTTTGAAAATCATTATCTCTGAAACCGCTGGACAGAATTTGATAAAACTTGGCATGTATGATCCTTAGGTGGGCCTCTACAAAAATTGCTCAAATACAGTTGATCCATGAAGAACTCTGGTTGCCATGGCAACAAATAGAAAAAATAATTGAAAACTCTGGTTTGTCATTTGATTTCCTTATAGAAAAAATCATCTTGAATATGCTGATTTACACTGGTGAGCGTTTATGGCCCTTGGGCCTCTTGTTACTGATCAGAAGCTTGTTTTTTAAAAACTACTGTAAGACCTTTTTATATGGTTTAATTTTACTTAATTCTTTCTTCGATAATGTTGCCCTCGATGAGATAAAACCCAATTTGCATCTTATTTTCCCGCTGACATTGTGAGGTCACTTTTCGTCTAGCATGTTGGGAGATTGTGAAACATTGGCTGAAGCAGACGTTAATATGAGTTCGGTTGTAACCATACTGATTAAGCTATTATAATTCTTAATTAAGATTACTTTAAGATAAGAAGCAGGCTTTCATGTGTTTAGACGTTATCGGTTACATAAAAAACATACTTAAACGAAAGATGGTCTCATTATATCTAGGCTTTCAAAAGGAAGGCTGTTTAAAAAACAAAATCTGATGGACAAGTCTTAAATCCGACTAAGTTTCGTCTGTAAAAAAAGTATTTCATTTCTGGCGACACATCCAACGCCTTTGAACTCTAATTCTGTTGTCGTAAATATTTCGTTCAGAAGACACAACCATAATGTAGGAACCATATTAATTATACCCTTTAAACATGGGTATCGTATACTAGTCACGGTTAGCATATGGCTATCATAAGGATAGTGCCCTGGTCCCGCTAATCTTTTACTGGAGTTTGACGGGCTAGGTTTTGACTTGATGAGTGGGTCTCCCTAATAGTCTCTAGCTAAGGTATATATATATTTATTTACTTATTGGCCATATACACAAACGGTAACAGAGACAAATTATTACCTTGATCCTAGTGTTTTACAAAGATTGATAAATTGATAAAACACGACTAGTCACAGAGGAGCTTATACGTGAAATATTAAATGAGGAAGTTAATCCTAATATTCTATTGGCTATTATTAATAGATGTGTAAAAGAAATTTATTGATATAGAATCACCCGTCTTTGACGATAAATTCGATCATATTTCAACAGAAATGCCAATGTCGAAATGGTGCCTGTTAATGGATCATTACTGTTAATAATGTTTCATATTTCAATAATTCGGAAAGTGTACATGAAGCAAACATGTCTCAGTACAGTATCGCTCCGTAGACAAGGTACACTATATGACATTCACTCACATTATCATTTCTTGTACAACGGAGCAACCAGTTCTGTGAGTATGATTAGCGACGACAAATATAGCTGTTAACAAATTTGTTTTGCTGCGGTTTCGGATCGGGACAACAACGTTACGTGGATGTGTTGTCGGATATGAGCTATATTTAACGGGGGAACCTATGCCAGATCATACACTTGTCCATCTAACTGTTTAACCATATATGACAAGCCTCAACTCCTGAAAGTTTTAATGTGACAATTCTTGAAAGTATTACTGTTTTTGTAAAACTGATAACAGGTGAGGGTAGTTCACAAATAGTTAATTATTTATATACGGCGATTAGTTACTTCAATAAAGTCCGCATAATCGATCAAATTTTAAATATAAATATCGTATTTAACTGTTTGTATTTGAATTTTAAACCGCAGGTATACGCTCAGCTTGGCTGGAGCTCATTTCACATCAGAGCAGGTAAGAGTCTCCGCGATTTGATGATAAGGGTTTTAGAAGCGAATAAAAATACATTTGATATGCAATTATTTTGAAGTAATATGACATATTTTTATGCTTCGTTAAGATGACATAATTATATCTTTGTTTACAGGCTGGAAATATATCCTTTCGATGAAGTTAATGTTAATATGCAGTTAAATTGTTGAATGTCCGACTGTGCCTTGGAATAATATGGGCCCAACGTACGCGTGTAAACAAGGATGACATAGATTCTGTGTTGGCGGCCATCTTGTTGGGCTAGCTTTCTTTAGTGCGATACCACTTACCGTTTTTAAAGAAGTACTTAAGTTCAGAAACGACTTCCAAAGAAGTATCAAAAGGTGAAAGGTCATGCTGTGTATGTGGACCACTCTCTTCTAAGCCCCCATTCCCGACAATATTTTCTAGGTCATTAAGCAAAGACTAACGCATGTGGAGTGTGAGCAAAAAAAAACTGTATCGTCTGCAAATAATAACATGGATATCTTTAATTCGTCTGCTGTAAAAATGCCTAATATATCACTATTATATTATTGGATATATTTTAACGAAGAATTGGAATAGTAATTTAAAACTAGTATTAAGATCCTCTTGTTTTAAACCATTATGGCATGAAGTAAAGTATACAGAGATGGACGAATTATATTTTACACATGATTTTACTACGGATTACATAACCTTAAGGTTTCTTACTAATTTAGAGCTAACATGTTCTTGAATGAGTTTTTGCCATAAAATGTTATATCTATTTTATCAAAGCATTTTTTTCAAAATCAATAAAGGCGCAATATAATTTCATTTTTGAGCTCAGAAATTTTGTAATTATGGCATGAAAGTTAAAAAATACAATCTATAGTACACTTGCCACTTTGAAAACCAAACTGATTAAATATTACTTTTTCATGTCGAACTGACCATTCTGTCAGACGATTTATTAGAATTTGTTAATATATCATTCCAAGCTTTAGACCAGAGTGATACCTCTATAATTTCCGGGATTCTCTACATCATCCCCTTTTATGCCTTTTTTCCAAGCAATGAGATACTCGGCATTCGATGAAATATAAATTCTGAAATGTGTTCATATGATATTTACATATCTCTGCTATTAAGTTATCTACCCCACTGCTTTTTTGTCGTTGTTGTGGGTTTTTTGTTTTTTTTTGAAAAAATAGCTGAACGTATCTTTTCTTTGCTGATATATTAATCTAATAAATCATCTGTGATTGTGGTTTCATAGTAATTTTCGCTTATTGCGTGATTTCCCTCTTCTGAGCCATATACTTGCTTACAGTGATTTAATACATCATTTATACTAAGATGTTCCGCAAAATGCGTATTTATTCTGTATTTTTGTCTTATTTTACTCCAAAATTCCTTTGGATTTATTTTTTTGCAAGATTCTCAAGATTCTCATTATTTTAACTTTGCTATGCTTTTCAATGTTATAATTGTTGTTGTTTTATTGTATGAAACGTTCTTTATTATACACATTTTTATTTCGTGTATATGCATTTCTGTGTTTTTAAATATTTTTCTAGCCTCATGGCATTCAGCATTAAACCATTAATTGTTTTTGGCATATGAATAGTTTGGTGAATTAGTTTTCTTTTCTTTACCAAACGCTGTAGTGAAATGAGGCAACGTATCAGTTACGCTGTCCGATTTTCTATTCCTGCGTTAAAGTCTCCAGACACATATATATATTACCTAAAGGTTTATATTTCTCAATGTCATTTTCAATCTATTCAAATAATCAAACTGTCAGGTAGCAGTACATAAACATTGCAAAAATACACATCGTTTTAATCTTTAAACATATAACTTTCAAATTTGACCCAAATAATTCCATGTTGATTATGGTCAATAATCTTTATTTTTATTTTGAGTTCAGATTTGTAATAAATAGAAATTTACCCACTAAATCGACCCTTATATGCACTTTTTACTTGTTACCAAATAAATGGTCACTAAAATAACCGTTTATTTCTACATTAATGTTTGCATACTTTGATATCAATATTTCTGTAAGAAATGTAATATAATATTTTTTAATTAAATCAATAAAGTCACAGTCACCAATTTTCCTTTGTAAGCCATAAACGTTCCATAACAGCACCTTCAGGTGCTTCTCCTGCTGACGTCCCTCCCCCTGTGCTGGCTGTCCGGGCGGATCACAGATCTTGCCGTCGATCTACGTCCTAAACAGCTTGTTGTTGACAAATAGTTTGTTGGCGATCTGTCTGACGTTGTAACCCTTCTGCTGCTCTCCCCTCGTGATGTCGTAGAAAGCTCTCCTGGCATCTCCAGTCTGCATTTTCTTTCATGGCCTTACATGCCTTCCGTAGATTTTTAATGTCTGATTTTGCTTGTGCGAATCTCAAATTCAGTATTAATGAAAGTGCAGGTGCCTAATATCATTAATTTTTTTTTCAGTCGGGTGATTTTTGATTCAATATTTGTTATTTTCATGTCTATGGATTTAACTTTTTTCTATAGTTTCTATTTTTGATATGGATTCTTTTTATGAACATTACGTCATTGATATTCCCTGGCCCAAGTAGGAATTTGGTCGGAATGCAGTAGGGAAGTGTTAGGTTGAAAAGGTGGTAAATACTGGCGTAGCTTATTGTGTATTTAATCCAAACTTGACTGGTTGGTAATAGCCAAAATTCATTTGTGACATATTGTTGTGGTAGGTGATACATTCCACTGGAAATTTACAAATATTCATTTATTTACCTATATCTCACTCGGGTTACCCGTGCTTTGTGTAGAATAACTATGCTATGGTGGCTGATTTCTGCCATTTCGTGTTGTCGTGTCTTCGCCCCGAAAGGCGAAAGGCAAAATAACGAAAACATGCCATATTGTCGTTATTTCGCCTGTCGCCTTTCGGGCGAAGACACGACAACACGAAACATCTCAGGCGAAATAACGAAATTTTAACAGGCGAAAGGACGAAAAGTTTCGCCTTTGAATGTTTTCGTGTCCGCGGGTCGAAACCTTTCGTGTTGGCGCCCTTTGTTTGTCGTGTCTTCGTGTCTTTGTCCCGAAACCCGAAAGGCGAAATAACGACAATGTTGCAGATTTCGTGTTGTCGTCCTTTCGCCTCGAAAGTCGAAAGTCGAAATAACGACAATATGGCATGTTTTCGTTATTTCGCCTTTGCCTTTCGGGGCGAAGACACAACAACACGAAATGGCAGAAATCAGCCACCATACTATGCCCAATGTCCACTGATAAAGTTGACTTTGCCTTACGTTTATTCTTTCGTTGTTTTCTGCTTGAAACTTCCGTTTTTTTTAGAAACACTTTGGCTGGACATGGAAAACTTCCTACACATTTTGCACTTAAATTTCATCTTGTTACGTCCATTTACCCAAAACATTTCAGGATTTAAACCGGAGCGCAATGACCATGTTTATCCACCCGCAGCGAGAGCGTAACAGCACGAAAAGATATTGTGTAGGTGAAAAAGAGCAAATGTGGGTTAACAATAGTTTAAATAAAATACCAACAAGCATTTACGTTTTATATTTTATTAACAT
>CM037789.1:21212102-21262102 GCA_021229015.1 Solen grandis
CCTGTTGGTTGTTCTAGCCTGGTGCCTCTCTGCATCCTGGATTTTCCTCCACCTGTTGGTTGTTCTAGCCTGGTGCCTCTCTGCATCCTGGATTTTCCTCCACCTGTTGGTTGTTCTAGCCTGGTGCCTCACTGCATCCTGGATTTTCCTCCACCTGTTGGTTGTTCTAGCCTGGTGCCTCACTGCATCCTGGATTTTCTTCCACCTGTTCTTTGTTCTAGCCTGGTGCCTCACTGCATCCTGGATTTTCTTCCACCTGTTCTTTGTTCTAGCCTGGTGCCTCACTGCATCCTGGATTTTCTTCCACCTGTTCGTTGTTCTAGCCTGGTGCCTCACTGCATCCTGGATTTTCTTCCACCTGTTGGTTGTTCTAGCCTGGTGCCTCACTGCATCCTGGATTTTCTTCCACCTGTTCTTTGTTCTAGCCTGGTACCTCACTGCATCCTGGATTTTCTTCCACCTCTTCTTTGTTCTAGCCTGGTACCTCACTGCATCCTGGATTTTCCTCCACCTGTTGGTTGTTCTAGCCTGGTGCCTCTCTGCATCACTTTGATTTTCCTCCACCTGTTGGTTGTTCTAGCCTGGTGCCTTTCTGCATCCTGGATTTTCCTCCACCTGTTGGTTGTTCTAGCCAGGTGCCTCTCTGCATCCTGGATTTTCTTCCCCCTGTTCTTTGTTCTAGCCTGGTGCCTCACTGCATCCTGGATTTTCTTCCACCTGTTCTTTGTTCTAGCCTGGTGCCTCACTGCATCCTGGATTTTCTTCCACCTGTTCTTTGTTCTAGCCTGGTGCCTCACTGCATCCTGGATTTTCTTCCACCTGTTCTTTGTTCTAGCCTGATGCCTCACTGCATCCTGGATTTTCTTCCACCTGTTCTTTGTTCTAGCCTGGTACCTCACTGCATCCTGGATTTTCTTCCACCTGTTCTTTGTTCTAGCCTGGTACCTCACTGCATCCTGGATTTTCCTCCACCTGTTGGTTGTTCTAGCTTGTTGCCTCACTGCATCCCCTGTTGGTTGTTCTAGCCTGGTGCCTCTCTGCATCCTGGATTTTCCTCCACCTGTTGGTTGTTCTAGCTTGGTGCCTCTCTGCATCCTGGATTTTTCTCCACCTGTTGGTTGTTCTAGCCTGGTGCCTCTCTATATACATGGTTTTCCTCCACCTGTTGGTTGTTCTAGCCTGGTGCCTCTCTGCATCCTGGATATTCCTCCACCTGTTGGTTGTTCTAGCCTGGTGCCTCTCTGCATCCTGGATATTCCTCCACCTGTTGGTTGTTCTAGCCTGTTGCCTCTCTGCATCCTGGATATTCCTCCACCTGTTGGTTGTTCTAGCCTGGTGCCTCTCTACATACGTGGTTTTCCTCCACCTGTTGGTTGTTCTAGCCTGGTGCCTCTTTACATACTTGGTTTTTCTCCACCTGTTGGTTGTTCTAGCCTGGTGCCTCTATACATACTTGGTTTTCCTCCACCTGTTGCCTCACTGCATCCCCTGTTGGTTGTTCTAGCCTGGTGCCTCTCTGCATCCTGGATTTTCCTCCACCTGTTGGTTGTTCTAGCCTGGTGCCTCTCTGCATCCTGGATTTTCCTCCACCTGTTGGTTGTTCTAGCCTTGTGCCTCTCTGCATCCTGGATTTTCCTCCACCTGTTGGTTGTTCTAGCCTGGTGCCTCTCTGCATCCTGGATTTTCCTCCACCTGTTGGTTGTTCTAGCCTGGTGCCTCTGCATCCTGGATTTTCCTCCACCTGTTGGTTGTTCTAGCCTGGTGCCTCTCTGCATCAGCCTGGTGCCTCTCTGCATACTGGATTTTCCTCCACCTGTTGGTTGTTCTAGCCTGATACCTCTCTGCATACTTAATTATAGCTTGTCCAGACATTCACAGTGTTTTATGAACTACCCCAAACATTCCCAAGGCAACAATAGTTGAACTATAAAGCCCTGCATTGACCAAAACTGTTCAAAACTGTTCCTCAAGTACATGCTTCAAATCAAATTAAAACTTTTTTCAAACATCATGAACCTCTATATAAATCATAGAAAAGATTTTTATGCCAAACATCCTATCCTTGCTTCAGACAGAGTTAATTAAAGCATAAAGATATTGACCAGACTAGGTCCAACAACAGTGAGTTGGAAGACTTGATAGACAACTCATGGCTGAAGCATCAACTGCATGTATCATCAAACAGATGTAAGCTTATTTGAATGTCAGTAAACCTGATATACACTCCAAAATCTAATTGATACAATAAATTAATGCACTTTAATGACCATAAAACTTATAAACATACAAAGTGAAACTTTATTGCAATAATACGGTGAAATGCAAAACTAATAGAAAACTTGAAATGTAAACTATAGGTAAACCCTACCTATTATAATCATAGATGAACTAAATCACATAATTTTTTTTAAGGTTATGAAAATCAAAAATTATCAATTTATTTTGTTGTTTTTCATTTAATTGCTATTTAGAATTTGACTTATATTAATATCATTATTTTTACAAGGTCATGAAACTCCAAAGATAAAGATATCTTTTTAATAAAAGACGGTTTCATTACAAGACCACATTTACCCTTTAAAAAGAGCAGTCATTTAAAAACATGGGATTGTATATCAGTCACTAGAATTATATATCTTAGTGAATATAGACAATAGTTATCATGTTTTATTGTCAAGTTTACTATAATTCATTATTTATTCACGAAGATACAGACTGTTTCAAAAATTAAAATCTAGAGTCTTAGTCTAAAATGTAAACAATTATGAGATTGAGAAATAGAGCCCTACACTCACATTATAATTAAGCAAAGCAGTCTGAAGGACATGTTCATTTGCCTGTATAATACACATACTGCAATATCCTTTTCTGCAAACTTAATTTCTGGATGATGAATTACCATTATTTATAAAGTCATTAGTGTTCACACGTTTTGGACTGTAATTATATTCAAAATATGTTGCATATTAAAGCGGCATCAGTTGGGTGGTTGTTTTTTCTGAAGTTGACTGGTGAAAGTCAAAGCTGCCATCTTAGACCACAACTTTTAAGTTGGACAGTAAAAAAATGCATTTGTCTTGTCTTTCAAGTCCTTGTTTATTCAATGGACAAATCAAAACGTGTGTCTTATCTTTTTTATCATGGCCTAAGTTGACAAGAAATTATATGAGCAATTAATGTTTGTGTCTCTTCATTAAGTAAACACTATGTATACATCAACCATCAGAATCTGGGTCAGATTGACAATGTCAAATATCATTTGTATAATTTTATGAGTGCACCATTAATCAAGTTATCTAAATAGTAGGCATCTCCCACTTGTATTGATATTTTGTAGTTGAATATCAAAGAGGCAGTATCTAATTATTGAATTGCTAATTGAGTTAGGATGTAATGATATAAAAAAAGAGCTAAAGGTCAGATGTTGTTAATGTAACCATTGATCACTGGCGTCAACAGTGTCCACATGCAGCACGTAAATGTCCCTGTATATACAATTATTATCCCTTGCATTAAAGGTATATACTTTATACCTTTCTAGCTTGACCTCTTGTAAGGTCAATTACAAAATGCTAGCTAGCTGATATAAAAGAAAATTATCACAAATTTTGAAAAACTCTAGGTGTTCATCATAATCAACAATTTATGCAATTAATTACTTCATCATCGGATACTATAGTCAGATGGGCACTGACAGCCATTTTGCTTTGTTCTTGTTTATCTGAATTGCCAGAAAACTTACATGAGTTATCTTCTTATTTATAAGACATTGAATAATTAGTATATTACCAGCTGGTGCAGGCAGATCCGGTTTCATCCTGTGTTTACTTCTTTAGAGTCCAACTTGTCTTAAGTGGCCAATTAAGGGACAGAAAAGCAGACACTTAGCCCAGGTGACTGTTAATTGGAGGTCACATGTTTAATTAAGTTCCACTTAAGGCCCAGGTGACTGTTAATTGGAGGTCACATGTTTAATTAAGTTCCACTTAAGGAGTATTATGGTTGACTTCAATTGGAGGTCACATGTTTAATTAAGTGCCACTTGAGGAATATTATGGTTGACTTCAGTTGGAAGCCACATGTTTAATTAAGTGCCACTTGAGGAATATTATGGTTGACTTCAGGTGGAGGCCACATGTTTAATTAAGTGCCACTTGAGGAATATTATGGTTGACTTCAGTTGGAAGCCACATGTTTAATTAAGTGCCACTTGAGGAATATTATGGTTGACTTCAGTTGGAAGCCACATGTTTAATTAAGTGCCACTTGAGGAATATTATGGTTGACTTCAGTTGGAGGCCACATGTTTAATTAAGTGCCACTTGAGGAATATTATGGTTGACTTCAGTTGGAGGCCACATGTTTAATTAAGTGCCACTTGAGGAATATTATGGTTGACTTCAGTTGGAGGCCACATGTTTAATTAAGTGCCACTTGAGGAATATTATGGTTGACTTCAGTTGGAGGCCACATGTTTAATTAAGTGCCACTTGAGGAATATTATGGTTGACTTCAGTTGGAGGCCACATGTTTAATTAAGTGCCACTTGAGGAATATTATGGTTGACTTCAGTTGGAGGCCACATGTTTAATTAAGTGCCACTTGAGGAATATTATGGTTGACTTCAGTTGGAGGCCACATGTTTAATTAAGTGCCACTTGAGGAATATTATGGTTGACTTCAGTTGGAGGCCACATGTTTAATTAAGTGCCACTTGAGGAATATTATGGTTGACTTCAGTTGGAAGCCACATGTTTGATTAAGTGCCACTGGGAATAATATGGATGACTTTAATGTCATATCAGTGTTTCAAGCTGTGCTTAGAGCTTATCTCCAATTAGGGTTGAAACAGTATTATACAGATACATGTGTTTTTTAGCTCACCTGAGCACGTGTGCTCAGGATGAGCTTTTAGGATCGATAAATGTCCGTCTTCCGTCCGTCCGTGCGTCCGTCCGTCCGTCGTCCGTCGTCCACAATTTGTTCGTTTGCACTCTAGCATCTTCATTTTATGAGCAATTATCTTCAAACTTTAAAACAATGTTTATAACCATAAAATCTCGGCCAAGTTCGATTATGGCTGATATCGTACCATTAGGTCAGGAGTTATGCCCCTTTTAATATTCAAAAAATGCCATATTTCAAGTTGTTTACACTCTAGCATCTTCATCTTTTGAGCAATCCTCTTCAAACTTTATGGCAATGCTTATGACCATAAGGTCTCGATTGAGTTCGAATATGGCTGAGTCATCAATTAGGTCAGGAGTTATGCCCTTTTAATATTCAAAAATGCCATATTTCACTTTGTTTACATCTAGCATCTTCATCATTTTTAGCAATCATCTTCAAACTTTATGGCAATGCTTATGACCTAGTGTCTCGATTTTTTGATTATGACTGAGATCAGTTGATTAGGTCAGGATTTAAGCCCCTTTTAATATAAAAAAAGGCCAGATTCACGTTGTTTACACTCTAGCATCTTCAATCTTTTGACAATCATCTTCAAACTTTATACAATGTTTATGACCATAAGGTCTCGATTGAGTTCGATTAATGCTGAGATGCATTCAATTAGTTCAGAAGTTATGCCCTTTAATATTCAAAAATGCCAGAAATCACTTTGTTTACACTTAGCATTTCATCTTTGAGCAATCATCTTCAAACTTTATGACAATGCTTATGACCATTAAGGTCTTGATTGAGTTCGATTATGGCTGAGATCCGTCAATTAGGTCATGAGTTATGCCCCTTTATATAAAAAAGCCATTATTTCACGTTGTTTACACTCTAGCATCTTCCTTTTTTTAGCAATCATCTTCAAACTTTATGACATTGTTAATGACCATAATGTTCCGATTGAATTCAGTTGTGGCTGAGATGGTCATTTAAGTCAGGATTATGCCACTTTAATACAAAAAATTCAAGATTTCACTTTGTTTATTCTCTACCAACTTCATTTTTTTAACAATCATTTTTAAACTTTAAGACAATGTTTATGCCCATAATCTCACAATCGGGTTCAATTATAACTGATATTGACTTGTAAATTTAGGAGTTATGCCCATTTCACCATAAAAAAAGCCAGATTTCACTTTTACACTCAAGCATCTTTATTTCTTAAGGAATCATCTTTCTCAGGTGAGCGACCAAGGGCCATCTTGGCCCTCTTGTTTTAGCTTTCCAGTGCACAACATGCTCAAGGTGAGCTATTAGGAGCACACTGCGTCTGTTGTCCATCAAGCATTGTCCGTCGTCAACATTTTGCTTTAAACACCATCTCTCTGAAACCACTGAACAGAATTTAATTAGACTTAGCAGGGATGATCCTTGGGTGAACTTTCATTAAAGTTGCTAAAATAAACTTGATTCATGTAGAACTCTGGTTGCCATAGCAACAGAAAAAAATAATAAAACTTTAAAAATCATCTCCACTGAAACCAATTTCCTTTTGCACAAATGGTCACCTTATGAACGTCTACTTTTATTGCTAAAATGAAGTTGATCCCTTGAAAGATGAGACCCCTAGGGAGTTAGCTAGTTTCCTTATATTTTCTTTATAGAAAATTTCAAAATACTTTTTCTGTGAAGTTATTGGTCAGAATTTGTTTTCATTTACCACAAATGGTATTATTATGAATGTCTACCATAATTGCTAAAATAAAGTTGATCCCAAGAAAAATGAGGCCCCAAGGGGGTTAGCTAATTTCCTTATATACTTTATGTAGAAAATTTCATTTTTTTTTCTGTAAATCCAATAGTCAGAATTTTTTTTTTTTTACAGAAATGGTCACCTCATGAATGTCTACCATGATTGCTAAAATAAAGTTGATAAAAAGGCCCGGGAAAAAAATTTTTTTTTTGCAGCAAGGCCTCATGAATTTTTTTCCCTGAAAAATGAGGCCCATAGGGGGTCATGTAGTTTCCTTATAGAAACAACTTGAATCGTTTTAAATAAGATGATGTACTCTGGTGAGCAATCTAGGGCCATATGGCCCTCTTATTTTTTGTATCATTACATACCATGTAAAAAATGGCAAAGGCCAAAGGACTGGTTTATTTTGAAAGAATGTATATATTTGATCTAGTCAGTACTGAGTATCTAATGTTCTGCGGTGTTCTATCTTGAATTTTGTTGTGGAAGCTTTTATGTAGATGGCGTTGTAATCTTTGACAATTTCCAAGTGTACAGGTTGAAGGATTTGTAAGTGTTCATATAACTGATAGGACTCTGTCTGTCCAGATAAAAGTAATATTGTAATTGTTTTGTTGTTTTCTGAAATGATTGTTCCATTGATAGTTTGTATTTGTTTGATACAGAAAAATTGGCCACTGTAATGGTTTTATATGCGGTTGGTCAAAAGATGGTCATGTCCCTTGTGGTAGGTTGTATTTGTTGCTGTTTAACCCTAGAAGCATGAACATTTAATATATATATATAAGTAGTGTACAAACAACTCATGTTTCAAGGGAAAGTTGATTACAAATCATAGACTTATAGAACCACAAATGTTTAGGGAAAAATGTATGAAAAGCTATTGATAAAGGGGAAAAAAGACTCCATATGATATCGTTTGTTGGTTTGATGATGCCTATTAACTATTTTGTGTGTATATTTATAGCCACATCAAAAGCTCTGGATTACATAGGTTCTGCAGCTGAACGATTAGTAAGAGGTTTTTGTTTTGTGATTGGAGTACACCATTGTTGGAATAGTAAATCAGTCATATATATATATATATATATCACATCACTAAATACAGGGAGAGGATTTAAGTACAGAGCGACTCTAACAGGATCTAGCATCAGCCAACTGGAAGGCTTCCTCAGCTCACAGATCAGAGCTCTAATTCTGAGTTAATAAGTCAGTGACTGTAACAATTCATCAATAGAGGCCCCAAACTTTAATTAATGAACATGTTTACAGCCAGATTAATTGATTTAGAAGAGAAAATTGATATAATTAAATTCTTGCTAAATCTATGGTGGACAATCTGTATATCCGAGTATAGCATTATGAGACCAGTCCATGTTGCACTGAATAGTTCTAATCTTTTAAGCTAGCAGGCAATTACTGGTAATTGCAAGCTTATATGTCCAGCAGATGCTTCTAATTGTTAATACAAGGAAATCAGTCAATATCTAATGTGTCATTTTCTCCGTGTTCTCTAGTACTCTAGGCTACTTTCTTTTGTCCACTGCCTTCACTACAAACTTGAACATCATTATGTACTAATGTTGAAAATGTCTCGGATTAATCCAAATTATGTCTCTCCCCATATTTATATGGGGGAGACAAATTGTTTTTGTCAGAGTTGTCCGTCCATCCATCTCTCTGTCTGTCTATCTGTCTGCCTGTTACACATTTTGTCCAGAGCATATCTCAAAAAGTATGAAAGCTATTGACTTGAAACTTCACAGGTGGATAGATCTCATGGTGGACAAGTGACATGCACAAGAACAGTAGCTCTGCACATGATATTTTTGGAGTTATTGCACTTCGTTAAATTTCATATATAATTTTTATCGGGAGCATTACTGCAAATATCCGCAAACATGTTGTACCTTAGCCACATAGGGCTTACCTGTTGCTTGTCATCATAATAATTCTTTTACATGTGAAAAATAACAATGTATTCCTATTTCAAGTCACTGTTTGCAAAAAGTTTGCTATTGTTTTGGTAACTGAAAACTTGCTTTTTCAATGCAAACAAAGCAGACTCTGATGAGAGGACTTTTGTGCCTCAGTGTATGAGTGTATGAGGGGAGTGGGGGGGAGACATCAGTTTTTTACAAAAACTAATTTCTAGTTGGGGTCTGCTTGCTCGGTGATTGGCAAAGTAATTGTACATGTTGAACAAAAACACTCTTCCAAACAGTAGAAGAAAATGAGAAAGTTACTCCACAATTGTTTTCACCATCATCCACTCATCCAGAAGCTGGTGTTGTAAGGAAGGGTGCATCTGCAAACTTCTTTTTAGTCTAAGATTGATAAAGCCCTAGAAGCAGGAGGGAAAACACTCTTCTTGCATATCTAAGTGCTGGATTATTAGCTCACTTAAGCACGAAGTGCTCAAGGTGAGCTTTTGTGATTGTCCGTTGTCCGGCGTTGTCCATCGTGCATCGTCAACAATTTACTTTAAACGACATCTCCTCTGAAACCGCCAGGCAGAATTTGATTAAACTTGGCAGGGATGTTCCTTGGGTGAACCTTCACAAAAGTTGGTAAAATAAACTTGATCCATGTGGAATTCTGGTTGGCATGGCAACAGAAAGAAAAAAAATATGAAAACTTTAAAAATCATCTTCTTTAAAACTATTGGCCAGATTTCAAAATATTTTGGTACAGATGTTTCTTGGGTAACTCTCTACCAAGATTGCTAAAATTATTCTGATCCATAAAAAAACATGGCTGCCAGGGGTGGAGCTACTTGGCCTTATATGTATATATTGAAATCTTTTAACAAAATCTCTGAAACCACTGGACAGAATTTGATTAAATTTGGCAGGGATGATCCTTTGGTGAAGCTTCACAAAAGCTGCTAAAATTATTCCAATCTGTTACAAAAAATGGCCGCAATGGGCGGGGCTAATTTGCCTTATATTTTATAGAGAAATCTTTAAACAACATCTCCTCTGAAACCGCAGACAGAATTTTATTAAATTTGGCAGGGATGATCATTAGGTAAAGCTTCACAAAAGTTGCTAAAATTATTTGGATCTATGAAAAAACATGGCTGCCAAGTGCGGGCCTAATAAGCCTTATATGTGTATAGTGAAATCTCTAAATGACATTTCCTCTGAAACTGCTGGACAGAATTTGATTTAATTTCGCAGGGATGATCCTTTGGTGAAGCTTCACAAAAGTAACTTAAAAGACCTCTCCTCTTAAACTGCTGGACAGAATGTGATAAAACTTTGCAGGGATCATCTCCTTCAAAACTACTGGCCAAAATTCAAACTGTTTTAATACAGACTGATGTTCCTTGGGTAACCCTATACTCAGGTGAGCGATCCAGGGCTATCATGGCCCTCTTGTCTTTTCTGGTACTTCCTGTTCAAGACGGATCAGAAAGAGCCAAGCCAAATACAAATCAAAGAACTTAGAGTCCTAATATTTTTAATTTTTTTTTTGCATTTTATTAGCTCACCTGGCAAGAAGTGCCAAGGTGAGCTTTTGGGACAAGCCTTTGTCTGGTGTCCGTTGTCATGAGTCGTCAGTCTTCAGTCATCAACAATTTTACTTAAAACTTCTTCTTCTCTGAAACAACTGATAGGAAAGTGATCAAACTTGGCAAAAAATTTCAAATGGTTCCTGTCTGTTGCTTAATTAGGTCACAGGAGCTAAAAATAGAGTTTAAAAGTGAAATCTTAAAATATTCTTCTCCAAAACCACAAGAGGCTTAGAGGGGTCACTTTATTTTACATAGACTAATATAGGAAAAACTAAAAAATCTTCTTGTCAGAAACTGCAAGGCCTGGAGTTAAGATATTTGGTGTGCAGCATTGTCTAGCAAACCTCTACCAAGTTTGGTCAAATCATGGCACTAGGGTCAAAATTGGCCAGTCCCAGGGGTTACCTGATTTTACATAGGCTTATATAGGAAAAAACTTGAAAAATCTTTTTAACAGAAACCACAAGGCCTGGAGTTTAGATATTTGGTGTGTAACATTGCTTCAAGGACATCTACCAAGTTTGTTCAAATCATGATCCTTGGGTTAAAATTGGCCCCACCCCAGGGGTTACTTGATTTAACATAGTCTTATATTGAAAATAAAAAAACCCCAAAAAAACAGAAAAATCTTCTTGTTAGAAATCACAAGGCCTGGAGTTAACCACAGGGGTCACCTGATTTTACATAGACTTATAAAGGAAAAAAAATAGAAACATCTTCTTGTCAGAAACCACAAGGCCTGAAGGTTAGATATTCGGTATGTAACATAGGAAAGTAGACCTCTTCAAAGTTTGTTCAAATTTTAGTTTTAGTTTAAACCTATTTATTTTACGTCAATTGGGAAACAAGTTCTCACAACTTATACTAATTCCTCTCAACGGTTCTTGGGTTGGACCAGTTCTTTGCACCTGGGAAGGGTTCAAACCCACAACCTTTGGATCCACAGGACCACAGCGCCCATCAAATCATGGCTCTTGGGTCAAAACTGGCCTTGCCCCAGGGGTCACTTGATTTTACATAGCCTATTGATACCAAGTGAGCGATCCAGGGCCTCTTGTTCATTCAGATATGTTAAAAACATGTCACAGTCTTAACAGGATCTTGTCAAGCAAGCATATTTACCATAGAAGACCATAGATAGTATGCACACAGAGATAGTGTGCATACATACTTTGGGGCTGAAATCAAGGGAAAAAAGTTGATTTTCCATACATTGTGAGCAGGCCAAACTTGCCGGCCACCATTTTCAAGTCAACGTGAGTGGACTTGTGTTTCCAACACAACTCAACGTCGCAAGTCTCATCTTTGCTTGATTTACTCCTGGTAACTTTGTTACACCTTTCATAAGTGTTAGTTTTCAACATTTCATTGACAGAGAAACTAAGAACATTTAAAGTAACAACCAAATTCTAGTGGGCATGATAATTTGTCACTCATAATGGCACATTCATAAGTACTTATCTGGCAATAACTACACTGATTGATCAGCGGAAAATGAAATGTGTGAAAGCCTCTTTACTATTATTATTTCGTTATTATTCAATGTATGAAAATTAAGAATAACCTTTACACTAATCACAATAAGAATCAGACATAATATGCATATGATGATATGACATCGATATCACTGCATTATGGTCAGTGAATTTGACAGTTTTGAAAAATTGATTGTTTACTTCCTGTATCAAATGCATTGCTTTTTATGATGAAAATATGTCATTAAAATATGTTTAACCCTTTCCCTCATATAGACTCATTTTGACGCACTCAATAGGTACCACATAAAGCCTGATCTGCAGAAAACCACAGTTAAACCGTACCAAATCTAATTATAAAGTCCTCATTTCCAGACCACTGAGGAGCAGCGAACAGCATAAAACCTGATCAGCCTGCGAGTTACTCGCAAGCTGATCTGGTTTTATGCTGTTCGCATAGGTCTTTTCATGGTGTCCTCTATGTGGGAAAGGGTTAATAACACTTATTGATTTTATAGTGTCACAACCTAAAGTTTTAAGCAAAATTGCCATTATATGATTGTTTATGTCAATAACATCAGCGATTTGATTTCTCTGGGCGTTCAAGAAAGGATGGGAAAAAGCAAAAAAAGAAGTTCCTGTAGATTGTGCGCACATCCTACTTTTAGACCGTAAATTTGGGAATCAGCGATTTGATTTCTCTGGGAGTTCAAGAAAGGATGGGAAAAAGCAAAAAAAAAGTTCCTGTAGATTGTGCGCACATCCTACTTTTAGACTGTAAATTTGGGAATAGAAAAGCGCACTTTCTATTGTCTCCTACAGTATATGCTGTATAGTGATGGTACAAGAAAAAAGGTGCATTTATAGCTTGCTAACTAGAGGGCATTGGATAAGGATCTCTGTTGCGATCAGTTAAAAATGGACTTTCTTTCTCTCTCTTCCTTTTCTTTCTTTCTCTCTCTCCCTGTCTACCTTATATCTCATTTGTGTGAGCACATGCACCATCCTTGTTTTTGTTGTTATGACAACAGACCATCAATCCTTTGGCAATATTTCAAAGCCAACTGGCTGAACATTGTTTTCTGTAAGTTTTCCACAGGGAGACATCCTGTGTGCTCAACTGTTTCCAATTGAGTAGGAAAACAAACAACAATCCTGTGATTTCCATCTCATATTTGGATCACTATTTAATGCATGGATAGGCATGATATGTATTTTATAAATTTCTGCCCTCCACAGTCTCATGCTGCATTAAATCTATCTTGTTGATGAGATTTTTTTTTTCCAGCAGTATTTAAGGGGAGAATCCAGTAAGAAATGTAATGTGTATATTCAATCTCCTGACAGGGGGCATATATTCAAAGCGTGTCTGGATATATAACCCCCATATGAATTTTCAAGAGACGACAGGAAGTGTGAAATTCTATTTAAACAAGAGGAAAAAATAATATATGTCAGTCTTCTTTGTCTGGTATCAAACAGTTTCCTTAAGTTTAAAAAAAAAGGTCTTTTCTAAACTGCAAAAAATGACGCAGAAAAAAAAATTGTGACAATAAGTGTATTGAGGAGTTGATGCAAGACTAATGTAACAACTTCTGAGTTGATGCAAGACTAATGTAACAACTTCTGAGTTGATGCAAGACTAATGTAACAACTTCTGAGTTGATGCAAGACTAATGTAACAACTTCTGAGTTGATGCAAGACTAATGTAACAACTTCTGAGTTGATGCAAGACTAATGTAACAACTTCTTTATTTGTATGTAGTTATCTGAGACTTGCTCTGTCTTATCATATTGTAATTCATTCAAAAGCTTTATTTTGTGCTTTTGAGTGGGTTACTGCAATATGAATGAAAATATATTTAATAATTTCACAGTGAAAATTATAACAAATATAATTTCACTCTTTCCTGTGATAGAAAGTCATACACTGATCCACTAAACCTGACCAGCAGTGCACATATTGCTGACGAGGCAAAAAAAAGAAGGTGGTATGGCCATGTAGTCAGGAAGAAATCTGATGACTGGGTCCTTAACTTCTGGGATTCATGGACAGTTACTTAACAAAACCCAGAGGCAGATCAAAGAAGACTTGCCATACAGGTAGAAGACCAATCAGCAAAGCAGATCTGGATGGAGACAAATGGTTGAGGCTATAAGGAAACGTCCCACCCAGAAGACTGGATCCTGGAAATATACGACAGATGAATTTGTGGAAGATGCAATATTTCTTTTCATCTCATCTCATCTCTGGGCTCAGGGATTATGATATATTTACACACATTTTCCTAGTGCCACAAGTACCTCTGACACACTGAATAAAAGAGATATTGACCTTGACCATTATTGGACTTTCCTATAGATAACTTAAATGTAGGTCCACCTATTGGAAAGATATTTTATGCAAGTTATAATAAAGACATGATTATATGGATTCTCAGGAGTGGCAATGTGATAACAGAAAATATTTGTAATATTTGTTAATACTACAAGTGAAGTTTACACACACTTTTCTTGCTAATTAGACTAAAAACAAGAAATATCTTTAAAAAAGATATTCGGCGTAGGATGAAAGAAAAACGAGATTTCCAGTCTTCTAGAACATTCCGAGGAAAAACGCGCGAAAGACCGACGCACAACAAATTTAGTACGCTCTAGAAATAGTTCAGTATTTTTTCTATGAAATATACTTATTGGAACAAAAAATTATATCTGTAAATAGGCTTGTTTGATATTTGCTCATATCATTATTGCATATGACAATTATGATATAAAAGCGTTATTAGTTGTTTTGGTTTTGGCGAATTAATTTTCAATGAGAGCATCGCTGCAGGCTGGAAGAATTCAATATACATAGTAATTAAGGGGTTTCATGTCATAACACGGTGGATTCTTTTTTGTTGTTTTAAATCATTTTCACAAAGTAGCATTTCTCAATTGATGGAAAAGGATTGTATTTAACTTACTGAAATCACTTTCATGTTTACATCAAAAAGAAAGGTAATAACACCAAGCTGAATGATATATACAAGCTGCACCCCTTATTTACAGTAATTTTATAGTCCATAACGATGCGTTAACCAATAACAGGAGTCCTTTTATTCAGCTTAGAATTATTTACCGCTGTTAGCGTACATTTGATTGGTTTAAGATGCGAGTTGAAATCGAAATTATACAGCTACGCCGAAAAAATGTTTTATTTATTTCATGCTATTTTAAAGTCTCTTTTAAAGCCCTCTTCTATAAAATTCCCCATTGGGATTAGTTTCCTGTTTCCTGTAGTTAGAAGGTCAGACCCTTAACTGGGTGTTTATGAGTTTGATCCCTGGCTGTAAAACATGAACGCGTTTGAGGATGTTACTGGCTTATCTTCCTTCAGTATGGCTCACTCAGAACAAGTTGCTTTGTCCTAGTATCAGGATAATGTCACTCATCTGTTGTGTGATTGGTCAGCCATTCGGTAACAACATATTTGTATTACCTTGGCAACTATTTCTATAATCAAGATCATTAAGACAGTTTTTACTTGATATGAAGATGGTGTTAGTGAAGGCTCTCAGTGATTGCAGTACTGTTGAAACCATTCATACCTATATTCTATATCTATATTCTATACCTATATTCTGTACCTATATTCTACATCAAGAAGATTTATTACACACAGGATATTAATGGAAGTGATCCTTTTGTTCCCTATTGACTTCATTAAGAAAATTTTTGTAAATCTTTTTTACCAGGTTGTTATACCCCCCGTACAACGAAGTATACTGGATTCAGCTTGTCTGTCTGGCCGTCCATCCGGCCGGCCGTCTGTCTGTCGGTTTCTTTGTCCGGGCCGTAACTCAAAAAGTATAAAAGATATCAAGATGAAACTTCATATGTGGATAGATCTCATTGAGGGGGCATGCAGTGACCAAGAACCATAACTCTCTGTCGCGTAATTTTTCCTTGTTGAGCCGATATATTTTTCATGTCTCTGACCTACATGTTATTTGTATTAAAATCCCTGTGACAAAGCGACATGCGGGGGGTATTTGCGCCATTACAATGGCAGTTCTAGTTTTTATTGACGCTGCATAGAAACATAGCATCAGTATGGAACAAGTTTAAAATTTGACCATGGTGCGGAATGGATATATTGCAAAATAGCATTTATCATTGTCTAGTAGAAATATTTAGCTGTTCCTAAACAACATACTTGAACAATGTCATGTTACTAACATATTTTGAAATGTATGGAAGATTATTTATGAAATGTAAATATTATTACATACTTACTTACAAAATTTAAGTTTTATGAAAAGTGACTTGTGCTTGCATTACATGATGCCTTATTTGCATTTCTGTTAGGTTTTGAATGTTAAAAGTGTAATGTTAAATATTATGTGCTATTGACTAATAATATGCCAATATGTTAAGACCCAGGTGCAAACAAATGATACATAACAAATGAGAAGTGTAAGCATACATGTGCAATCATACTTGTCACATTTCTTCTGAGAAGTGTATAGTGCTTAATGCTTTCTGTTAACTACTAAATTAGAAGTGCAAGAATATATGTTTATATATTTGTAAGCTAATGGCAATGAATTGCAGTTCTTCAAATGACTCGTGCAAAAATGCAATGAGTTAAGACCATACTTTATTTGCAAGTACAAACACACTTAGCACTAGGCAGTAAGCATTACATGCTACACATAATCGAAGCTGGGAACCAAAATGAACATTTAAATTTTGCTGGGGCCCATTCTTAATAAAGAGATATCACTCTTACATTCTCTGTACAGAATGTACGACGAACCAGGATGAATCGTACCAGTTAATATGATGAAGTGACTGTGTACCACCAACAGGTCAAATTTGGAAAGAAAAGCTATTTTTAGCTCACCTGAGTTATAGTGCTCATGTAAGCGTTTAGGATCAATGGCTGTCCATCGTCCGTCCATCCGCTGTCTGTCTGTCTGTCGTCTGTCTCTCATCCACAATTTGATGAAATTTGCCTGTGATGTTCCTTGCTTGAGTTCTACCAAACTTGTTCAAATAGTTCCAGTCCATTGCATATCTGGGTCACAGGAGCTAAAAAAAGATTTTTATAGTGAAATACAAATGTATTTAGAAATCTTTTTCTGCGAAACCACAAGACCTAGAGCTTTGATATTTAGTGTGTGGCATTGTCTTATGGACCTCTATCCAATTTGTTCAATCATGACCCTGGGGTCAAAATTGGCCCCGTCCCAGGGTTCATTTGATTTTACATATACTTATATAAGAAAAACTAAAAAGATCTTCTTGTCAGAAACCACAAGGCCATGGGTTTAGATATTTGGTGTGTAAAATGGTCTAGCAAACCTCTACTAAGTTTTTTCAATTCATGGCCCTGGGATACATGGGAGTTTGCATTTGATACCCTAAGCTCTTTTACAAATAGACCCCTCGGTTCTTTTATGTACCTGGTGTGGAGCGCCAGTAAATGGGAGATAAGGTCCTGGGTATAACGAGTATTGAGTACCCTGAGTTCCGTCCTAGCAACCCATATTGCTGAGTGTCAAGCAAAGGTGCATCTGGTCTCAATTTTATATATCTTTGGTTTCACATGGTTTCCAGAGGAAAGTATCCCGGTTTGGATTCGAACTCTGGACCTGTTGGTGGTACGCTTCATAATCTTCCATAGGAATGGCATTGCTTTATTTAAGTCGTGCTTCCATGACTTTCACCACGTCATCAAAATTAGTCTTTGTTCTATTTTCTTAGAAAGTATGTAACTGTTTGATACAACATATAAATTATCTAAATTTTAAGTTGACTATTTGAGTTTATTGTCGCTTCCAAAGTATTTCAATCATATAGTGATGTCCAGCTTATTACAGATGGAGGAAGACCCCAAATGTACGGAGGCATCCAGGTAGAACCACTGACCTACTGCAAGCCAGCTGGAAGGCTTCCTCATATGAAAATCCGAATGATCCTTTCGGGATTCGAACCCACGTGATGAAGGACTGAGTGAGTGTTAAAGTCAGCAAATTACATTCTCAGTCATGGAGGCCCCTCTAAATTTTAATCAATTAAAGTCTAAAAAAAATTGAAGAATACTTATGTATCAAATATTTTGTGCCAACTATACACTTTCTACACAAGCATTATTTACTGCAACTGTCTCATGTAGATGATAGATGTCCCGTAATGAATGAAATACTGTTGGTGGGCTGAACTAGGTATGACTGATTAGACACTGTATTAATCCACTTTCAGTAGTACAGACCCTTCTCAAATAAGTGTGGAAAACGTGCGTTTAACGCGCGTTTTATGCGCGTTTTATCCGTGTAAAACGCTGCGGTATTGGCACCGCGTTTTAAGTGCGTTTTTTCTTACCGACTGCGTTTAAAGTGAATAAAAATGAACAAAAAGTGTGTTTTTTCTGTTCAGAAGTGCATTTTTTATCTGGAAAAATTCACTTTAAACGAACTTAAGTGTGTTTTTTTTAAATTTTTTGATCATATAAAATACACTAAAAACGCACTTAAGTGCGTTTTAACTGCGTTAAAAGTGTGTTTTTTGGTCAGATTTAATACACTTAAAACGCACTTAAGTTCGTTTTTATTGTGGTGAAAGTGTGTTTTTTTATCAGATAAAATACACTAAAAACGCATTAAGTTCGTTTTTACTGTGGTAAAAGTGTGTTTTTTTATCAGATAAAATACACTAAAAACGCACTTAAGTGCGTTTTTACTGCGTTAAAAGTGTGTTTTTTGGTCAGATAAATACACTAAAAACGCACTTAAGTTCGTTTTTACTGTGGTGAAAGCGTGTTTTTTGATCATATAAAATACACTAAAAACGCACTTAAGTGCGTTTTAACTGCGTTAAAAGTGTGTTTTTTGGTCAGATTTAATACACTAAAACACAGTTAAGTTCGTTTTTACTGTGTTGAAAGTGTTTTTTAAACACAAAAACGCACTTTAGTTTTTTTTTTTGTGGTAAAATTAATTTATTTTTATAAAGCATATTTTTTCTGCCTTCAAAAGATGTTTTTGAGTCAGAAAAATAAAATTAATTTGCTTCAAAAACACACTTCTTTCAGCAAAAGAAGGCATTTATTTTGCAGAAAAAAACACACATTTTTCAGCACAAAAATAGGTATTTAAAATGCAGAAAAGATGCACTTTGTAAAGAAAGAATTTTTTTATATCATGATGTTATTTCTTGTTTAAAGGTTTAAAAGTACATAAACAATTTACATGTATAATAATTCATTTTTATTTAACACATTTATACAGTTACTGCAACTCACAATCTATTTTTAATTTAATTTTCAAAATCATTACCTTGAATAGTTGGGAGTTATTTTGATATGAAATCAAGGGAAATAATACAAAATTGGACGAGGTACTGTAAAGTTAAGAAATTTAGTTTCTGCACTTTCACAGTTGCTGTCTTCTTATATATGAAATTCAAAGTCAAAGCCTTAGAATAGTTTTCAAGTATGTAGTAAAAAATTATTCTCTGGACTTAAATTCATTGTAATATCAAACTAGAGCTTAGCAGAGTGGCACAAATGCTTGTCTGTTTTACATGTCAACAAAAGAGGCCCATATTTGCGATTTCAAGTAAGAAGACCATAAGGTGTAAAGAGTAAAAAAGAAAAAAAAATTACACAGTGTAGAAGAAATGTAATTGCTTTGAACATACAATTTCAATAAAATTTCTAAGTTAAAAAGGGGCATAACTCCAAACATTTTGCTTTCAGAATAATGCCCCTTGTTTTACAATTGCACCTTGTCATGATTATCAAGCCTTCCAAGTTTTGTGTTGATAACAAAGTTTTCAAGACTTCCTACTTATTAAGCAATTCTGACCTAAATTCTTAGTTTAAAAGGGGCGTAACTCAGAAAATATAGCTTGCAGAATAATGCCCATTGGTTAAAAACTGCACCTTGTCATGATAATAAAGTATTCTAAATTTCGTGTTGATACCTTTAAGTCTTTGAGAAATAAGTTTCATTAAAGTTTTTGCATGACAATGGCGAGATCATAATAGACTTTTTCTTTGAAACAGACATGCTAATTCAAAAATTGGTCTCGGTAAATGTTACAGTTCCTGGTTTCTGCATTTCCCAATCTCATCATCTACTTATATTTCAAGTTTTGAAGTAGCCTTGGGTAGTCGATGCTCATATTGTACTGCTTCTGACAGTCAGTCCTGAAGGATAAGGAAAAGCTTACATTAGCTCAAAAGATAAGTAGTATATTTGTCTAACACATATAATATGATCAGGTTTCTTAAATTTCAACAAACAAAAATTCATTTGACAGCAAGAAAATGTGTCTCTGCAACATTGATGTCACGCTTGCATAATGTTGGTCACAACATAGTATTTGCCTGTGTATTTAAAAGCTTATTATCTTGATGTACATTTTGTATCAAGTTTCATGATGATGTGAATTCATCTACATCGAAAAAAAAAAAAAAGAAGCTTAAACACAAAGTTAAACCTGAAGCAGGACAACTTATTTCACCATGTTCATTCAACTGTTTAATATATGTCACAGCCAAAACCATTTGAAAATTAAATAGTTCATATCAAGATGTTCATTTTAAAAATTTTCATAAGATGTGATACCATTAAAAAAAAAAAAAAAAAAGCAAAGGCAAACCTGAGGTGTGATGGACGGACACAGAGACTTAAAATCTAAAGACCCCCCCCCCCCCCCCAAAACACACACACACCTGCATATGAGTTATAGGCATAAAAAAAATGGATAAAACCTAAGCATACACAGAAGCACACTATGGGACATTCTAGTTATTTACGTTGATGAAGTATGTATGCAACAAGTACTTACATAAAGTATGGACACTGTACAGATCTTCACTTCCAGTAACCTGACCTCTAGTAGATGATTGTTCATTTGTTGATGGATGATAGAATCTGTTGTAGTCAGCTTTCATCTGTTCAAAAATGGATCAAACAGACACATGCCACTAAAGTAACATGTCAAATCAAGTAATGTGCATGTACTTGCAAATATTGTTTGAATATTGTAATCAAGTCTATTTAATCAATCATACCCTTAGGGTAGTCAAAAGAATGTTACAAAATAATCTGGACTCAAATAGGTACACTTTATTAATATTTATGTACTACCTATGACTCAAGATCATGTATTCTCTTCTGCAACATACTGATCAATTACTAGCAGTAACACTAATGGTGTCTGCTTTCAGATGAATTCATTTGACAGTTTTTAATTATGGAAGAAGTAGCCAGCATTCAGAAAAGGAGAGATGGTGGACCAGTGACCTTAATTTAGTTTCATTCTAATACTTCAAACAATTTTCTAATAATGAGCTATGGTTATAGTGCTAGGAGACGCTGATGACCTTGACTATGATAGCGAGTCAAAGAGAAAAAGAAAACAAATACACAGATATTTAAATCTTGGAAAATTAAAATTCAAGGAATTTATGATGACCTTGCTTTTTACCTCAAATAGCAGTGTACTAGTCTGTGACAGGGGTGCAGGTGTAATATGGCTTGTAACAAGGGCTGTAGTGATGAGGTTTTCGACAGGGGCTTCTGTGATGTAATCTGCAACAGGGGCTGCTGTGTCATGGTGTACCATTGTTACATGGTCTGTAGCAGGGGCGGCTGCTCTTACGTCATCTGTGATGTGGCAGCGGGACTCATGTTGTTTGAGAGATCATTCCTTTTAAGTTATCTTACAGGACAGTTTATCTGAAATCAAGAAATAAACATAAAAAAACAAAACAGTCAATGATGGCTCATTATAGCTAGAAACTCGTCTTATAGGCAAGAGAATCAATGCACAATTGTTTTGTAAATGGATAAAAAACAACAACAAAAAAACACAACCCTCATGCAATGTCAAATAATCACCATTAGTCAATCATTTTCAGAAAATAATACTTAAGAACTAAAAGATTCGGTTGTATGTTTGTGAAATTCAAATTGTATGATTTGGACAATAAATGTCAGTCATCTATCACAATAGGTAGAAACATAATTTATAAGCTGACATAAAATTTCATCAGGTTGATTTGATTAACTTCAAAATAAAAGATGGAGTCATAATGAGGAATTACATATATACCTGCTTCAGAAGGCTATAAGCCAAGAGTCCAAGAGTGTACATGTTAAGCTGGACTTGCATCACTTGTTACACATCTTTCTTTAGGAATTCTGAAATAAAATTCACAAATTTGTAGCTTTTGTAAATCAAAAAAATGTCTGCAGTTTTGTTATTGTTTTTATCCTTAGTTATCGAGGCAAAGTATATATTTATGTATTATAAATATAAATGTGTATTGGACTTATGAACTGAAAACTATCAAGATGATCAAAGTATATACTTATGTATTACACATGTGTATTAGACTTCATTATGAAGCAGAATATGATCAATCTAGAATAAATTTCCCTTGGAATTTGTTAAGGTTAATTGCTGATCTCTTTTTTTTTAAATATGTTTAAGCTTTAAATTAATACAGCAAACACGTTGAGCAATCAACCATGATTTTGTTTATGTTTACATTTTACGGTTCATGGCGGGTTCACAGTTCAAATTGTAATGACGCACCTCGATCACGTGTTCAGTTTTATCCAATGGACTTTCTCGCTTTACATCAGTTATTTCTGTCTCAAGTTTGACTTACTGAAGAGTTATGATGAATTTTAATCCATTCTGATGCTTAATTTAAATTCAGATATATTTTAGCAAATTAAAACCCAACATGTTTCTCAAAAAATGACCATTAAAGACATTTATCATGACCAGGGGTCCAAACTTTTTTGTCACTTTTGCTAACTTACATTGTTTAGAACACCTGTGTAAAGGATAAATAAATCGATCATAGCAGATCCAAAGTTTAAAACCAAATGTTTTCTAAATTTCTTAGTATATCACAATTTTAATTGAAGTTTCCAATTATTTATATATATCTGAAAAAGATGATTGTTTTCATAAACACATACCAGGGTCCTACGGTAATTCTAATTCATATTGTCCATTTTCACTAATCAATTGTTTTTAGCAGCCATTTTTAAACAATGTGATGTCATAAGAGCCAATGAAATTGATCACATGACTGTGCAGACAGCGTGTCTGGAAGACAGGAAGTTGACAGTTCAGCCTGTGTAAACACACATGTTCTGTACTGTACACAAGCAAGCCAAAACAAAAAAAAAGACTTTTAACTTGAAGAAACTCATTAGGGAAACTGTTGGTGAATTTATGATTAGACATTTATTTTATTAAGTATAAAGTATATAAGCCTGATTTGGTCTGCATTTTTAATGATTTGTGAAGTTTAATAGCATTTTTTAGGACATGTTAATTTTATTTTAAGAATAGATTGAGGTAAAGTATGATTCTAACAAGATCTGATACAAACACAAATTACTTTTAGCCTCCTGTTCTCTTTCTCTCTCATTTTTTTTTTCACTTTTTTTTTGGGGGGGGGGGGGGGGTGCATCTTGAACTTCCTGAACTACATTAATTGAGCCAATATGTGAAATCATCTAATCTGTTTTCTCTCTCTCTTTAAAAAACAGCTTATACAAAGTAATTTTATAGATATCAAGTATTGAACCTGTGACAGATATTTCTGGTTTTAAAGGTATATGCTCATATTGTAATCTATATAACTGTTTTACTTGGAAAATCTGAAAATATATAATTTCATAAATGTCCGATTTAAAAATAATTAAAAAATTCAGTACTGATTTTATAAAACACTACCAGAAGGGAAAATAATTAGAAAGGTTCTTTAAATAATTTATTCGTTTAATTAAGTATAAAAAAAAAAAAAAAAAAAGAAATCTGGAAATTTGTTTTTATGAAGAATTAACCAATCGTTACCAAAATAAAATCTGTGTAAAATAAATATAAAAAAAAAAAAAAAAAAAAAAATTAAAAACAAAAACAAAAAAACAAAAAAAAAACAAATTACTGATGGTCAGAAAATAAACTGAAACTAAAAGACGAACTTTTTCACAGAAGATACACTTAAAACGCACTTATTAAAAAAAAGAAATCTAAAAGAAACACTTATGCAGCAAAAGATACACTTTAAACGCACTTTTGGAAACAAAAACACACTTATTGGCAAAAAGGTACATTTAAAATACACTTCTATTCTCAAAGATGCAGGAAAAATACACTTCTGCCAAAAAAACGCACTTAAAATACACTTTTTCTGAAAAAGATACAGAAAAAACACACTTTTGTGAAAAAACGCAGGAAAAACACACTTAAACTGCGTTTAAAGTGCGTTTTAAGTGCGTTTTGGTAAAAAGTGTGTTTTTTTTTGAGAAGGGGAGCTTTCATTGGTATTGATAGGTCAGATAGGAACCTTCCTCTGGGGCCACCTGGTCCTAGGCTTTCATATTTCATATCATGGTATATAGTCCCTGTATACTCAGACACATATCATTAAGCAGTCAAAAATGTTATTGTTTGCTGTTTTAAACATTTTTTATACCTCATCTTTGGAGGTTTGGCAGTTGGGAAATACATGCAGATTTTCACTTACTTAAATGCCTGATCTGTGTTTTTAGCTCACCAGAGCACAACATGCTCAAGGTGAGCTTTAAGAATCACCATGTGTCCGTTGTCCGTCTTTATGCATTATCCATCGTCAACTATTTGCTTTAAACATCATGGTCACCTCATGAATGTCTACCATACTTGCTAAAATAAAGTTGATCCCTTGAAAAATGAGTCACATAGGGGGTCATCTAGTTTCCGAATATACTCTATATATAAAATTAAAAATTCTTCTCTCCTGGAACTAATGTTCAAAATTAATTCTTGCTTTGCACCATTGTTTCATTCCATAACTGTGTAAGCATTTTTAATCCTTTGAAATTTGAGACCTCAAGATGATTGACTTAACTTAAGAATTCTTTCTATCTGAAACTTGAATTTGGTTGCTGCTGGACGAAACCAGGTAAAATCGAGTGACTTGAATGACTTTTAATAAGCTGATGTACTCTGGTGACCGATCTTGGTCTAGTTACATATAATACTGCTGCAAAATTATTTAAAACTTCACAGACATGTTCACTGTTTGCCCTTGTCCAAACATCTGTTCATCAATCTGTCTGAAATCATGTAGCATGCATGACTGCAAATTTGATTGAACTTCACAGGTATGCTATCTGTTTTAAATGGTCTAATTAAGGTTTTCCTTCAGCTGTGTTACGCTGATGTCATGCATGATGAGAAAGTGAAAAAAAAGCAATCCTTACAGAGAGAAAGAATAATTTTGGAATATGGAATACATATGTAACAAACTTGACCCGGCTCATGATCGAACCTGGTCCTCTGGCGTGCAAGTCCAATGCTCTAACCACTGAGCCAAAAAGTCGACTCCCTGATACAGTTGTTAGAGATTGTATTTATACCTGTGACGACATATCATCACACATATTTTGTGTTTATTGGTTGACATAAACATATGAAAGCAATATAGTGTCAGTAAATGTATAGAAAATGATTGACAGGACTGTACTATGGCTACATTGTGATTGTGTCCCATTTTCTGCATAATTAAGCAAATAGCATTATTGAGTACAATCCAGTAGCTTCATAATGCAGTTTGAAGACTATACTTTGACAACTGGATTGTAGATATTGTGAGTGTCAGATAAATCTAACCCTATAAATTTGCTTAGTTGACATTTTATTGCGTTAGATTGAAGTAATGTTACCCGCAGACGACACTGGAGAGGGTGCTGAGTTTGGATGACAGTCCATCAGTAAGGCTGAGAGAACCAGAGAAAATACTGTCATTATATGCACTCCTAGATACTGTGTCATTTAATGTTATCACTTTATCAATTATTTACACATTTAGCAGGTGCCCTGACATTGACATCTAAACTTGTTATATTCGTTAATCAAACATTGTAATACTGAAGATGAGAATATAAATATCTTGCAGTAATCCTACAAATGAAGGATATGTTATTTTCACAATGAAATACAATTCTTATCTGTGATCTGTGACATATTAAATCATATACTTGTTTAATATCTAAAAGAATTTTTTTCTTACTAGTTCTGTTAACACCACATTTGAAAGTAAGGAATTAGAGAAAATAATATCTGCACAGTTATTGCAAATTAAATATGAATTAGATTACCTTACAAAATTGCATTTTGCTCAGTTCATATGGGTATTGATATTGGATTTTAACCAGTCCTGGATGTTCCAAGGAGATTCTATAGAAGGAAGCTTGGTACAGTTAGGATATTAGAGCTGAGGTACATGTACATTGGCTGTTTATTTCAATGTCTCATTCAAAAATTTTCCATGACTTGAATCTGACACATGTCTTGAATCATCACATATAAAATATTTTCAATGTCTTGAATCATCACATATAAAATATTTTCAATGTCTTGAATCATCACATATAAAATATTTTCAATGGCTTGAATCATCACATATAAAATACATTCCATGTATTAAATCCATCACATATAAAATCATTCCATGTCTTGAATATGTCACAAATAAAATACATTCAATGTCTTGAATAGGTCACAAATAAAATACATTCTATGCCTTGAATATGTCACATGTAAAGGTACATTCTAAATGTCTTGAATCCATCACATATAAAATACATTCCATGTCTTGAATCCATAACATGTAAAATACATTCCATATCTGGCATTCATCATCACCAAGACTTAAATCCATCACATATAAAATACATTCCATGTCTTGAATCCATCACATATAAAATGTAGACAAGCTTCTATATATTCTTTTATAAAGAAAAAAGAAAGCCTTGTTAAAGCCTTAATGCCAAAATAAAATCAGTTCAACAATATTTTGTCTTAATTCTCAAACAGATATTTAAGATAATCTTATGTGTCAGATTCAAGACATAGAATGTATTTTACATGAGATGAATTCAAGTCATGGACATAATCAAAGTAAGTTTTCTTGCAACAAATAATGCCATTTTGGTTATTAATGTTGTCTGGTGAGCAATTATGCTTGAATGAGTTCAAAACTTGGTCACCTGGGATGAAAAAGTAGGTCACTTTGTCTAATCCTAGAAAAAAACTTGTGAACACCCTAGAAAACACTTTTTTGGCCTAATCTTCTGGGGGCTTTATGATAAAATATGATATTATCTTTATTAATTTGTCATCACCGATTACTATCTTAAAGGAAACTACAATGAAAATGAAAATGTTAAATCACCTGTTTGTGTATATCACTTATCATTGAGGAACATTTATGAATCTTTTCACATAATGCACAAGTTAAAATAATGATCTTCAATTGGTATGTGATGATGAGATGACTACAGGTGTTGAGATGTTGGTGGCTCAAGTGATGAGTGTATTTTGCCATTTGGAGTTTTGACATGTTTGGGAATGTTACAAATGTTTTGATAGTGTAGACTTACATGAATTATTCATAAAACATAAACACCTCTATCCACTATGTTAGTATGGTTATATATACACCAGATCTTCATATTACTTATGTTCTTACTTGTGTTTTGAGGAAGTTAAACTGTTCTAAGGTTAAACCAATCTCATTTGTTAGTGTTTTAATTTTTTCAAATAATGGGATGATATTGTGGAGAATCAAACATAAGTTTTTGCATGAGATTTAAATGTTTTTAACACATTAAGCAAGAAGTGTGTGTTTAATTTGTTTGAAATTCTGTCTTGTTTTTATATAAAGCATCAATCTATATAGTATTATTATATAAACCCATTAGGTTTTCATTTTATACTTTACTTTGATGGCAAATACTTGTATAGCTGTCTTTTACAGGCAGTATCATATTCTGCGAATAAAACCATACTGCAGACACACAAAAGAGAAGTGAATAACAATTGTCCATTAATGCTCTTAGCATATTCATTCTCTGCTTCACAAAGTAGAGTGGGAATTCATGGTTTTCTCATCATGTCTCGTCATATATCAAAAAGTTGAATATCTCAAGAAGCCCTTGAGAGACAGCAATATAAATGTACACACCTTTTAACTTTGCGGATGCATCATATCAGTCAAATGTCTCTCTCCAGCTCTAAGGTTTTTCAAGAATGACGGCCCATTTTTAGCTCACCTGAGCACAACGTGCTCAAGGGTGAGCTTTTGTGATGGCCCTTCGTCCGGCGTCCGGCATCCGTCTTGCGTTGTCAACAATTTGGCTTGTTAACACTCTAGAGGCCATATTTTTTGGTCATGCAATCTTCATGAAACTTGCATGGTCAGAATGTTTGTCTCCATAAAATCTTGGACAAGTTCAAATTTGGGTCATGTGGGGTCAGAAAGTAGGTCATGAGGTCAGATCTTAGAAAAACCTTGTTAACACTATAGAGGCCACATTTTTGGCCAAATCTTTATGAAACTTGGTCAGAATGTTTGTTTCCATAAAATCTTGGACAAGTTCAAATTTGGGTCATGTGGGGTCAGAAAGTAGGTCATGAGGTCAAATCTTAGAAAAACCTTGTTAACACTTAGAGGCCACATTTTTGGCCAATCTTATGAAACTTGGTCAGAATGTTGTTTCCATAAAATTTACAGTTAAAGGGTCATGTGGGGTCAAAAAGTAGGTCAATATGAAAAATCCAACATATGTTGCTCATTTATAATCAGGTGAGCGATTCAGGGCCATCATGGCCCTCTTGTTATTTAGGAATTTGGCAATCTGTTCAATATTTCTACCAGTTTTGGAGTTCAATGTATCCCTGTTTCACATTTTCTTTCTTGGAAGTTAACTCCTCTTCTACTTATGCTATTGAAATAAAATTTCATTTAAGGAAAGAACTTGATAAGAGGAAGTATCATGCACATGCTCCATAACTCTGACATCAGCATTTTTGGAGTTATCCCCTTTTTTCACATTTTTTGTTCCTAAGATAGCCCATTTTTTACTTATAATTTTAATGTGAAATTTCATTTATGGAAAGAACTTAATGAGTGCAAACCCATAACTTTCTGAGTTAGTTCCCTTTCTAACATGTTCTTGTCCAGAAGATAACTCCTCTTTTACTTAAGCTTCATCTGTGGAAAGACTTATGTTATTGTAATGAAACTTATGTTGGAAAACTAAATTTTGTGTTTGACTTTATCTACGCGTTGCAAGAGTTTTGCATCACATAATTTTGGGGTGGCCCCCGGGGAGAGAGACATCAGTTTCCTATGAAAACAAACCTCTAGTTTTAGCTCACCAAAGAGAACACAACGTGTTGTGATGATCACCCTTTGTCCAGGGGCTCTGTTTCCTTATATAATCCATATAGAGGATTTCAACAATCTTCTTCTATGAAACCAATTTCTTCAGGCATGTATGGTCACCTTATTGCTGTTTACCAACCAGTATTGCTAACATGAAGAATGAGGGTCCTAGGGGTCAGCTAATTTCCTTAAATACTCTAAAAAGAAAATGTCAAAATTCTTCTTCTCTGAAGCCAATGGCATAATTTAATTTCATGTAGCACAATGGTACATATGTCATCAAATAAAGTACCTGAAATGAGCCTAGGTCAGCTAGTTCCATTAATATCTATAGAAAATTCAAAATTTCTATAAGCAATATGATTATTTCTTGCACATGTCACATGTTTGTCAAATACAGCTTGAAAATCCCATAGATGGGAATCAGACTAGTTTTCCTAATATAATACATATCAATATTAAGAATAAATTTCTGGTGTTCATTATGGCCTTGTTTTTCAATACTAGCCCATTATGACAGGTGTGTACCTTTTCAACCTGTGATGGGAGCACTTTCATAAAGCAGTCAGCTTGTCTAAGGCAGGCAGTTTCAAGAGCCCCATCTTTATGACACATTTACCTCCATTCAACACTCCACTTGGTCAGGTACTGATAGATGTTATTCGGAACTCTGCAAATGTGGGGTGGGTGGATGGGGGCTACAAACAAATTTTACTGTTATATCTTCGTGGTGCACTGTTCAAAATATAATAAGGACAATACTTCAAAGTTGTAACTGTAAAAGTTTGTTTGTAGTAGCTAATTTAAGATTTAAAGAAAGATAACAGTGTTTCATTATATGCATAACATGCTTGCACAACTTCTTTTCTCTTGGTCAGTTATCAAGGGGTTTGTAAACCTTGAAAATTTTCAGTTAAAACTTGGTTTAATTTTGATGGTGTATGTGTAACTTTTTCTACACATGTCAATAAAGCACAGGAAATGAGATAGGAGGGATGGATATTTACACTGTCATAAAGGCACAGGAAATGAATAAGGGAGGATGATATTTTCTATCTTGTCAATAAAGCACAGGAAATGAAGATAAGGGAGGGGAATGGATATTTTCTACATTGTCAATAAAGCACAGGAAATGAAGATAAGGGAGGGGAATGGAATATTTTATGTAATAAAGCAAATAAGATAAAGAATGGAATATTTACACTTGTCAATAAAGCACAGGAAATGAAGATAAGGGAGGGGAAATAGAAAAGGAAAATATATTTTCTACTCTTGTCACATTAAAGCCCAGCATATAATAAGATAAGGAGGGGTAATGGATTATTTACACTTGTCAATAAAGCACAGGAAATGAAGATAAGGGAGGGGAATGGGATATTTTCTACTCTTGTCAATAAAGCACAGGAAATGAAGATAAGGGAGGGGAATGGGATATTTTCTACACTTGTCAATAAAGCACAGGAAATGAAGATAAGGGAGGGGAATGGGATATTTTCTACACTTGTCAATAAAGCACAGGAAATGAAGATAAGGGAGGGGAATGGGATATTTTCTACACTTGTCAATAAAGCACAGGAAATGAAGATAAGGGAGGGAATGAAGATAAGGGAGGGGAATGGGATATTTTCTACACTTGTCAATAAAGCACAGGAAATGAAGATAAGGGAGGGGAATGGGATATTTTCTACACTTGTCAATAAAGCACAGGAAATGAAGATAAGGGAGGGGAATGGAATATTTTCTACACTTGTCAATAAAGCACAGGAAATGAAGATAAGGGAGGGGAATGAGATATTACAAATAATAAGAAATTTCCTTTCATAACCTTTCCGCTTTATACTTAATCCAGCCCCTTGAACCTTTTTGGCACACAAGTGTCACCAAGTGGGTAAAGACCAAAGGGCCCCTTTAGCATTATCATTTTTGTATAATTTTTATACCACTGCTGCCTTAAGGATAAATGATTTTAGCTTTCTTACTTTTATCAATAAAAGTGTATTACTAACGCCATGACATTCCTTCTTTATGCAGTTTCAGGGTCCAAAACAAGGTACCACATTATATTTGACAGTATTGTAATATATACGACAACATTAACAAAAAAGTACCACATTATATTTCAAAACAGGTACCACATTATATTTGACAGTATTGTAATATATACGACAACATTAACAAAACAAGGTACCACATTATATTTGACAGTATTGTAATATATACAACAACATTAACAAAACTAAGTACCACATTATATTAACAGTATTGTAATATATACAACAACATTAACAAAACAAGGTACCACATTATATTTGACAGTATTGTAATATATACGACAACATTAACAAAACTAGGTACCACATTATATTTGACAGTATTGTAATATATACAACAACATTAACAAAACTAGGTACCACATTATATTTGACAGTATTGTAATATATACGACAACATTAACAAAACTAGGTACCACGTACATTATATTTGACAGTATTGTAATATATACAACAACATTAACAAAACAAGGTACCACATTATATTTGACAGTATTGTAATATATACAACAACATTTACAAAACAAGGTACCACATTATATTTGACAGTATTGTAATATATACAACAACATTTACAAAACAAGGTACCACATTATTTTTGACAGTATTGTAATATATACGACAACATTAACAAAACTAAGTACCACATTATATTTGACAGTATTGTAATATATACAACAACATTAACAAAACAAGGTACCACATTATATTTGACAGTATTGTTATATATACGACAACATTAACAGAACAAGGTACCACATTATACTTGACAGCATTGTTATATATACAACAACATTAACAAAACAAGGTACCACATTATATTTGACAGTATTGTAATATATACGACAACATTAACAAAACTAGGTACCACATTATATTTGACAGTATTGTTATATATACGATACATTAACAGACAAGGTACCACATTATATTTGACAGTATTGTTATATATACGACAACATTAACAGAACAAGGTACCACATTATTTTTGACAGTATTGTTATATATACGACAACATTAACAAAACTAGGTACCACATTATATTTGACAGTATTGTTATATATACGACAACATTAACAGAACAAGGTACCACATTATATTTGACAGTATTGTTATATATACGACAACATTTACAAAACAAGGTACCACATTATATTTGACAGTATTGTAAGGGCTTTGATATGATAAGTTTTATAATTGAACAATACTGTCCTAAACTGGTTCTCTCTTATTCTTTTCACAGTTTATAAAATATCAATTTTTTATTCCAATTTAGAATGATTTTTATACATGTACCTGGAAAAAGGGCATGAATTGTCACATCCTCTTGTCTAGATTCACAAATTAAAAGATTTGTGAGAAATGATAATCATAAAAATGTTTTGCCTTTTATCTTGTCAAAATCTTGCTTTGAGATTCTCTTTTAGGCAAAGACAGATATAAAACATGGAAGAAAATGTGAGGAATTTGATATTTTTAACATTCCCCAACAGATATGCATAATTTTTATGCATTTTATGTCAGGGGAATTTGTATATTTGTCGTTAAAGCGTAATGCAAGTAAAAATGTGAAAATTGTATTACTTCAAGATGAAATATATTCAATTCCCTCAAAACAAATAAATGTTCTTTTTATCTTACGATGTTTTCTATAGTTTTTGCATTAAGACATTACCAAAAAGGCGCCAATCATGTTGAATTATTTGATGTAACCATGATGTCACGGCAATCTATATCCGTCTTGTATTCTACTTTGCTATATATTTCAATGTACAGAATGAGAACCAAATTTCTATATCACACTCAGTTTCAAACCATTAAACTCCTGTTTCTATATCCACTCAGTTTCAAACCATTAACTTCTGTTTCTATATCACATCAGTTTCAAACCATTAAACTTCTGTTTCTATATCACACTCAGTTTCAAACCATTAAACTTCTGTTTCTATATCACACTCAGTTTCAAACCATTAAACTTCTGTTTCTATATCACACTCAGTTTCAAACCATTAAACTTCTGTTTCTATATCACACTCAGTTTCATACCATTAAACTTCTGTTTCTATATCACACTCAGTTTCAAACCATTAAACTTCTGTTTCTATATCACACTCAGTTTCAAACCATTAAACTTCTGTTTCTATATCACACTCAGTTTCAAACCATTAAACTTCTGTTTCTATATCACACTCAGTTTCATACCATTAACTTCTGTTTCTATATCACACTCAGTTTCAAACCATTAAACTTCTGTTTCTATATCACACTCAGTTTCAAACCATTAAACTTCTGTTTCTATATCACACTCAGTTTCAAACCATTAAACTTCTGTTTCTATATGCACTTTTCAACAAGTTCAGGTAATTCATTCGCGATATATTTTGTTGATTAAGTTTAGGGTTGGTTTGTTGTTTGGTGGATGGTTCTCTGATTTCTTTGTAGTCCCAAAGGTTCCGCTTGCTTCAACACAGTTTTGTTGCTGAAAATTTCCATCCCTCTGTTTTATTTTGTGATATCACTTAGACAAATTAAACATTGTATATAAATCATCAGGAGTTTCTATATAGAAACCATTTATCGTGACATTATTTAATACAATAAATCACATGCTCTATCCTATTGTTGATCACAAGAAATTTGTTTTCTCCATGATGGCAGAAAATATTTGTCATCTTATCATCTGCTTGTTAATCACAGAGCAGATCAAACTAAGGTGGCTGAAATTTTCCAGAATGTTTATTGGGTCACAGATTAACCTGATTATTGTAGACTGTATGTTGTGTTATTTCTCCTGCAGTACATATAATAATATGTTTTGGTAACACCATTATGTAAATCCTGACGCCCCCAGACGCTACATCTTACATCCATGTTTTATAAGACCAGTGTAGAATGAGACCAGACTGGAGGAATAGGATTGTAATCATGTGTCAAATAAGAAATATCTTTTAAAAAAGATATGCAACATTATGGAGAATGTAGAACGTTTGTGTACAAATCATTATCTGTGAATCATTTCATCCTAGGAAATATTGAAGCGTCCCCTCAACCGCAATCAGTGGAGTAAACATCATTGTAATAAAGCACACCGTCTTTCAGTGACTGGAGACAGTAAAACAGACTGTAATATACTGCTGGTATCTAGAACGTTCAGCGAGAAGTGTTCATCACGAGAAGTGTTTTGATAACTAAATATTTATCAAAGAACCTGTAATTCAGTCAGAATATTTTATTAATGTTTTGTGAATATGAAGTAGGTGTTTCTGCTAGTTGTCATCTCAACAAACAATGGTGCTTAACCCGTTATTCATGAGTATAGAAATATCTACCAATGAAATCATTAAAAAACTGACTCTGCACTGTCTTACATCATCATCCCTAAGGGGGTCAAAAGTGAGATGAGGTCCCTAGAGTTGGCTTGTTTCCTTATATTCTCCATACAGAAGATTTCAAAATTCAATTTCTATGGAACCAATGGTCAGAATTTTATTTTATTAAGTACAAATGGTAACCTAATGGCTGTTTACCATAATTGCTAAAATAATCCCTTGAAGAAAAGGCCCATGGGGGTGTGGCTAGTATCGTTAATTACATACTTTGTATAGAAAATTTGAAATTCTTTTTAATTGAAACAAATCATTAGAATGAAACAAAAAGCAATAATGTGAAATAAAATAAAATATTGATATACTTGATTTTAGGTTAGCTGCCCTTGAAAATGACAGAAAAGATTAAAAAAAAATCACTTTCAGGGGCAGATTACTCAAAAAGCTGTATGGTGACCCCCATTTTTTCCCCATAAATTTGTTTCTATTGTAATTTTCTATAATCATACTCATAATCAAAATTTTCTTTTTTGTCTTCATAGTAAAAAAGTATGCCTTTAAGTAAGCTTATGTACTCTGGTGAGTGATCTAAGGCCATATGGGTCTCTTGTCTGATGCTACGAATATGATTGAAAATACGTTTCTATAATTGATAAATTTTCATCCTAAACAGGTTATAACATTGTACCTCCTCATCTCACATGTATAGAGGAGGAGCATCCTAATCTGTCAGCTTGTAGACTGGTCTTGGTTTAAATTGGCACATTTTTGACAGAGTTATGGCCCTTGCACTTACAGTGGAAGTTTTTCAGATATACTTGCATATACTAAGCTGTGTTTGGCCTCATCTTGGATATTCTTAGCGTATCACATTTAGTTCATTTACATCTGGTGAACAATTAAACATATGGAATGGGTACAATTTTGTGAAATTTTAAGGTAAAGGTAATGGCTCTTCTATGTCTTGGACCACCTAATCTCTTCCAAAATAACTAAGGTACCCTAAAGAAACATTATAAGGAAACCTTGGTTATTTCCCTGAAAGGCCATGAGGGCTGAAATGTAGTAGAACCATTACAAGGTCTTTAACTTAAGTTGGGACACAAAATTGAATTGCATAAATCATTTGTTGTTATTAATAGTATGGTTTCTCTATATTTGTTATCTGTGGGATATTTAGGTGAGATTGCCTGTCTGATACCGACAGGTGCGGATACAGGACTTTGTTTTAGTGAGGGGGAGAGGAGGGGGGTGGTAATTTATAAAATGTATGTTTGGATGGGGAGTTTGGCAAATTATGTTATTGTTGTACATGGAGAGTGGAGTGGGGGCTGGGTCAGCAAACTGTTTATTATTTTCTATTTAAGAGGATTAATGCATTTGAAAGAACACATCTTGCTCAATTTTAGGGGGGCATATGATTCTTCCGTGGCAAGTTTTCCCATCCCCACTTAATGCAGGATATGGTATGACCTTCATGTATAAGGTCTACATACTTTTGCCAAACTGTAAGCACATAATAGTTTGTCTCAGAAATGCATTAACTCATAAATATTCATTCCAAGTAAAGTTTTTTCCAATAGTTTGTCCCAAGGTTAATTAATAGTGCTACAGGATTTCCCATAATGCTTTATAAAATTCTTTAAATAAAGTTGGTCAACATTTCAAGGTTATCTTATATGCTTGAATCTACTTATAATCACACATTAACTAGTTTAGTGTTGCCATTACAATGCAGGAAGCTAAGAATTACAATAAAGCAGATGTAAACTTTCAAAAGATTGTTTTAGTGACCTGTGTAGGTTTGTTTATCTCCTGCTATTTAATTTGATAGCAGTAAACAGAGGATGATCTGCCAGCAGGTAGGATCACAGATGGAAAGGAAGGAATCTTTATCATATCCAGTGGAATAAGTGAGGCGAGGCTATGCAGGAATCATGCTCACACTGTGGAGGTGTTGAGGGAAAGCAATGAAACTCTGTACACATATTTATTGGGAGAACTGGACCCCCTCCTTGTGTGTATCTTCCCAGCAGGCACAACAACATTGAAACAACGTCAGACTTAGACGTTGAAATAATGTTGGATTTATATTTAGATTGAACATTTGTTGCAACTTCCATATCCAAAAATATATCCAATATTTCATCGTTAAAGTCTCAGCCTGTACGAAATTTTACAGCCGTAAAGTAGACGGAAATTTGTCAACATTTACGCACGTAAAAACAAATTTAGGCTTTGTGGACTTACAACTTATAGTGGAATTTACAACAGTAAAATGCTTTTACGGCCGGAAACCGGCCGTAAAGTAGACGGAATACGTGCGTAAAATCGACACGTAATATGTTAATTAGACGGAATTTTTTCCAACCGTAAAAATATTACGGCTGTAAAAAAATTACGGCCGTAAAAAACATTTTACGTGTGTGCATATTTACGTACGTAAAATCTAAAAGTTACGTACGTAAAAGTAAAATAATTTACGTACGTAAAACTAAAAATTTACGTACGTAAAACTAAAATAATTTACGTACGTAAAAAATTGTGGGCCAGTTTACACCTGTAAAAGTAGTAGGTAATAAAATGCCTATGAATAATTACCTGGGTGCATTGAATATTTTGACAAAATATATGTATTTAAACATTTAATAATAATGTAAAAACATAAAAGAAATACATCCAATAAGTGTCATTCAATTTTAAATCAGTTCACTGTTTCCTTTTGTAAGACTGTGACTCTCTGTGTGATCTATCTATCTATATATACTGCACAAACTCCCCTTTCGGGTATTACTGGCAGGTGCGCGTCTGTGATCTATAGCAGTATTTAATTCCAACACCTGTCAGGCAGCTTCCTTCCCTCAGCTTTGCACCAGGTCACTACATAATCTGTAAGAAAAATAGTATTCACTTTAATACTGCATCATTAAAAAAATTCTAAATATTTAAAAAAGTTTTGTTTGGCTGAATAAATTTTTCATTCGACATAACAGAGGGGAATTTTCCTTTTAATTCTTGGGAAGGACCAGTACTACACTTCTGGTATTGTAGATAAAGCAAACCTGACAAACGGATAATGAAATATTTCATTTAATATGGTGAACGATCTCTTATATATGCATTCTGTGTCATTAGCTTACTACAATGAACTGCTATAGAATTATTTTTAATTTTTTTTTTGGTCAAATTACCCATGTTCCATGAGTGTAGTACATCCATCTTATAATATTGAAATTATGCTCCAGACATTTAAAAAAATCTGCTGAGTGGATAAATTCCAGAACTATATTAGATAGATGAGGAAGTGTTTTAATATATTGGTTTTTGTACACTACACTTCTATACCTCATAAGGAGCCATGATCCATAGAGTTTTAAGTGAATCCATGCGATAGTGGACATTTAAAAAAAAATCATCTAAAAGCAGACAATTCAAGAATTAGATAATTAGAGTTATGGTTCTTGTGCACTGCACTTCTACACCATCCATTTAGCTTTGAAGCTGTCTGATCTGGACCTGCCCTGTTTTCCAATGCGTCAAAATTACTATATGAAGTAAAGGGTTAAGGAAAAACAGCAATTCTACCCTCAGTTTTAAAACTTCATGGGCACACTGATTTAATAAGCAAAAGATTACATTAAGCAAGCAAACTTACCTCCAGTTTGAACAATACTTCTGGCAAATGTTTCCCTTTTTCCCCTTGTAACCCGATCTCCATGGCATTTCAACTGGACGTCCCTTTTCAAATTTTGTTTAAATTGATAAATCCATCTTCCTTTAACAACTATCAAAGTAGCATCCTTTTGTAATAAACACAGACAAACATGGTTCTATATTTTTGTAAAAGAGTGATGTCACCAGAACCTTCTTACTATCTCTGAATTTGAAAACTGGGAGCTCCAACACTGCTGTGACTGAAATGGGGCCTGTTAGGGAAATCCTTGGCACATAACAAAGAATTCTGGCAGAAAACTGCCTGTAGTTAACCCCTTGATGCCCCCATTAAGCCAGGGGTGGCTTTTCAGTATCCAGGTCAGCTGTTCAGAGATGTTATCAGGTCTGACCAGTCTTGAAGGCTATAAAAACTGACCTTTTCTAAATGTTCGCCCTGATGCTCGCATGGAAAATAATTTGCTTGTTTAAGAGTCATTCAAATTGTTCAATATCTATCTATATATATATATATATAATTGCATAAAATATCTTTTTGAAATGAAATCATCTTACTCTTGTACTTTGATAAATTCAAGTTACATAACATTATTATACTTTAACAGCTGCTTGAATATTGCTCAGATTTTGTTTTGCTGTTATTGGTTAAATCGAAAAAAAAAAATCATTCATAACTGATTTATATTAAAATTATATTCATAAAAGGAATAACACTAAATTTAAGTTGGTAATTTATAAAAAGATTTAGTACTCTTTTTTCCATTTACAGCTCTATTTTTTATTTGCGCACATCTGAAACGTTCAAACTAAAACAATTATTTGAAAATTTATCAGCTTCTTTTCATATTATACTCATTTTACAGTTGTAAAATATCGTAGATTTTTGTTTAAAAATTTAATATTTTTAAAAAAAATTTTTAAAATACGGGCGAAAAATTACGGCCGTAAAAAGTTAAAGTTGTCAATTTTCTATTTTTCCGGCTCTGAACAAATTACGTCTGTTTTACGTGCGTAAAAGTCACTTTACGTCTCATTTCCGTCTATTTTCCTGCTATTTTACGGTTGAAATTTTCGTACGGGAGATGTTTCAACATTGAAATTTCAACGTTGTTACAACGTAAGACTACAATGTTGAATATTGTTAGATTTATATTTGGATTTGAAAGTTGCAACAAAGTTGAAACTGAATACCATACTTTTCTAAAACAAAGGTTCATAACTCTGTCCACGTCAGTGGTGCTTCGATGAAAATACCCTGATGTAAAAGTTCATGCCCTTAATGATATATCCTCGAAGTTTCAAGCCTGTACAAATATGTGCATCACAAACATAAAATTCTACGTCAAAAACATAAAATTCTATATTTTTCCAAAACAAAGGCCCATAACTCTGTCAATGTCAATGATGATTCTATGAAAATACCCAGGTGCTCAAGTTCATGTCCTAAATATATATCCATGAAGTTTCAAGTCTGTAGTACATATACTATCGGAATTATGCATGGAACAAAATTTCAGGAAGTATTCAGATTTTATTGATTTACATCTCATTGAATTTTTAAAATCTGTTAATCAACAAACAATATGTTAATAAATTCCTTAACATCTTTCAAAGAGGTATAAAAAAAGTGCATAATTGAAATTTTTAAAATTTGGTCATTAAAAAATGAAATTGTTGATTCTATCACTTTAGAAAAATAGTTGATTGAATTTCAGATGAAATGAGTTTTTCATGCAAAAATTACAGGAATTTTGATGCATGTCGGGAGATTTGTTGATCAACAGTTACTGATTTTGTTTTATTGATGGTTGATACAACAAAATTCCACCACTAATATCCAGAAATTTGAAGCTCGGAAAACTAGATCCATTGTTTAGTGTTGAATCATTAAATGATGATAGATAGTGTTTGATTTTTTAATAATAAAAAACCCAGATGATAATGTTATATAGGTCTTTTGTCAGGTACTGCAATGGCTGATAATGAACAACATTTCTATTTTAAGATGTTTACATCTTTTACAGAGATATTAGAACCCTAACTAAAAATGTATAAAATCTTGTAAATATTTAAATGAAGTTACTGTGGTCTAAATTATCATGATCCCACATGGTTTTCTAAAGCAAACAAAATCGGGCTAGTTAATTTCTGCTTTGTCCAACGCCAGACAGGCTAGTTGTTTAAAGCCTTAATTTTGACCGCTGTTAATGGTCACCTTCTCATGTTTACAAGTAATTTAGCGTGTACAATTTTAATGTAATCATGTAATGCAATAGAGCCAACCTGCCTTAATATCCTGGATATTGAAATTATAAATTAACCATATTACCCAATAGCAGTACTGGGATGTCATGTGACAATTGGCTGACCTGGTTTACACAAAATAACATACTGAATAACATGCCAACCTGTTTTAAGCAGCCACATTAATCTTCCCTTACTGACACTCAGGACTGGTCTCACTGATTATTCAAAATGAATTATCATATAACCTAATAGCTATATTAGCATATCATGTGACCAGTGGTTGTTCTGGTTTACACAACAGTACACTCTGGATGACCAGTCAAGCTGTTTTTAGACGGCGATTAGCCGTCTTATGCTGAAGAACGAAATCAGGCCTTGCTAATTTGCATATTTTCCACAACAATTTTAACTGTACCTCTCCGCGCTTAGTGCGGATCCATGCAATGCGATTCTGCACTAACGAATACGAGTGGAATATGTTACACAGACGTTTAAATCATAACCGTAACCGCTTTTAGTGCGTTATTGTTTGTTAACATGTTTTCTTTTGCCATTATTTTGCATTGGAAGCATCAATTTTAAGCGTGAAAAAAATATCCGTGACATTTCTTAACCAGAACAGCAACCCATCTTATGTATATGAAGATCTACTCCTGTAAAAAGAAAAAATAGTGCTCCGTATGTATGTAATTGACCTAAAGTAGTCCACACAATATTTTGCATGATGGCGAGTTAGGTTCCTCCCAGGGCATTTCTTAACTTGGAAATAGATAGGCAAACATTCTAGTATCTTAAATAATCAAATACCTGGTCAATTTCTACATATACAAAACAACAGATAGAATTCGCTAGCACTAGAGAAAGAGAATGACCTACTTAGGTATGCAGCTCTTTATGAATGAAAGGTTCATGACCTTTACTGCAGATTTATTATGTTACAAACAGAAATTATGTAGCAACAGCGGGTGGAGTTTTTGTCGTCATGTGACTGCTTCAATAACTTCAGAATCTCTGGGTTTATAATTGTAATTATCCGCGTCTTCAGAGCAATTGAGCTTGATTTAGCAGTTTTAAAATCCAAAAATGACCATGAATTCATTCAACATCCTGATACTGTTTAGGAATATTCAAATTGAATTACCAGATAACCCAATGGCTATACTGGGATATCATCTGATCAAAGTTAAAAGAAAAAGAGAATTTTGTTTATGATCAATTGACCTGGTTATGGAATGGTCTATGGTCAAATCCACTGTTCTTATCAAGGAATTGATTGAAATTGAAGAGAAAAGGTTTTAAGACATAATTGAGTATTTTTGTGAGATAAGTAGCTATACAGATGCATCATTTATATTGACATAATTAAGTTTTATATGAGATAAGTAGCTATACAGATACATCATTTATATTGACATAATTAAGTTTTATATGAGATAAGTAGCTATACAGATGCATCATTTATATTGACATAATTAAGTTTTATATGAGATAAGTAGCTATACAGATGCATCATTTATATTGACATAATTAAGTTTTATATGAGATAAGTAGCTATACAGATGCATCATTTATATTGACATAATTAAGTTTTATATGAGATAAGTAGCTATACAGATACATCATTTATATTGACATAATTATTTTATATGAGATATAGCTATACAGATACATCATTTATATTGACATAATTAAGTTTTATATGAGATAAGTAGCTATACAGATGCATCATTTATATTGACATAATTAAGTTTTATATGAGATAAGTAGCTATACAGATACATCATTTATATTGACATAATTAAGTTTTATATACCCAGGTGCAAAGTATATGGGGTGTTTGAGTGATAACCGTCTGTCGGTATGTTGGTAGGTCCGCCACCATATTTCTCAGCTATCTATGGTTGGATTTTGATTCAACTTTACAAGACTGGTAATAAGTACCAAGATTAGTTGTACGTATTGTATTATGATGCCCTCTATCAAATTTGTTCAAATTATTCAGATTGGTTAAAAAAGTAGGTAACAGGAGATAAAAATAGATTTTAAAAAAATGCAAACTTTGAAAATCTTCTTCTGCAAAACTGCAAGGCCTAGAGCTTAGATATTTGGTATGTAGCATCATCTTATGGGCTATTACCAAGTTTGTACAAATCATAGCCCTACGGTGATAAATGCCCCCGCACCAGGGGTCACTTGTTTTACATAGAGTTATATAGGAAAATCTTTAAAAATCTTCTTCTATGAATCCATAAGGCCTAGAGATTAGATATTTGGTATGTAGCATCATCTTATGGTTCATTACCAAGATTGTACAAATCATGACCTTATGGTGATAAATGCCCCCGAACCAGGGGTCACTTGTTTTACATAGAGTTATATAGGAAAATCTTTAAAAAAATCTTCTACTATGAATCCGTAAGGCCTAGAGCTTAGATTTTTGGTATGTAGTATCATCTAATGGTTCATTATCAAGATTTTCAAAATGGTGGCCCTTTGGAGATAAATGACCCTGCACTAAGTCTTCTCCTCTGAAACCATAAGGCCCAGTGCTTATATATTTGGTGAGTAGTATTGTCAGGGCTTAAATGTTTAAGATTGAGTTATATCAGAATTCTTGTCTGTTTAAAAACCTTGTAATCAGTTGTATCAATGGTACTCAGGTGAGCGTTTCAGGGCCATCATGGCCCTCTTGTTATATATTTTTATTCTTCAGCTGTGTCAAGACTGTCTCTGACATGGTCACAGTAACTTTGACAAAGCACACATGGTATCTGGGGGTATTCAACTTCAATGATAGTTCTTGTTTAAATCTATAACACCAAAAAATAATAGTTCTTGTTTAAATCTATAACACCAAAAAATAAAAGTTCATGTTTAAATCTATAACATCAAAAAATAATCCTTAAATAATATGTAATGGTGGTTGGGCTTTCATTTTGCCTGCAAACTGTTAACTTTGTGTTTAGCAAATAATTTTTATTCTAACAGGAAGCAAATGCTCTTAGGAATGCTGCTAATAAATGCCTGCATAAGCTTGAATCATTTTCAAACCAGTTGCAGTCCTGCCGTGAGGATTTTTAGCTGATAAAAAATATTTTGATTACATTTTTACTAAGAAAATCACAAAATTTATTCCTAGTTGTATAGCAAAATTTTCAGCAGTAATATTTTAGGTTGTAAACACAGAATACATTGGAAGTAAGCAAAAGTGTCAATGGGAATAAAGTTTGTTGTTAATTTCTTTTGGTAGTTAAGAATAATAATAAGGAGTTATTGCCCATGAAGTTTGAAGTTTGTTATAATGATTAATAATAAGGAATTATTGCCCTTGAAGTTTGTTATAATGATTAATAATAAGGAGTTATTGCCCTTGAAGTTTGAAGTTTGTTATAATGATCAATAATAAGGAGTTATTGCCCTTGAAGTTTGTTATAATGATTAATAATAAGGAGTTATTGCCCTTGAAGATTGAAGTTTGTTATATTGATTTCCTTATTAATCATCAACAAATCTTGGAAGCTTTCCACTATGTCTGATGTGGTACTGACAGCCACAGTTTCTCTGTAAACATTAGGAAACATAAACCAGACACTTTGTAGACAGTCGAAACTCAGATTGTTTAAGTTGCGGCTCTGTGGTGAATCCAGGGGGTCCCCTGTCTGACTTGTTTGTTCATCATTGTTTATAGGAAAACTTTGTTTAAATTAAGGAAGTGGTCAGTGGAATTTAAAACTGGTATGACAGGGGAAAAAGAAAGAGTGAGGTAAATTATAACAAGAAAAAAAACAAGAGGGAACAAAAAGGAAAGTGCTAGGTACAGGAGACACTGTTACCATTAGACCATTGGAACTGGTTAACATGGGGATGTTTTTAGAAATATGATCAAGGTCACTGTTGCTTAAAATAAAAAAAATGAAACTGATAGGTATACAGAACTTAGGGTACTGACCATGGACACAACTGTGTGGTAGACATATTTATGACCTTCACTGATTATTAGTTTGTTCAAAGAAATGAGGGTCACATAATTGTTCACAGATTTAATAGGATGTGGTGATAATAAATCCTGACACAATAGTACTTTAAACTATAGCAATATCATATATAAAACCTTGATAATTTACTGTAAACAATCTTGTGTAGAGATAATGTCCCCAGCAGACTCCTTGGAGCCTGAACTTGAGGAATATTCATGAGGGAGTATTAATGAAGGAATATTCACACTGATTTTCTTTGAATTAAATTTAGCTCTGGAATTCTTCCATCAACTGCATGATCTGGAAGCTTGTTTTATCTTCTTTTGATTAGGTTATCTGTGCCGCACAGATCCACTGAAACAAGCTTCATAAAAACGTGAATCTGTGAATTTATCTTAGGACCCTTACTGTTTAATTTGTTAATTGCAGTTACTCTGTTCTTTAACCTAAAATACAGCACTGTGTAGAATCTGCCTTGTATTTGTAGGGTTCACAACTTCCATTTTAACCTACATATCAAGAAGTTGTAATGATTAAGAGACCCTGTACTTTTCAATTATGCCATAGACACTAACGCTAACAAAGTATGTGCCATATTCCTTTCGGAGAAAAGAGTTCATTACTCCAGTGTAAGTGATTGAAATGATATATTTCTCCCTCATGAAAGCAAGTTCAAAAGAAAGCATAATTATGTTGAATTTCTCACCTTCCTCACAGATTTCCACAAGAATGGCAAGATATTTGTACATGGCAGCTCTCATTCCTGTATTGATTACATGTATTTTACTTGTTTGCCAGATTTGTCACAATTGTTTTCCATATCAGTGCAAGATAAGTACTTAGAAAGATTTACATAAGCTTTCATAGAAATTCAACTTAGGGACCAAACTGTCTTGCTGTAGTTTCTGGGATCAAACTGCCTTGCTGTAGTTTCTGGGACATAAATGTCTTGCTGAAGTTTCTGCTTTCATCTCTTGGACCATCAGATCAGCATCTCCGGGACCAAACTGTCTTGCTGTAGTTTCTGGAATCAAACTGTCTTGCTGTAGTTTCTGGGACCTAACTGTCTTGCTGAAGTTTCTGCTTTCATCTCTTGGACCAGCATCTCCGTGACCATACTGTCTTGCTTTAGTTCCTACTTTCATCTCCAGGACCATACTGACTCTTGTTTTAGTTTCTGCTTTCATCTCAGGACCAAACTGTCTTGCTTTTTCATTTTTAAAAATTTTGCCTTTTTTTTTTTTTTTTTTTTTTTTGGATTTCCACCTCAGTTCTTTCTGTAAGTTTAAGCCATACTTTTTTTTAGTTAAATTGTAATGAACTTATATTTTGCAGTTGATTGGGAAACAAATTCTAACAACCTATACCAATACTTCTTGACAGTTCTTGTTGGAAAAGTATTTTTTACCTGGGAAGTTTATTAAAGGTGTTTGATCTCACTGTGGTTCAAACCCGCAACCTTCAGATCCATAGTCATGTTCACTGGTGGACCATGGTGATCTTTTTGTTCAGATTTAGCAGCCAGTAAGTTAGATCAAAAGTGAAAAATTTGAAAACCATAATGGAAGACGTTTTGTGCATGTGGATTGCGGATTTATCTATAAACTTTAATAATAAAAATTTTGGTTATTTTATAATAATCTTATTTTAAATTTGTGTGATTCATTAAATGATATTATTGACCTTTGTATCTGTATTTTTGCAATAATGAATGAAACCTGGAATAAAAAGAGGATTTTTGTTGTGTTATTTTCCATTTTATGCCTATGTCTTAAAATGTCTTGCAGGGGCAAAAAAATTTTTTTTTCCAATTTACTTGGCTATTCTTTTATTTAAATATCTGATCAGTAACCATATTTAAAAAAGGTAACTTTTTGAAAATACGGTCCCATATCTGGTCCATATGCAATCTATTTTTGTGTAACAGAAGAGTGTGTATTTGAAACCCAACCTTAGCTGCTTCACGTTTGTTGAAAACAGGGAACCAGACTCAGAAATGTGATGTCCATCACTAGTGCAAATGGTTTGGATCCCTGTCCTAATGATCTACCCCTAAATCTGGTAGACAATTTACCTTTTGATGTATATAATGTGTGTATTTTTGGTTCAATAGTATCAGCAAATGTTTATATATCATTGAATCCATAAAACAGAATGTGAAAGACTGGAAAATTGGGATAATTGGATTTCCTGGAAGTGATTGATTACCAGATGGAGGTTTGGCAATGTAGTTCATGTCAGTAAAATAGTTTTCTTTCAATCATTGCAAACCACAAGGTTGCTTATTTCTGACATGTGTAATTATACTCAAATATCATTAATATAAATTACCTCATTATATGGATATGTGTGCAGTTAGAATATCATGGATTGTACCATATGTAGTTAAAGGGGCATTCTAACACTACAGTGCAGCTCCATTATAATTTTTAAAAACCACATTCTAACACTACAGTGCAACTCCATTATAATGTGTATTTTATATGTACGTTTATTAACCAATTCTAACACTACAGTGCAGCTCCATTTTTTTTTCAAATATAGGTACAGTGTTACATTGAACCATATTCTAACACTACAGTGCAGCTCTATTATAATGCTGTATTTTCAAATATAGGTACAGTGTTACATTGAACCACATTCTAACACTACAGTGCAGCTCCATTATAATGCTGTATTTTCAAATATCGGTACAGTGTTACATTGAACCATATTCTAACACTACAGTGCAGCTCCATTATAATGCTGTATTTTCAAATATAGGTACAGTGTTACATTGAACGTGTATTTTCAAATATAGGTACAGTGTTACATTGAACCACATTCTAACACTACAGTGCAGCTCCATTATAATGCTGTATTTTCAAATATTGGTACAGTGTTACATTGAACCACATTCTAACACTACAGTGCAGCTCCATTATAATGCTGTATTTTCAAATATAGGTACAGTGTTACATTGAACCACATTCTAACACTACAGTGCAGCTCCATTATAATGCTGTATTTTCAAATATAGGTACAGTGTTACATTGAACCACATTCTAACACTACAGTGCAGCTCCATTATAATGCTGTATTTTCAAATATAGGTACAGTGTTACATTGAACCAATTCTAACACTACAGTGCAGCTCCATTATAATGCTGTATTTTCAAATATCGGTACAGTGTTACATTGAACCACATTCTAACACTACAGTGCAGCTCCATTATAATGCTGTATTTTCAAATATAGGTACAGTGTTACATTGAACCACATTCTAACACTACAGTGCAGCTCCATTATAATGCTGTATTTTCAAATATAGGTACAGTGTTACATTGAACCATATTCTAACACTACAGTGCAGCTCCATTATAATGCTGTATTTTCAAATATCGGTACAGTGTTACAACTACTACATTCTAACATACATGCAGTCCATTATAATGCTGTATTTTCAAATATCGGTAATGTGTTACAATGAACAAAATTCTAAAGTAACACAACATGCAGCTCCATTCTTAGTCAATTTATCGTCTGTGGCTTGAAGTGTGTTGAATTGGCACATACCTTATAACAGAGCGTTTTATGTGTTTGCACAACATTCAGCCTTAAAGGTTGATCAGTTTAAGCAGATTGATAGATTTCTCAGATTCTTGATGTAGCATTTAACATGAAACACTTTGATACATACAACATGACTTGAAGGCCTACAAACACCAGATCCGATTGCAAGATAATTATAGATGAATGTGATTCATTTATGGTTGCATAATATGTTCATTCAGTGCTAATTGAATGGTGAAATTGGTTTTTATGTCACCGCCATAAAATGGCGTCAGGCATATAGTGTTACACCTGTCCGTGTGTGTTGGTGTGTGCTAATAATTGTGTCCTGGATGTAATTTTGATTTATATGGTTGTGTTTTAATATAACATAAATGATCCTTAGGACAAGATGATGTGTCACAGACAAGAACTAGGTTGCTAGTTTGAAGGTTAAGGTCACAGCACTCAGTTGAAAATTGTGGCCCCACTGTAATTTTTTTGTGAATGCGCATCTTTTGAATCAACTTGCAAGTGATCCTTAGGACAAGACAATGTGTTGCAAACAAAAACCAGGTGGCTAGCTTGAAGGTCAAGGTCACAGCTTTTTTTGTCCCTGCTGTAACCTTGATGCACATGAATGCACATGTTTTGAAATGAATTAACAAAATGATCCATAGGACAAGCAAGATAAGGTATTGCAAACAACAAAACAAATTGCTAGCTTCAAGGTCAAGGTTACAGCAGTAAGTCTAGTTAAAAAATTGTGCAAGCAGTCCTGTCTAGGCTTTATCTTTGTTGTGTATAGTAATGTTTTGAAATAACTTGCCACAAGGTATCCCTAGGACAAAATACTGTGTTGCGAACAAGTATCAGGTTGCTAGCTTGGAGGTCAAGGTCACATTACTTGGTTGAGGTCAGGGTCACCGCGCTTATTTGATCTTAAGATCATCTTCTTTTATATTTTAAGTTTCTTATCATATTCAATAACAAAAATATCAATCTGAAAACAAAATAGTGAGGGCATCTGTGTCCTATGGACACATTTCAGTTGGTTACATTCTTTGCTGGAAATTATTTCTGTACCTGGTGTTTAACCTCAACTTGATATATAATACAGTTCTGGTTTGAAAGGACTTGTAATAGATTGATCGGTAAATTGTACTACTACGTGAAACACCTAAATCAAATCTTCAGTATGCACTATTGTTAGACTCATCCTTACCAGTTCTTGGTGTTTACCTCTTCTTTACATGACAACATAATGAGAGAGATATGCAGCCTCCATAATCTGATATTAAAGAGCTGAAAATATCATATGAACATGATCTTTCTGGCGTCCATCCGTTGTTCACAATTAGTTTGTTTACGTGTGCATCTTCATTTCTTAAGCAATTATATTCAAACTTCATTACAAAGTTTATAGCCATAATCTCATGGCCAAGGATGATTATGGCTGATATCAGCCAATTTGGTCAGGAGTTCTGCCCCTTTCTATATTCCTCCCAAGTTTGATTATGACTGATATTGGCTAATTAGGCCAGGAGTTATGCCTTTTTAGGATGTTATGGCTGATATCAGCCAATTTGGTCAGGAGTCTTGAAACCACTGAACAAGTGAGCTATTAGGATCGCCCTGCGTCCGTCGTCCGTCGTCGTCCGTCGTCAACAATTTTCTTTAAACGACATCTCCTCTGAAACCACTGAACAGAATTTGATTAAACTTGGCAGGGATGATCCTTGGGTCAACCTTCACAAAAGTTGCTAAAATAAACTTGATCCATGTAGAAGGTTCCGGCAACAAAAAAAAATAAAAAAATGAAAACTTTAAAAATCATCTTCTTCAAAACTATTGGTCAGAATTTAAAATAAATTGGTACAGATGTTCCTTGGGTCAACCTCTACCAAAGTTGCTAAAATTATTCCGATCCGTAAAAAAACATGGCTGCCAAGGGCGGGGCTTATTTGCCTTAAATGTATATAGAGAAACCTTTAAACAACATCTCCTCTGAAACCACTGGACAGAATTTACTTAAACTTGGCAGGGATGATCCTTGGGTCAACCTTCACAAAAGTTGCTAAAATAAACTTGATCCATGTAGAACTCTGGTTGCCATGGCAACAAAAAGAAAAAAAATATGAAAACTTTAAAAATCATCTTCTTCAAAACTACTGGCCAGATTTTAAAATAAATTGGTACAGATGTTCCTTGGGTCAACCTCTACCAAAGTTGCTAAAATTATTCCGATCCTTAAAAAAACATGGCCGCCAGGGGTGGGGCTTATTTGCCTTATATGTATATAGAGAAACCTT
>CM037789.1:21262202-21312202 GCA_021229015.1 Solen grandis
TGGAGGAAAATCCAGGATGCAGAGAGGCACCAGGCTAGAACAACCAACAGGTGGAGGAAAATCCAGGATGCAGTGAGGTACCAGGCTAGAACAACCAACAGGTGGAAGAAAATCCAGGATGCAGAGAGCACCAGGCTAGAAAACAACAGGTGGAGAAAATCCAGAGGAGGCACCAGGCTAGAACAACCAACAGGTGGAAGAAAATCCAGGATGCAGAGAGACACCAGGCTAGAATAATGAACAGGTGGAGAACGTAGAACCAGGCTAGAACGACCAACAGATTGAAAGAAAACCCAGAATGCAGAGAGATATCAAGCTAGAAGTTCAAATCTTGAATTTGATAATGTGCTTGACATATCGTCAGAGGTCCTAACTGCGCCCCTGTCCTAACTCCGCCACCTTCCTTTTTTATATCGTAGTCTCGCTAGATTTTGTCACACGCGTATGCGACTGTGAGATTTTTTTTTTAAATATGTTTCTGTAAATAAACTAAGATGATTTTTGTATGAAATTTTGATTCAAACAGATAAATATTGCAAATTTTCATCTCGCACCACTCTTTTTATGTGTTTTTCTTAATACAAAATGATTGCCACCCAGAATGGCCCTTTTAAACTCAATTTTTTAAAATAAAAGTATCCCGGAAATTCCATCTGCTGTGTTTACACATTTATAAATGGAAGTCATATGTGTACAATTCGCAACTGCTATGACGTCACCTAAGGGGCGAAGTTAGGACCACACAAAATGATGGCATAATATTTGACTCGTAATGTATTAAATGCTATTTCCAAGTGAATAATTATTTATAAAAGAATTATTTAGGGGGTTTCAATGTGAATTTGATAGAATTAATTGGTATGTGAACAGTTTTTATTTTATGTATTTTATTTATGTTGCATTTCCTAATTAAATCTTAGAGGGGCGCAGTTTGGGCACTCGAGGATAATTGAGATAACATAGATATCTTACTGAAAGATTTAAATCAAAGCTCAGTAAAATTGGTATTAATTACAAAATATACTGCCATGTTATCAAAACTTCCTAACTATCAAGTAATTACAAAACTCTTTCCAGAGAAATGTTAAACACAGTTTCAAAACTTTAAATTAACATGTTCGAGAATTGAAATGCAAGGAACTTTGACATTTATGGGAAATGAACCGCAAGAAATGTTAAATGCAAATGAAAATGCAAATTTTAGATTGTTGAAGAGGGTTTGTGCAGTAAATGAAACATTAAATCTCAACACATTCTGAAAAATTCACATGGGTCTGGTTCAGATATATCTATCTAATAAACCTTCAGCCAGGGCCTGAATCTGAAGATCAAAAGCAACATATATCAGTAGATATAAGCAATGAGTCTCAATAGGGAAAATATTTGCTGTTTATTTTTGTTACTCTTTTGTTTGATATGTTCCATTTGGCTAGTTTAAACAGACTAGTAGGCTAGACAAAGTTACGGTTTAACTGCAAAATAAGCTGAGAGATACATTTAATAATCAATATAAAACTAGATCAGCCTGCAAATTTATCAAAGGCCTATCAAATTTCATAATTTTTGCCAAATACAAATTCCTGATCAATACCAGCAGACATGCATAATGCTGAAAGACCTGTTTGTTTGTAGGGTATCACATCCATCTAACTGTATCTCAGTCAAAGGGAAACTATGTGAATAAAGCTATGCCACTATGCAGTATCATGCCAGCAACATTGACTTGATAGTTATTTCCACACCTACACTCATTATCCGATCACCACGCCAACCAGCACTGTAAGTTTACACTGTGGTCGACTCTGATCATTATCCATCAAATTTGACTAATGTGATGTCATTTGATCACCACGAAGAAAGAAGAAACCAGAATAAAACACCAAGCCTCTGGTTTAAACATGGCGTCTAAAGTAAACAAGAGGGCCATGATGGCCCTGAATTGCTCACCTGATTATAAATGAGCAACATATGTTGGATTTTTCATATTGACCTACTTTTTGACATCGCATGACCCACTTTCGAACTTGACCAAGATTTTATGGAAACAAACATTCTGACCAAGTTTCAGAAAGATTGGGCCAAAAATGTGGCCTCTAGAGTGTAAACAAGGTTTTTCTAAGATTTGACCTCATGACCTACTTTTACCCCACATGACCCAAATTCGAACTTGTCCAAGATTTTATGGAAACAAACATTCTGACCAGGTTTCATAAAGATTGGGCCAAAAATGTGGCCTCTAGAGTGTTAACAAGGTTTTTCTAAGATTTGACCTCATGACCTACTTTTTGACCCCACATGACCCAAATTCGAACTTGTCCAAGATTTTATGGAGAGAAACATTCTGACCAAGTTTCATAAAGATTGGGCCAAAAATGTGGCCTATAGAGTGTTAACAATGTTTTTCTAAGATTTGACCTCATGACCTACTTTTTGACCCCACATGACCCAAATTTGAACCTGTCCAAGATTTTATGGAAACAAACATTCTGACCAAGTTTCATGAAGATTGGCTAAAAATAAGGTCTCTAGAGTGTTAACAAGCCAAATTGTTGACAACGAACAACGCACGACACATGTTGCACGACGGACGACGCACGCTTGACGCCGGATGATCACAAAAGCTCACCTTGAGCATGTTGTGCTCAGGTGAGCTATAAATGCATGCTATGTTGGTAATGATTAGTGTTTTATGTTGTTAAGATAATAAAGTTGTCTAAATGACCTTAACTGTCAAAAAATATCCAAATTGCATAAAAAGTAATTATTATTTGGAGCTAAATGCACACATCTGTATCTAAAAAATGTGTTAGCTAGTTGGGTGTGATAAAATTGTCAATATTTTTAGGTATCACCATTTCACCCATGATGGATCTCATGTTATTGGATTAGGTACAGATGCAAGAAAAAAAATTAAAGGCAGCAACAGTTCCTTATTTAGTGCTATAATTCAACCAAACAAAACAAACCAAAAGTATGTTCCTTCAACTCCTTGACCAGACAGATGCATTTCAACTTCTAGAACCTGACTAAGATTTGCTACCCAATATAATCTATATACTAAGCAACAAGTCAGGAGCTCCCTGTGCCATTATTTCACTGCAATGGAATGTCACAGCTGGAGATCAAACTCACAATGTACCACTCCTAAAGTGAGCACCATAACCACCCAGGGGAAGTAATACTGGCAACACCTGGTGTAGTGGTGTGTTATGTATCAGGAATTGGGGATCCTCAAATCTTAAATACAGGTAAAGTCCCTGTAATGGTTCCGCTACATTTCGGATCTCATGGTTTTCACGGAGATAACCAAGGTTTCCTAATGTTTCATTAGGGTACCTTGGTTATCTTGGTAGAGTTTAAATGGTCCCAGACATAGCGGAACCATTACAGGGACTTTACCTAAATATACTTAAGAAGAGAGGCCAAAAGTCAAACACTTCCTGGTGTTACAGCAGAAGTGGGGGACAGTCAAGAGGTTGTCAAGCCCTGAAGTCACAATATACTGAATCTGTATAAAAAGTCAAGCATGTCTGTAACAATGTTGATTTTCATGTTAGTATGATGTATGCTCACTTGGACATGTACAAGTCTTCTTTAGGGTGTGTTAACTTCTCAGATTCAAATTAACTTTCCTTGCATGAAAAGTACACACTAATTATCTTCAACACTCAATTACTCAAACAACATTCAATTCTCATTAAAGGTGCTATCATTTTTCTTCTTCCAAGTCTCATCAATATTTCAACTCTTCCAGTCCAAGTTCATTGTCTATACACCAGATTGTTTGACATGACATACTTTTATCCTGTTTTCCACTAACAGAACTCGTTAGTTAAAAGAGAACTTGCTTCTAACAATTACGCATGGCTAGAGAAACTACTGACAAGTTTTCTTTATATCACCATGGCTGCATATTTCATGGAAAGGAGGCCATTTAGTGAATATTATCTCCATGTAATATCACTTTCACTCTACTTGTTTAAAATGCAAGCAGTTTTTGTATTTTCCGAAATAATTCCCATCATTTATTGTTAAAGCTGTCAACCTCCCTTAGGAACTGATCATGAAACTGTAAACATCATCAAAATTAATGTGTGGCGAGGTGAAGATGCCACAACAATATTGAGGCAAGAAGAAGCAGACTTGAGTTAGATTAAAGCAGATGAGTTAGATAAAGAGCAGACTTAGTATTAAGACACTGAGTTAGATTAAAGAAGCAGACTTGAGTTAGATTAAAGAAGCAGCTTGAGTTAGATTAAAGAAGCAGACTTGAGTTAGATTAAAGAAGCAGACTTGAGTTAGATTAAAGAAGCAGACTTGAGTTAGATTAAAGAAGCAGACTTGAGTTAGATTAAAGAAGCAGACTTGAGTTAGATTAAAAAGAGACTTGATGAATTGCACATACCAACTTTTATCTCTTCAAAGTTTTGACAATTTTGAGCTTTTCAGTTCTTTTAAAAAAAAGAAAATTACAGCATATGTATATCATAAATACAATGAAATCTCACTGTAAGATTGCCTCAAAATGAAGACCAGGCATTTTTTTTTTTGGAACGAGTTATTTTATGTACATGTGAATAGAACGTTACAGAGGTTTTCACAATATAATAATAAAGAGGAACTGGAAAAAAATAGATATGCAATAAAAATTTCATGCTTTGATCATTATACTGGGGTTTGGGGGTTGCATTCTTGCTTTGCATGTTCATCAACCATCCAGTATAGAGGCCATTCAAAACAGAAACATATCTCTCAACATAATGCCATTCAAAACAGAAACATATCTCTCAACATAATGCCATTCAAAACAGAAACATATCTCTCAACATAATGCCATTCAAAACAGAAACATATCTCTCAACATAATGCCATTCAAAACAGAAACGTATCTCTCAACATAATGCCATTCTAAACAGAAATGTATCTCTCAACATAATGCCATTCTAAACAGAAACGTATCTCTCAACATAATGCCATTCAAAACAGAAACGTATCTATCAACATAATGCCATTCTAAACAGAAACATATCTCTCAACATAATGCAATTCAAAACAGAAACATATCTCTCAACATAATGCCATTCAAAACAGAAACGTATCTCTCAACATAATGCCATTCAAAACAGAAACGTATCTCTCAACATAATGCCATTCAAAACAGAAACATATCTCTCAACATAATGCCATTCAAAACAGAAACATATCTCTCAACATAATGCCATTCAAAACAGAAACATATCTCTCAACATAATGCCATTCTAAACAGAAACGTATCTCTCAACATAATGCCATTCAAAACAGAAACATATCTCTCAACATAATGCAATTCAAAACAGAAACAAATCTCTCAACATAATGCCATTCAAAACAAAAACATATCTCATCATAATGCCATTCAAAACAGAAACATATCTCTCAACATAATGCCATTCAAAACAGAAACATATCTCAACATAATGCCATTCAAAACAGAAACATATCTCTCAACATAATGCCATTCAAAACAGAAACGTATCTCTCAACATAATGCCATTCAAAACAGAAACGTATCTCTCAACATAAAACATAAAAATGCCATATTCATCAAAACAAAGAAACGAATCTCTCAACATAATGCCATAAATTCTAAACAGAAACATATGCCTTACTCTCAACATAATGCCATTACAAAACTTAAAGAAAACGTATCTCTCAACATAATGCCATTGCATATCATATATCAAACAGAAACATTATTCTTTGCTCTCAACATAATGCCATTCAAAACAGAAACATATCTCTCAACATAATGCCATTCAAAACAGAAACATATCTCTCAACATAATGTAAAACTCACCTCTAGATAACTAACAACTAATGAGGTGTCATAAATTAAGAGGCTTTTACATAACACTATTACATTCTGTTTAGTTATAACATTATTATGGAAATCAGGGTTGGTTTTTTCCATGTTTTACCTGTACATTTGCTGGGGTTTATGTGGTTCCAATATTATCATCTTAAGTATCTGTTTTGCTTGTGAAATATGTTTGAAAGCCAAGCCAACTAAACAGATGTATTTGTGCAATCAATACTGTATAACAGTACATTAATCTAACCTTGAGCTCACTCTGACCACATATTGAAGACCTTGACCTTTTTGCACAGGTGACACAGGGTCAGTTTATATTTTGTTATTGCAAAGATATTTTCAAAACCAGACCATAGACATAATATAGAACACTAGATGTTTATTTAAGTATAAACTGACATCAACTTATTTTTAAGAGTTACATAAAATGAGCCACAAATGCTATTTTTGACCTATAGTGTGACTGTGAAGTCACATAATCACCTACATTTGTCGAAATCTCTCCAACAGGTTAGATGAAGAGTGCAGAGGGATGGACAGAGGGATGGACAGAGGGATGGACAGATGGATGGACAGAGGGATGGACAGATGGATGGACAGAGGGATAGACAGAGAGATGGACAGAGGGATGGCCGCATGGAGTGGTTGAGAAACAAAGTTTGGTTCATAATTCTGTCACGCTCTGTATGTTTATGAATACTTCATCTACATGATTAAATGGTTGTCAGTCTATTTGAGACACTGGTGACAGCCAGGTAAAGTAATACCTGTACCATATAAAGGCTGTGCAGGCTGACATCATGAAATCATACACATAAAAATTGTCAGCTGTATAATCATCTAAAGCATATTTTGATTTGAAACAAGAAAATCACCAGCTTTCATTTTTGAACACGGTTGCTTGCATTTTTGAAATCATTCTCATCATCTTTATCACCATCACAAATAAGATCATGTACATTGCTATGACATTATCATTTCTTATCTTCCATTTTCTTCTTCCTTACCACTAGTAGCTACCACTATTAAAATCTTGTAGTCGAGACTGTCATATGTATCTTCAATGGGACTTTTAAGAAAAGATCACATATGACAGGGAGTCTTTAAAAACAGTCTCAAAAATTAAACAAACTTTTATTAAACTGGAGTTATTTACATAGCAGAATGAGTTAAAAACAGAGATATACATATAGTTCTATGTTTAATACATTGATATACATCAAAATCTATTACACGTATAGATGAATTTATACAAACTTTTTTCTGTTTTTGCAAAAATATTTACTTATATTTTGTGTCTGAAGGAGGGGGTGTGCCAATACATATTATTTTTTTCATATTTTTCCTGAACTTTACCCCACTCACTAAAGAAGCTGTAAATTGGTAAGTCTAAGGGTAGGGTACACAATATATATTCCATGCGTAAAATTGATATTAAAACTTGATCGTACATACTAGCCTGTAAATTAATGTCTATTTGTGATTTCTATCATGGTTTTGTACAATAAATGCTTATGAAATCATTGTTCTCTTTTTCCAGGGATGTGTGTATACAATCCTGCTTTTTCATATTGGTGTTTACCTTTTCTTACAATTCAACTGGAAATCCTGTACTGTGCTGTACATAAGAAGTAAATGACTAAATACAAACAAATGTTGTTTTAATCGTCATTACTGTGCCCTCCCATAAATGAAGAGTTAGTTTATTGTTGTCAATGCATTTAGACAAAATTTTGACAACTTAGTTTCGTTTTGGACAGAGCTGTTTGGTTCATGATAATTGTGTACTTCAATTACCCTTTGTTAAGAGACTTGGGAAAAACAAACTAGAAGGTAATTGTGTCGGTAGTTTCAGATTATTACTCAAACTATCAGCTTTAACAAGGAAACAATGCAAATGTATGTGGATGCTAATGGTGTGAAAACAATGCTGCATTGCACCTGACTTGCAGAAGCAGTAGAACATTTCCAGTGCAATCGAACATCCGCAAAACAACCGCGGGTTAACAAGAAGGCTGCCTCCATGTCGTATGATTAAGGAGATGAGCATTATAAAAGGTGTGAAAGTCGTTAAATACCAACAAAACAGCACATTGGGAACAGGTTATTAGGGTCGCTTGTCACATAAGACAGGGAGTCGTTAACTTCAGACCATTTATATAGGGAAATACGTTGTTGGGACTAAAACTAAGTCGGATAAGACAGAGAGTGGTTTAATTCAGAGGGTCGCTCAGACAGTCTGGACTGTAAATCACTATCAAACTCAAACCTTGTTTTCTGAAAATATTTTCTAATATCTACTCAATATATCAAATATTAATGACTGGCTTCCACATCCTGATCAGAGTACTTCAGACTGACCAGGATGATAAAACAGTTGCATTAGTTGCTGACAATCTTATCCTGGATAAAAGATACAAATTCTTTCAAGGTAATTAAGTTCTGGTAATTCCCCCAGTTTCAACAATTTAATCAAGTTTAAGTTATACAATGTACTATATCTTATTTGTAGTTTAGTGTTTTGCTGCATCAGTACTTTAATCACCTAGCAATGACCAACAAATCATAGGAAAAGGAATACCAGAAGTGCCCAACGTGGAACCAATGAGACAGCATGATAATAAATCTATGTGACTAGATTGGGACTCTGTTATAGTCAGTGGGGGGGCAACACTTCAAATCTTCTTGAAACCATTCTGTTTATTCACTGGTTCCAGTATTAAACAATTTTTGAGAGCAATGAAGGTTTCATTGACATATCTTCACTATTATCCCTTGGATGTCAATTCTGATGGTACTAAATCACAAGAACATGACATGAGTGACATCTGAGAGCCTCACTATCCTCATAATGATGAGGAAGACCCAGGGGGTGAGATCAAGTTTCTATCCACGTAAAGTAAAGGTTGATGAAATACTATGAGAGCTGAGATTAATCACACATGTATCTCGATGCCAAGAAAATGATTTTTTAGTTGAATTTGGCCATGATAGTATTTCAGCTATACTTAGCTGATTTCAGATGGAGGAATATCTGCCTCCACTTGGGATATCACGGTGATAAACAATTAATGAACCTCACAAGCCTGCCGAATGTCTTCCTCACAAAAAAACAACAGTGCTTTGACTTAGTTATACAGTGTAGACCATTGCTATGCACACCATAACATTGCAAACACCAAAACAAGAGCTGTCCCAATACAGCCTGCTCTACTTTTCTGAGTGCTGGTGGATAGTATAAAGTTAGCTGTTACTATTTGTAGAGTTCATATAATATAGAACTAGAGCTTTCACTGAAGGTGATAAATATCCCCGCAAAATGCTTTGATACAGGAGAAGCCAGACTCCAGGTGGAGCATAGATTAGAACCTGTACACATAGTATACTGGTTATGATAGTAATAAGTAAAAAGTAAGTAAAGTCTTTATTTAAAGTGGATAGAGAGTCAGTTATGGTTGTTTGGCACAGTAGTTTAAAAGTGTAGAGTTACAGTTCTTGGACACTGCTCTTTTCCTAGTTGCATCTGTTTACATTTTAAGTTTCAAGCCAATACCATGTATAATATTCGATATCGATTAAGAAATGTAGAAGAAGTTCACATCACAAGATCTTTAGAGTTGAATCAGGGACAATAACTCTGTAATCCTTAAGATAACTCAAGTCACACACCTCTCCACCTGATTATAATTGCACACACAAAATTTGAACTGAATCAGTTAAGAAATGTAGAAGATGTTTGTGTCACAAGATATTTAGAGTTAAATCCGGGCAATAACTCTGTAATCCTCAAGATAACTCGAGTGAAATTATACCAGGCACTTCTCCACCTGATTATCAATGCACACACAAAATTTAAACTAAATCGGTTAAGAAATGTAGAAGTAGTTTGCGACACAAGTTTTTTGGATGGAAGGACAGACCGACAAACCAACAGACCTACAAACCAATAGACCGACAGACTGACTCCTATATACCCCCCTCTCAAACTTGGTTTGCGGGGGTATAAAAAGAACATATGACATAAGGTACTGAACACAAACACACGTGGATAGCTTTAGTACTTACTGAGATAAGAATTTGCATGGAAAACTTTTATCTAAAATAGTTAATATTCCATGTTTCAAGAGAATCTGACAGTCTTTTAAAATTAACAATAAAAAAAAACTTAGTTAAAAAGGGGCATAATTGTGCAACAAGAGGCCCATGAGGCCCTAAATCGCTCACCTGAGATAAATAGGTTGACCCAAGGAACATCTGTACCAATTTATTTTAAAATCTGGCCAGTAGTTTTGAAGAAGATGATTTTTAAAGTTTTCTTTCTTTTTTTTTTGTTGCCATGGCAACCAGAGTTCTATATGGATCAAGTTTATTTTAGGAACTTTTGTGAAGGTTGACCCAAGGATCATTCCTGCCAAATTTAATCAAATTCTGTCAATTGGTTTCTGAGGAAATGTTGATTAAAGTTTTCCCAATATACATATAAGGCAAATAAGCCCCGCCCCTGGCGGCCATGTTTTTTTACGGATCGTAATAATTTTAGCAACTTTGGTAGAGGTTGACCCAAGGAACATCTGTACCAATTTATTTTAAAATCTGGCCAGTGGTTTTGAAGAAGATGATTTTTAAAGTTTTCATATTTATTTTTCTTTTTGTTGCCATGGAAACCAGAGTTCTACATGGATCAAGTTTATTTTAGCAACTTTTGTGAAGGTTGACCCAAGAATCATCCCTGCCAAGTTTAATCAAATTCTGTCCAGTGGTTTCGGAGGAGATGTTGTTTAAAGGTTTCTCTATATACATATAAGGCAAATAAGCCCCGCCCCTGGCGGCCATGTTTTTTTATGGATCGGAATAATTTTAACAACTTTGGTAGAGGTTGACCCAAGGAACATCTGTACCACTTTATTTTAAAATCTGGGCAGTAGTTTTGAAGAAGATGATTTTTAAAGTTTTCAAATTATTTTTCTTTTTGTTTCCATGGCAACCAGAGTTCTACATGGATCAACTTTATTTTAGCAACTTTTGTAGAGCCTCACCCAAGAAACATTCCTGCCAAGTTTCATTAAATTCTGTCCAGCGGTTTCAGAGGAGATGTCGTTTAAAGCAAATTGTTGATGACGGACGACGCACGACGACGGACGCCGGACGAAGGGCGATCACAAAAGCTCACCTTGAGCACTTTGTGCTCAGGTGAGCTAAAAATGAATCTAGTTACATGCCCTTTTCCCACTTTGAAAGCTTTTTTGTTAGGTTTAACGTCTCACTGACAGTATTTCAGTCATTTGGAGACAATGTCTACTTGAGACAGATATGGTGCTGCCACACTGCAGTATCATGTAGACATGTGGTATGATACCACACCCAGTCACATTATCCTGACACTGGGCCAACCAGTCCTGCAACTACCCTTGTATGCTGAGCGACAAGCAAGGGAGCTATATCAGTACCATTTTTTATGACTTTGGTGTGTTGCGGCCAGGGATCGAACCCACTACCTCTTGCTCCCGAGGTGCACGCTCTAAACACTTGGCCATTGGGAATAGTCCCACTTTGAAAGTGATCATTGACAAGTGAATATATATGTCAGTTTTAAAAAATTGACCTTAAAGGCACATTATTCTTCCAAAAGCAATGTATATTCTTCGAACAGAAAAGCAAAGAGTGTGCTACAGATTTGTAAAGAGATGCATTATGTACATAGCCATTGACAACGATGTTACTACAATGCATAGATAAGAAAGAACCTTATACTAAAGACCATTCAATTGTTTACAAAAATAACTAGTTTGAAATTACGCATATCTTCGTCAATTTTCTGACGTTTTCCATAGACCTTCTGTTTGTCTCCATTAGCTAATCACAATGCATAAATTGATGACAGAGCAGATAAACAAATTGTGATTTGATGATGGTTTTTCAATTTCAAATTATCTCACATAACGGACTGTCCTCAGGAAAAAATAAAATTTACTTTATTAAGAAAAAAAAAAAAAAAAATGAACAAGAGGGCCATGAATCGCTCATCTGATTATAAATGAACAACATATGTTGCATTTTTCATATATTGACCTACTTTTAGACCCCACATGACCCAACTTCGGAAACAGACATTCCAACCAAGTTTCATGAAGATTTGGCCAAAAATGTGGCCTCTAGAATGTTAACAAAGTTTTTCTAAGATTTGACCTTATTACCTACTTTTTGACCCGTCATGACCCAATTTCGAACTTGTCCAAGATTTTATGGAGGAAAACATCTGTTTCATGAAGATTGGGCTAAAAATATGGCCTCTAGAGTGTTAACAAGCCAAATTGTTGACCACGCACGACGCATGTCGCACAACAGACAACAGATGCCGGACAAAGGGCGATCACAAAAGCTCACCTTGGGCACGTTATGTTCAGGTGAGCTAAAAAAAAAAAAAAAAAATACATGGAATCATCTGCATAATGCCAAATACTACAAAATCAAAAGTAATACTGAACATTATAGCAAAAACCTTGCTATTAATCATCCTGAAGCCAGAATAATTAATGTCATATTGTTCTCCTATAGTGATTCAAACCACTGTTTCATGTATTGATTTCTGTTAGCATTGATATATTGTCACTGTTTACATGTTTCATGCACTTATTTGTGAAGTATATGTCTGCAGTTTTGAACTTGCTAAAAAGGGTAAGAAATTATTGTGAAGCTCAGTCAGCACTTGAAGAAAGTTTTAAAGGCTCAGGCTACATATTTTTCTCATAATTTTATTTTCTAAATGGGTCAAACAGATATTTCATTTTTTTTTCTATACAAAAATATATGATATAAACCAATCAATATTGGTGAAGAAAAAAAGAGCAAAAATCTAAATTTCTAGCACATTTCCACTTTCCAGCAAATTAAAAACAGGTCCAGAAATGACCTAAAGCATGATCACTAAGCCTGCAACATGTTTAATACTTCTATAACTTAATAACATGAAAAGATATTGTTTCTTGACTTGGTGAAACAGGAATATGGATATATTATGAAAAGGTTTAAATAAAATAAAAGTCTTTGAAATAATCAACAAAATATTATCACAACTAACATCTAATAAACTTATGGAAGCTAAAGAAAATGAACACCTTTAAAACAAACAGTCAAGACAAACTGTTGGCAGGATAAGTCTTCTAAATCATCTACAATATGTCAACAATGTTGACTGAGTCATTCCTGGAATAAATTATTTGGTACCCATGATTTTTTATACTGTGAAAGTAATTAGTGCCAATTGCTCTTAGTAGGCCTCAAAATACACACTTTTTCAAAGAGACATGTTGAAATATGGTTCATCATAAAACAAAACATTTGTATTGTCTGATAAAAAAAGCACATTTCACTTCTCTCATACTATATCATAGGACCAAAATGCATTAAAGGACATGCACCATTTTATAACTTTATTCAATGTAACACTATGTGTATGGTCAAAGTCTAAGAACTATGAGCTATATTAAATCACATTATAACAATGTGAAAATTCCAATTCGTCAAAAAACAAATAAACAAGAGGGCTATAATGGCACTTAATCGCTCACCTGATTACTGACAATTCCTTACCCATGATCGAACTTGACCGAGATATCATCAAGACAAACATTTCTAACAAATTTGACAAATATTTGACTAAAAATGTGAGAAAGATTCAGCTAATGATGTAGCCCCTAGAGTGTAAACAGGATAATACAAGATCTACTTTTTGACACCGTCCCACCCATGACTGAACCTGACCAATTTTCTTAACCAAGATTTGACCTATAGTGACCTACTTTTTGACCCCTCCCAACCCAAGATCAAACTCAACTGAGACATTACCAAGACATACAGTTTGAGCAAGTTTGAGGATGACTGATCAAAATTATGGCTTGAAGAGTGTAAACACTTAAACTGTTGATTTTTTTTATAATTAAAGGGCCATAACTTCTGACCTAATTGAGGTGCTTAAATATACTGAGGAAAGGGAATTTGAGAATTATGACCATAAATATTTTTGTAAAGTTTAAAGAAGATTGTTTAAGTAATGTAGGATGCTGAAGTGTAAACAAGATGTAATCTGCCATATCTCCTGATCTAATTGGCCATATGCCGCCATAATCAAACTCGATCGTGAAATTATGAGCATAAACATTTTCATAAAGTTTGAAGATGATTGTTAAAAAAATAAATGCTAGAGTGTAAACAAAGTGAAATCTGGCATTATTTTATATTAAAAGGGGCATAAATCCTAACCTTTTTGGCCATTCTCTGCCATAATCAAACTCGATCGAGAAATTATGATCTTAAACATTGTCATAAATTTTGAAGATAACTGCTTAAGAAATGAAGATGCTTGAGTGTAAACACTTAAAATTGTTGACGGATGACACATGACGCACATATGCACCGACAGGCATTCAATATCAGAAAAGCTCACCATGAGCTTCACTCAGGTGAGCTAAAAATAAAAAAAAACTTGTATCTCGCTGTAATCAGCTTTAGCTTTATTATGGAACACACTGTAATGAATCTCTACACTGAAGTACACAAAATAATCAGATTGGGACATAGTTCACTGATATATATGATGAAAGAGAGGAGTGTTGGAATAATTGTCTTATACACCCCCCTCCCCCCCCACCCCCCTTCAAATGTGTTTAATAGTAAAATCTGATACCTGCAATACACATAAATACCACAGAAAATCCACGTATAATTGACACTGACACTAAACATCTAGACGAAGAAGATGAAAATGCATTCTGTTTTGCAGTGGAATTCAACATTTTCTCTGAGGCCAAGCACTGCTTTTAAATGCCAGAAAACTGAGGAAAATAACTTTTAAGCTTCATTAGTAACTGTCTAGCTAACATCTAAAACATTCTGACATAGGTAAAGATCAAACAAGCTCAATTTATTCCTAAGTTTCTTCTATTGTATTGCGAAGCTTGAAGGGGAAAACCTTGTCTATGATAGTGTATGCCTTCCTGAAGAAAAAAAATGAAGAATTTACAATATTATGTAATATTTGTCTATTTTTTATTGTGAAGAAAATCATAAAAATAGTAATGCAAGTTTTTGCCTTGGAAGAAGTTATGAATGAACTATTTTCAGGTATAATTTTTCAACTGATTTTATTTTTAAATAATCATTTTGTGTGTTTGTATGTGTGACTTTCATCTGATTTTTTTCATCTTAGAGAAAACAGGACCAAAATTTTTTTATTTATTTTTTATTTTTGATAGAAATGTTTTCTGTTTTGATATTTGCTAGCTTCTTTTTTTGTTTTTTTTGTTCCATATAACTGAAAATTTTAACAACAGCTGAAAAAAGAATTTGCTGAAAATGATGAATATCTTCAATACCTGAAGGTAACATGTTCAGCATATTAAATATCATTTACCTTTCCAAACCTAAATTTGGTTTAAATTTCTTCAGGATTTTGCCCTGATTTATACAGATAATAATTGTTCATGAGGAAAAAGAATAGACAAGAAAATTGTTCATTTACAAATAAGTGAAGATTGTGTAAAGCAGCTTTTAACCAAACTAAGCAAAAGTTTTGTCTTCATCATGTTCCATCGTTTTGCTCAATTAAGCTTCTACTACCTTTAAACTTGCCAAGCATAAAAAAGCTGGCAGTCTTTTGGCACTACAAGTAAATTATTTCTAATTGTGAATAAATCCTATGATACAAATAAAATCAAAGAGTTAGACAGCAAACTATTAATCAAACCCTGATGAGGTTTCCCTTGATTTTTCTTCTTTTTTTCAAATTTATGTTGAAATATTGGTGCTTTGCAGTAAATGGATGTTCCAGATAACATGATAAGAGATTACAGAGTGCAAATTTGATTATGTATAGAATAGAAGAAAAAGGAGCTGGTATTATATAACACTTGTCTTATATACAATAGGTTAGGTACAGCAAATATTTCCTAAGTAATTCAGGCTTGAAATTCTAAGCTGGAGTAAAAGATTCAAAATTTGGTACAAAAATTCAAATAATTGCTGTTTTATTCACTAAGCAGATAAAAAATAGTAGATTTCATACATTTTAGGACAGACTGAGTAAAAGCAGTAACAAAAGTCTTTTTTTCTTTAAAGTAAAAGTGACCTTGACCCATCAGACCTAAACTTCACATCAAAGCTTAATTGCATGTCCAAAATTTGGTCAAGAAATGTCACTAATTACAAAAGTTATTTAAGAAATTCTTTTTTTGGAAACAGACAGACAGGCAGACAACATGACAGAGTGATTCCAGTATATCCCCTCAAACATACATTTTTCAGGGCATTAAAATGAGACCAGGAAGAGCTAGGGTCCTTGGGATCCTTTACCTATATTCTAAGATCCAAATCAGTCCACTTGATATTTTTTTAATAAAGTATCATAACTAAGATAAACAGAGAGAAACAATGTTTTATCAGGTTATCTGTCCTTATCTGTTGAAGAGTCTTATGATGATTCAAGGCAGACAGAGAGATGAACTGAAAGTCAGGAATACAAGGCAGACAGAGAGATGAACTGAAAGTCAGGAATACAAGGCAGACAGAGAGATGAACTGAAAGTCAGGAATACAAGGCAGACGAGGATGAACTGAAAGCAGGAATACAAGGCAGACTGAGAGATGAACTGAAAGTCAGGAATACAAGGCAGACAGAGAGATGAACTGAAAGTCAGGAATACAAGGCAGACAGAGAGATGAACTGACAGTCAGGAATACAAGGCAGACAGAGAGATGAACTGAAAGTCAGGAATACAAGGCAGACAGAGAGATGAACTGACAGTCAGGAATACAAGGCAGACAGAGAGATAAACTGAAGTCAGGAATACAAGGCAGACAGAGAGATGAACTGAAGTAGAATACAAGGCAGACAGAGAGATGAATTGACAGTCAGGAATACAAGGCAGACAGAGATGAACTGACAGTCAGGAATACAAGGCAGACAGAGAGATGAACTGAAAGTCAGGATACGACGCAAAAGTGATGAACTGACAGTCAGGAATTTAAGGCAGAGAGATTAACTGACAGTCAGGAAAACAAAACAGACAGAAATGAATAGACAGTCAGGAATACATGGCAGACAGAGAGATGAACTGACAACAGGAATATAAGGAGACAGAGAATGAACGGACAGTCAGAAAACAAGGCAGACAGAGAAATAACTGACAGTCAAGAATACAAGGCAGACAGAGATGAACTGACAGACAGGAATATAAGGGAGACAGAGAAATAAACGGACAGTCAGAAAAACAAAGCAGACAGAGAAATGAATGGACAGTCAGGAAATACAAAGCAAACAGAGAATGAACGACAGTCAGGAAAAAAGGCAGACAGAGAAATGAACGGACAGTCAGGAAAACAAGGCAGACAGAGAAATGAACGGACAGTCAGGAATACAAAGCAGACAAAGAAATGAACTGACAGTCAGGAATACAAAGCAGACAGAGAAATAAACGTACAGTCAGAAATACAAAGCAGACAGAGAAATGAACTGACAGTCAGGAATACAAAGCAGACAGAGAAATGAACTGACAGTCAGAAATACAAGGCAGACAGAGAAATGAACTGACAGTCAGGAATACAAAGCAGACAGAGAAATAAAAAGACAGTCAGGAATACAAAGCAGACAGAGAAATAAACGAACAGTCAGAAATACAAAGCAGACAGAGAAATGAATGGACAGTCAGGAAAACAAAGCAGACAGAGAAATAAACGAACAGTCAGAAATACAAAGCAGACAGAGAAATGAACAGACAGTCAGGAATACAAGGCAGACAGAGAAATAAACGGACAGTCAGGAAAACAAAGCAGACAGAGAAATGAACAGACAGTCAGGAATACAAAGCAGACAGAGAATTAAATGGACAGTCAGGAAACAAGGCAGACAGAGAATTGAATGGACAGTCAGGAAAACAAAGCAAACATGAAATGAACAGACAGTCAGGAAAACAAGGCAGACAGAGATGAAGACATCAGGAATTCAAGGCAGACAGAGAAATAACGACATCAGGAACAAGCAGACAGAGAAATAACGACATCAGGAAACAAGAGACAGAAATGAACGGAAGTCAGAACAAGGAGACAGAGAAATGATTGGACAGTCAGGAATACAAGGCAGGCAGAGATGAACAGACAGACAGGAATATAAGGGAGACAGAGAAATAAACGGACAGTCAGAAAAACAAAGCAGACAGAGAAATAAACGAACAGTCAGAAATACAAAGCAGACAGAGAAATGAACGGACAGTCAGGAAAACAAGGCAGACAGAGAAATGAATGGACAGTCAGGAATACAAATCAGTTAGAGAAATAAACTGACAGTCAGGAATACAAAGCAGACAGAGAAATAAACAGACAGTCAGGAAAACAAGGCAGACAGAGAAATGAACGGACAGTCAGGAATACAAAGCAGACAGAGAAATGAACGGACAGTCAGAAATACAAAGCAGACAGAGAAATGAACAGACAGTCAGGAATACAAGGCAGACAGAGAAATAAACGGACAGTCAGGAAAACAAAGAAAACAGAGAAATGAACAGACAGTCAGGAATACAAAGCAGACAGAGAATTAAATGGACAGTCAGGAAAACAAGGCAGACAGAGAATTGAATGGACAGTCAGGAAAACAAAGCAAACATAGAAATGAACGGACAGTCAGGAAAACAAGGCAGACAGAGAAATGAATGGACAGTCAGGAATACAAATCAGACAGAGATATAAACGGACAGTCAGGAAAACAAGGCAGACAGAGAAATGAACAGACAGTCAGGAATACAAGGCAGACAGAGAAATAAACGGACAGTCAGGAAAACAAAGCAGACAGAGAAATGAACAGACAGTCAGGAATACAAGGCAGACAGAGAAATAAACGGACAGTCAGGAAAACAAAGCAGACAGAAATGAATGGGCAGTCAGGAAAACAAGCAGACAGAAATGAAGACAGTCAGGAATACAAGGGAGACATAGAGATGAAGGACAGCAGGAATACAAGGCAGACAGAGAGAGGGTTGGTCACGTGATATTGTGCAGTAATGGTCACTTTTTAAATCGGAGAGAGGAAAATTTTTTGAAAATATTTACAGCAGAATAAAGCTTATAAATGTTTGGATTTTAAGTTCTATAAAAGGCAAACTGGTGAATTAATGGGCAGAAGAAAACAGAAAAACAGCTTCAACCTCTACCTAAATATAATATGCAAAATATTTTTTTCATAATTTTTTTCTCTTTGTTGTTTGTTTGCTTGTTTAATTTTGTGTAATGCACATGGCAATTTATTTTTTCCATTATGTGTTGAGACGATGTACATTGTACAAGGCTGAATAAAATATATTTTCTGTTTTGTTCTGATGAACTGACAGGAATACAAGGCAGAGATGTACTGATAGACAAGAATACAAGGCAGACAGAGAGATGAGTCAGGAATACAAGGCAAACAAAGAAATTACTGATCTCAGTTACAAAAGAAAGCATACACTGAGGCTTCTGTTATTTCAAATGTATTATATCTTTTCCAATATTTACAAATTACAAATTTGTAAAAAAATAATGATTTATGTATGACCTGAGAGATGTGCATGCTTATACTTAGACAATATTGATATTTTAGGGGATTATTTGCACCAAAACATAATATTCTGAGAGAATTAATGAAAGTGCACACTTCTTTAACAAATGAGTAGAGAGCTATCACTGGAGGTTAATAATTCTGTCACAAGACATGGCTTTCTGCAGATTACAATAGAACTATTAGGTCCAATTTCTATTTTCAGTATCAGTGACCTTGACCTCAAAACAACTGGTGACACTGGTGAACTGTGCAAAGTTTCCCCTGAATAAACTGTTAGCTGCAACTTGAAGTCTTAGGGCAACAACAGATATGCTGGATTCCATAGTCCCCACTTTACAAAGTGAAGTAATAGTGTTAAAAGACAAGAACTATCTTTACAAAAGATATTCAAATGTGGATTATAGAGCTGTATTTAAAGCTTCCCTTCCACCTCTTTCCACAGCTAAACATTACTGTAATGAAGCGCACTATAACCATCTAGCAGATGTTTATAACGTTCTGCCCAACACAAGTCATAATAAATTATGCATTTAAAAAAAGGATTTTGACAAAACAACTTTATATTTATCGAAGAAACTGCAATTTAGCCTAAATACTTTACAAATATTCCATGAAAACAAAGCATATATTTCAGCTAGTTGTAATATGGGTAACCTTTTCCCCTAAATTTTCATTTGGTTGTAGCTTGCAGAGAACAGAGAACAAGATCCAAAGAAAGATATTAAGCATTCTAGAATAAAATCTTAAATCATTCTTTTTTATTTTGATTAAGGCAAAAAAGTTCAGCAAGAAATTCAATGAGTGTTTGCCTAACTTGACTCATCCCTAAAATGTCCGCTAGAAGCCTATTCCAAGATTGATCTAATCTCATTTGTAGTCTGTCTGATTTTACCTGCTCCTCCTTATCATAAATTTAGCTTCTTGAAAAACATGTTTTGCTATGATTTATCTTGATTAATTATCACTCACAGGACTTGTAATTGGTAAACATGCCATCATGACGCAAGTAGTTTTAAGTTGTTTAACGACCTTGCTGTGTTCATGCAATAAATCTCTGAAAGTATTTACTTATGAAATAATTCATGATTTTCTTCAACCTCATTCTCACTGTTACCAAGGTTTATGTCATCCTTGGTGTCATCTGTGTTGTCATCACCCTCAACCTCGTCACCACCATCATCATCATTATCATCATCATCATCATGATCATCATCATCATCATCATCATCTCATCACCACCTTGATCATCATGTCACCACCATCCTAACCATCATGGTCATCATCTCACCATCCTCATCATCATGTCATTATCATCATCACCATCATGATCATCATCTCACCATCCTCATCATCATGTCATTATCATCATCACCATCATGATCATCATCTCACCATCTCATCATCATGTCATTATCATCATCACCATCATGATCATCATCACCATCCTCACCATCATAGCATTATCTTCATCACTATCCTCACCATCATGATCATCATGTCATCATCATCCTCACCATCATGATCATCATGTCACCACCATCCTCACCATCATGATCATCATGTCATTATCATCCTCACCATCATGATCATCATGTCACCACCATCCTCATCATCATGATCATCATGTCATTATCATCCTCACCATCATGTCATTATCATCATCACTATCCTCATCATCATGATCATCATGTCATCATCATCCTCATCATCATATCATCATGTCCATCATCCTCATCACATATCAATGTACCTTTATGATATCATGCCTATCTATGATATAATCATTATCATGGTTTTTATCATTATCATCATCATCATGGCACTATTACCATCCTTCAATCAAAATTATTTTCTTTTTACAACTAATAACTATATCCTTCTTGTTGCTTCATTTGTTGGAGAAGGCATGAGTAGTTCTTGCCCAAAATGAGGATTGACCCATTGTCATATTTTTTCACAAAACATATCTAGGTCAACCATGGAACACACACTTCAATTTCAATGCAATCTTTATAATATACACAGTCTGACAAATATCTGGGGCATGACTAAGGTGAATTTGGCAATCAGTCAATTTCTACCAGTCCACCTGTCTTAAGCAATTTAATGATAACAACAATTTCAAATTAACTGAGGCATCCAGTTTCAGGAATTGCCTTCAGCTTTGAAAACACAAACTAAAATTAAAAAAAAAAACAAGAGTGCCAGTGCTGCCACAATATACGCTGCCACAAAATATAAAGACCAAGAGGGTCCTTTTAATTATTGCTTTTAACATTTCTGTAAGCATAAGCTCAAAATGAAGTCTGTGAGACCAATTAATTTAGCTGAACAGAGATAGAACCCTACAAAGGCTTCCAATATGAAAGTAGGTCAAATAGCAGTATCAATATGAATCCCTTTTTCTTTCTCCACATAACTCTTGCAAAAATCACTGTACCAGAAAATCCCTGCTTTATGCACTTTTACCTGTTTAGAAACTTGAGTTGTGTTGTCAAGAGACCATGTTTAGAAAGGCATAACTATTGCAAATATTGATGAATATCAAAATCCCTGCTTTGTGCATATACCCAGTATAGTAATGAAATTGCCCAAATTTTCAAAAGATTAGGTCAGAGACATACAAGGAATTGCATTCACAAGGCTGAAATATCAATCAGCTAGAGAGACTAAGTTTAAAGGGACACAAATTGTAAAAATCAATGAACCGGAAAGTCACCACTTCATACACATCTACCCATTATAGTAATGCCACTGATCAAGTTTTGAAAAGATTTATTCAGAAACGTAGGAGGAGTTGCGTTTACAAGGATGCAATATCATTCAGCTACAGAGACTAAGTTTAAAGGGACACAAATCTTGTAAAAATCAATGAACCGGAAAATCATCACTTCATGCACATCTACCCATTATAGTAATGACACTGATCTAGTTTTGAAATTATTCGATCTGAAATGTAGGAGGAGTTGAATTCACAAGGCTGCAGTATCATTTAGCTACAGAGACTAAGTTTCAAGGGACACAAATCTTGTAAAAATCAATGAACCAGAAAATTGCCACTTCATGCACATTTACCAATTTTAGTAATAACATTGACCAAGTTTTGAAAAGATTCATTCCGAAACGTAGGAGAAGTTGCGTTCACAAGATATGGACGTACGGACGTACGCGTGTACAGATGTAGGGATGTACGGATGGACGGACAGACGGAGAAGATGACGTCAATATACAACTGCCTCCGGCGGCGTATAAAAATTAAAACAACATTAAACAGGAAGGCTTTACTTTCACACACAAGACTTCATTTCTTTTACTGTGAACCCTATCTCAGTACAAGCATCACTTTTCAACAGGTACCACCGACCCACTGGTGAATCCATCAACGGTCTTCAGCACTGTGCCTTCCAGTTGAGGTAACACTTTAACCAGTACATGATAAATGAAGCATTAAGGAATCTTACACTCCATTGGTAACAACATTCACATGGATTCATTCCAATTAGACCAGAAACACCAGGTACAAATTCTTGCCTTTTTAATTAAATTTATACCCAGGCCTGTATTTCTAACAAGAGGGCCATGATGGCCCTGAATCGCTCACCTGAGTACCATTGCTTCAACTGATGTCAAGGTTTTTAAACAGACAAGGATTCTGATATAACTTAATCTAAAACATTTTACCCCTGACAATACTACACACCAAATATCTAAGCAATGGGCCATATGGTTTCAGAGAAGACTTGGGCGCAGGGTCATTTATCACCGTAGGGCCAAGACTTTGAAAATCTTTGTAATGAACCATTAGATGCTACTACATACCAAAAATCTTAGCTCTAGGCCTTATTGATTCATAGAAGAAGATTTTTTAAGATTTTCCTATTTAACTCTATGTAAAACAAGTGACCCCTGGTGTGGGGTCATTTATCACCATAGGGCTATGATTTGTACAATCTTGGTAGTGGCCCATAAGATGATGCTACATACTAAATATCTAAGCTCTAGGCCTTATGGATTCATAGAAGAAGATTTTTTAAGATTTTCCTATATAACTCTGTGTAAAACAAGTGACCCCTGGTGGGGGGTCATTTATCACCATAGGGCTATGATTTGTACAATCTTGGTAGTGGCCCATAAGATGATGCTTCATACCAAATATCTAAGCTCTAGGCCTTATGCATTCATGGAAGAAGATTTTTTAAGATTTTCCTATATAACTCTGTGTAAAACAAGTGACCCCTGGTGCGGGGTCATTTATCACCATAGGGCTATGATTTGTACAATCTTGGTAGTGGCCCATAAGATGATGCTACATACCAAATATCTAAGCTCTAGGCCTTATGGATTCATAGAAGAAGATTTATTAAGATTTTTCTATATAACTCTATGTAAAACAAGTGACCCCTGGTGCGGGGTCATTTATCACCATAGGGCTATGATTTGTACAATCTTGGTAGTGGCCCATAAGATGATGCTACATACCAAAAATCAAAAGGCTAGGCCTTGTGGTTTCGGAGAAGAAGATTTTTTCAAGTTTTTCCTATATTAGCCTATGTGAAATCAAGTGACCCCTGGGGCGGGGCCAATTTTGACCCCAGGGTCATAATTTGTACAATCCTGGTAGACAGTCATAAGATCATGCTACATACCAAAAATCAAAAGGCTAGGCCTTGTGGTTTCAGAGAAGAAGATTTTTTAAATTTTCATTTTTAAAATCTATTTTTAGCTCCTGTGACCTAATTATGCGATGGACCAGAACCATTTATACAATTTTAGAAGAGCTTCATCCAAGGAACATTCCTGCAAAATATTTTTCAAATTGGCCAAGCTGTTTAGGAGGAGATGTTGTTTGAAGCAATTGTTGACGCCGGACGCACGCACGGATGGACGAAGCACGGACGACGGACGCCGGACAAAAGGCGATCAGAAAAGCTCACCTTGAGCACGTTGTGCTCATGTGAGCTAAAAAGTGCTCAATGCACTGAGAAACAGTTGGCAGCTTTTACATGAAATAGCTATAATTCAAATTTTAGTGTTTAAAGCAGTTGAGGGTCATTTTTATTTCTACCAATCATCTGTGAACGAGCTGCTTTAGGTCAGCTGATGCCTAAATCACAACACATTTTCCTGTAACTCAGGTTACTAGTAGCTCAATGATAACCCCGCAAGCAGTCTCTCAAAGCCTTGAGCACTTTGATTTCTTTCATTATGACCTGGAGTGAGGTCATGACCCTGATTCCATTTATAAACTGCATACCTAGGAGGTCATAACCTTACTTCAGCACTACAGAATCCCAATACATTGATATGGAGTGATACAGCATAGTTTGCCTGATCAGCAATGCCTGCTACAAAAGATTGGCTGCCACACGTCTAATCAAAGCGCTTAATGCACTGAGAGACAGTGGTGGGGTTAACATGAAATAGCTATACTTCTAAACCCAGCATTTCAGAAGTGATTGAAGTAATAGAGGCAAAGGTCATGTGACGCAAAAAACTCTAAATGCTTTCCTGCAACTATATTTGCTATGGAGCCAGTTGAAATCGCTCTCTGTTTGTTACATAATAATCTGGAGTAAGGGTCATGAACCTGATTTCATTCATAAGTTGCATACCTATGTAGGTCATTCCCTTTCTACAGTAATAGTGAACCTGATTATACACTCTATCTGTTGTTGAGTATGTGTAGAAATTGACAAGATATTTGAATATTTAAGATACTTGAATGTTTGCCTTTTTATTTCAAAGTTAAGAAATGCTCTGGGAAGAACCTAACTCGCCAACATGCAAAATTACATGTGGACTAGCGTGGAGCGCTACTTTTTTCTTTTTATAGAAGTAGATCTTCATGTATGTAAAATTGGTTGCTGTTCTGATTAAGAAATGTCACTGATAGTTTGTTCACGCTTAAAATGGATGTTTCCAGTGCAAAATAATGAAGAAAACAAGTTAACAAACAATAACAATAAAAGATGGTTATGATTAAAACATCTGTGTAACATATTTTCCACTCATATTCGTTAAGGCAGAATTGCATTGCATGGATGGGCACTAAAGTGTGAGGCATACAGTTAAATTTGCCATGGAAAATATGCAAATCAGTAAGGTCGGCAAGGCTTGTTTTCATTTTGCAACTACTAAAGACAGCTGCCGCCATCTAAAAACACTTTAAGTACAAAAAAATCTTGAATTCTGTGTTACTTGAATTTTTAATTTTGGAGAAATTATATACCATTTTCTGACAAAAACATTCTGATAACAGTGTGTGCAAATGTCTACACTCTAGGTCAGCAAATAAGGGCGTTAGGTGTTTAGAAAAATCTCAAACTGTGATAATCATGGAAACACAGGCCTGATTGGTTTACCTGAATTTTGACAAAGTGATCAGTCTCAATAGCTTTAAGAAGTTCAAAAAGCCATTGTTTTCAATGTACCATTTCCTTATCTTAATGAATTTACAACAAATAAATTTATTTCAGAATTTACTATAGGAAAATCTAAGTTTACAATAGTGATTTAAACTTGTTATCTTCTAAACTAATGTAGGATTCACATAATCCTTTATTTAAACTTGTTATCTTCTAAACTAATGTAGGAATCACATAATCCTTTATTTAAACTTGTTTTTAATGGTCTTATATAGTATATTTCAGCAGGTTACCAATGATTTTAAATTTTGTATTTTTTTTTTTAATTTTTCACTTAATTATTTTGAGTAGAATGATAAAGAAAACCCCAATTTTAAAATCTCTGTACTAAAAACATGACCAAAAGTATATTTGCCAAATTGTAAAGTATTTAAGGTCCAAAAAGTAATATTTTAGTGTTTTTGTGCAAAATTTAAAAAAATTTCATCAAAAAATGAGTTTTAGTTAAAAAAAAAACTTAGTGAGGTATACTTTTTTTTTTATACATTTTCAGAAAGCCTTTATATCAGACTGAATCTGAAAAAAAAAAAATCTGTCCATTGAAATTTTTTATGATTATCAAGAAAATATATAAAATTTTATTAAATATATTTTTGTCAGACACTTTGGCTGTTTTAGCTTGTAGTGTATGTTCTATGCATGTTTGACAGTATTTTCTCTTTAACTTATAAAAAATATTTTAAGATAAAATTAGGAAAAACAAATTCTAAAATAAAAATGATATGTTATGAAAGTATTTACAATGCAATCTTTCCAATTTTTTACTGCTTTGATTTTTTTTTTAACAAAATTCAGCAAACAGTGATATATCTCACCATAAGCTAAATCTCTAAAATGAACAAGGTGACTCTCTTTTTTAATTCATATATCTTTTAGTTATAGTCTAACATACTAATGTGCAAGTTTTTTAAAAAAAATCTGTTCATTAGAAAACACTTGCTGAAACACCTTTAACACCTAAATTAAACTACTACTGATTCCTTCTTTGCAGTTCCTGCGTCTGACCAGTGCTTTGTTCCAGGGATAGTCATGACAGATTACTGTCCTAAATAACCAGTGCTTTGTACCAGGTTTGGTCATGACAGATAACTGTCCTAAATGACCAGTGCTTCATACCAGGGATGATCATATTATATATTGAACCACGTTATAACTGCATTTTATTGGACCACATTTTAACTGCATTATATTGGACCACATTATAACTGCATTATATTGGACCACATTATAACTGCATTATATTGAACCACATTTTAACTGCATTAAATTGGACCACATTATAACTGCATTATATTGGACCACATTATAACTGCATTATATTGGACCACATTTTAACTGCATTATATTGGACCACATTTTAACTGCATTATATTGGACCACATGATAACTGCATTATATTGAACCACATGATAACTGCATTTTACTGAACCAATTAAAACTGTGTTTTGATGGACAGCATCATAACTGCATTATATTTGACCTCATTATATCACCATTACATTGGACATCAATATTACCATGTAAAACATATAGATTTAAGTGTATGATGTTTGAATCTCTTCTTCTGGTTTTGCGTTATAATGCAGCATAGTAAAATGGAACTACACTACATAATTATAAAAGCTCACAATATGTAGAAAACTACAAAATAGATGACAAATGTTCTCAATTCACGTAAAAGAACATATGGAAGGTGATGTAATCTCGGCAAGCAGACAAGTGTGTCAAAGTGATGAGGAGAGATACTTTGTGCCAGATAACAAGTTAGGGTAAGTACCATCAAGTGCTTCTCATCCTATATCAACCTCCACACAGTGGCAAAACAATGGGCATTCTAGTTTCACATATCTTACTCTACTTCTATTGTCAAGGACCATGCTATGATGACCATGTTTTATATCCCATTTTTATGTTCATTGCAATCACATCAGCTACTCATTATCTTTTTTTAACGCTTTCAGTGTTTTTTTCTTAGAAGTATTTTAACATGCTTCCCCTTAAAATTTGCCCTTTTTTTGCATAACAAACATTTGATGGGAATACTGTTTTAAGATATAAGAATTTAATAAGAATCTGTTTCTGAAATGATAGGAGAGATAACAAGGCAAGACACCAGATGACACTAAAAGTAAAAAGACAAAAGGAAAGATTAACAGGAAAGTGTGATCGAGTGCATTATAAATTGCTAAGGTGCACATGCACACTTGTTCAAGGTGGTGGGGTTGAGTTGTATAGCAATACACTGGTTATCATATAGACCACTGGTAGCTAGCTACAAACTAAATATCACTGCAGTAGGTCTCCTACCTCCATCAATCAGACTTTTCCTGCATTTATACTATTATATCTGAAGTTATTTTCCAATTGCAGTTAATTGCCTATCCCATTGTTCATATAGTGTAATTGTTTCACATCATAAAGCATGTAAAATATTGAATGGATAAGATATGGCATAACATTGAATTGTTTACCATACCTAGAGGCCAAATTTCATAAAAATAAATCATTTCAGCTCAACCCTTTACCTTATGAATATTCTTGAATAATTTATGACATTATTGAACTTTAAAATTAATGGTATATAAAACAATGACTTTGATAAAGTCAAAAGACTTCACATTGAGGTAAAGAGTTCATGACAGATTTTGTTTTTTGTCTAGAAAGAATCTGAATAAACCATTTAATATTTGAAGATCATTTTATATCATATACAAATACAGAGCAGTTCCATTATAAAGCTAAATTTAGGTTCAAAACATGTTATACAGTACAGCTCTATTATAAAGCTAAATTTAGGGTTCAAAACATGTTATACAGTACAGCTCTATTATAAAGCTAAATTTAGGGTTCAAAACATGTTATACAGTACAGCTCCATTATAAAGCTAAATTTAGGGTTCAAAACATGTTATACAGTACAGCTCCATTATAAAGCTAAATTTAGGGTTCAAAACATGTTATACAGTACAGCTCCATTATAAAGCTAAATTTAGGGTTCAAAACATGTTATACAGTACAGCTCTATTTTAATGCTATATTTAGGGTTCAAAACATGTTATACAGTACAGCTCTATTTTAATGCTATATTTAGGGTTCAAAACATGTTATACAGTACAGCTCTATTTTAATGCTATATTTAGGGTTCAAAACATGTTATATAGTACAGCTCCATTATAAAGCTAAATTTAGGGTTCAAAACATGTTATACAGTACAGCTCTATTTTTATGCTATATTTAGGGTTCAAAACATGTTATATAGTACAGCTCAATTATAAAGCTAAATTTAGGGTTCAAAACATGTTATACAGTACAGCTCAATTATAAAGCTAAATTTAGGGTTAAAACTTATAACTATTTATACAGTACAGCTCCATTATAATGCAAAATTTAGGGTTCAAAACATGTTATACAGTACAGCTCTATTTTAATGCTATATTTAGCTCCAGGAGATTAGAAACCCTTTATATCAGACCCTTTTATACAGTACAGCTCCATTATAATGCAAAATTTGATTCCAAAATTAGAAACTGATTAATATTGGAATTTGTTATACAGAACAGCTCCATTATAATGCTATATTTGGGGCTGCTATATACTGGAGCACAATCTAACGTAGTAAACTGAAATAGTGTTGATGGATTGTTACATTGAAGCAAACAAATAAAATATTGTGTTATTCAAAATTGGGTTATGTATTATAATCGATCTACACTAGTGTGATAAAAATTCCTACATTCATTATTTCCATCAAAGTATGGAAAGTAAAGATTTCAAGTCCCCAAACCATTATGTGTACGTATGTGTCAGAGCACTGTTTATAAAAGTGTCATGTGTTTTTCAATTATATTTATTTACCATAATGCATATCTCAATTTCATATATGTGTTATATTTTTTCCTCAAACTGAGCAAAACAAGCAGGATGATGAGTATAAATAATTTATTTCAATTATTGCAACTATTTCTTAAACCACTTTTTTATCTTATTTAATATTTTCGAATTATACAATTTTGTTATATATAGGTACCAGTTATTTTATTTCACTTAATACCACTTATATCATTATGACATACCACTTACTTCATTTTATTAAATACCACCTATATCATACTAATGTTAAATACCAGTTATTTTATTTCACTAAATACCACTTATGTCATTGTTACATACCACTTACTTTATTTCATAAAATACCACCTATATCATATTACTGTTACATACCACTTATTTATTTTATTAAATACCACTTATATCATTATTACATATGACTTACTTTATTTCACTTAATACCACTTACATATTTGTTACATACCACTTATTTTGTTTCATTAAATACCTCTTATATCATTATTACATACCACTTATTTTATTTCACTAAATACCACTTATGTCATTGTTACATACCACTTATTTTATTTCATTAAATATCACTTATATATTTGTTACATACCACTTATCTTGTTTCATTAAATACCACTTATATCATTGTAACATACCACTTATTTTATTTCATTAAATATCACTTATATCATTGTTACATACCACTTATTTTGTTTCATTAAATACCACTTATATCATTATAACATACCACTTATTTTGTTTCATTAAATACCACTTATATCATTGTTACATACCACTTATTTTGTTTCAATAAATACCACTTATATCATTGTTACATACCATTTATTTTGTTTCATTAAATACCATTTATATCATTATAACATACCATTTATTTTGTTTCATTAAACACCACTTATATCATTATAACATACCACTTATTTATTTCATTATTACCTTTTTTGATTACTGTTATTGCTAGATACTGTTTAATTCTGTTTTTAATTACTATTTTGTTTGATGTTATTACAGCACTATCTTGGGATTTATTTGCTCTTTAACACTGATACAGATTACACAGGATTATCTCCTGACATTTCTCCATGACTTATTTTATCTTTTCCCAGCCAGTCAAATTGTTTGAATCTAAATTCAGTACATTGATATTGCATATTGTGATTCATAAAAGTACTGACTTCAGTATCTTATTTTACTTATTAATTTTTTTTTCTTAGCACCCAAGTTCATCTATTTAATTTGAATGAAAATAAGAATATTGAATAATAAAACAACATCTTTTTTTTTTCACTCTTCTTCTAATCATTTCAGGATAGATACTATCAAAGCCGTGCTACAAATGATCAAACCATCTCTTGTATCAGTTAACACTCTGTCACTTAAGGGAAGTTCAATCTTACAACCACTTAACCCAAAACTTGAAGGTATTGACCAATTCTCAAACGGAAAAAAAAAGTTAAAAAAAAGCATACAAACTGTAGAAATATAATCCAGTCACATAAAGAAAGAGTTTCTAGAGAATCCCGAATCCAGAATGTCCTGTAATATTGAATCACTGACAAACACTATTATCTCCACACCATTCCCACATACACTAGTCTGTGTGCTATATGCCAACTGCTGTCAGGGCTGAATGATAACCACTGATTACTACCAACCGCACTGTGATTAGCGGTGTATGGTGTACAGCGCTGCAGTGTATAGTACAATCAATCATCACCACTGGCCATCTGTAAACCAGCCATTAATTCAGTGTGACATAATCAACCACAACCATGTGAGAAGTTACACATACCACCCAAATCAAGCCAGATCAGACCACAAGAGCTTTGAGAGATAGACAGATTTATTTCACCATGTACAGTCACATCGGAGAATACTCAAGACATGCAATCAATATAAAACATGTATAAATTAATTGGACATGTTGACAGGATCACACAAAAAAGAGTAAAAATCAAGTTGGAGTACCTCAAGGTGCTTTCAAAGGTAATAACTAAAACTGTTAATATGAATGCAGGATTTACCTTCCATCAACAGAAGTTCAATCATTTAAAGTTTTTTCAAACTTCCATCAAGAGGAGTTCAGTCATCAACAAGTTTTTCACAGAATTTAAGTCATTTAAAGGTTTTGCCTACTTGAGAGAGATACAGTGCTTTCTTACTACACCGGAGGAAAGTGCATGAAACCACAACAAAAATAATGTAAATACTGCCATATCATTCCACATGTCTAAGGTATCATGCTACACTTCAATGGTATCATGCCACATTTATGAATATATGTGTGTGTGTACATGTGTGTGTGTGGTGGTATGTGTGTGTGTGTCATGCCACATGGGCCAAGGTATCATGCCACATGCCAATCAAATAATACAGTGTACCCACAAAGTAAGTCCCAAACAAAGTTTCTATGGTTTATGCATGAAACATTTACCTAAAACCCAATCCCTGCATGTTATATTTATTGTCAACCACCATCTCTGATTGACATTTCCAAGACCACTTTTAAAATGTCAGTCCCAAGGGCATTATTTTATAACTATGCTTTTTTTCCATACATCATCCATACCAGTTCATAGTTTAGATCAAAAGCCGAGAGTTATCTAATTAGTTGCAGGATAACCCTGACCTGCTGGCCTTAACCAATCCTAAATCCATAACATAATGTCCTATATATTCTATATTATATATCCCCTACTACTGTTAATGTCTTATATATTCTATATTACATATCCCCTGATACTGATAATGTCCTATATATTCTATATTACATATCCCCTACAACTGATAATATCCTATATATTCTATATTAATATATATTCTATATTACATATCCCCTGATACTGATAATGTCCTATATATTCTATATTAAATATCCCCAACAACTGATAATGTCCTATATATTCTATATTACATATCCCCTACAACTGATAATGTCCTATATATTCTATATTACATATCCCCTGATACTGATAATGTCCTATATATTCTATATTACATAGCCCCTGAACTGATAACTACAACTGATAATGTCCTATATATTCTATATTACATATCCCCTGATACTGATAATGTCCTATATATTCTATATTATATATCCCCTGATACTGATAATGTCCTATATATTATATTTATATATCCCCTGATACTGATAATGTCCTATATATTCTATATTGTATATCCCCTACTACTGATAATGTCCTATATATTCTATATTATATATCCCCTGATACTGATAATGTCCTATATATTCTATATTATATATCCCCTGATACTGATAATGTCCTATATATTATATTTTATATATCCCCTGATACTGATAATGTCCTATATATTATATTTTATATATCCCCTGATACTGATAATGTCCTATATATTCTATATTACATATCCCCTACAACTGATAATGTCCTATATATTCTATATTACATATCCCCTGATACTGATAATGTCCTATATATTCTATATTACATATCCCCTGATACTGATAATGTCCTATATATTCTATATTACATATCCCCTACAACTGATAATATCCTATATATTCTATATTACACATCTCCTACAACTGATAATGTCCTATATATTCTATATTACATATCCCCTACAACTGACAGTGTCCTATATATTCTATATTATATATCCCCTACAATTGATAATGTCCTATATATTCTATATTATATATCCCCTTCTACTGTTAATGTCCTATATATTCTATATTATATATCCCCTGATACTGATAATATCCTATATATTCCATATTACATATCCCCTACAACTGATAATGTCCTATATATTCTATATTATATATCCCCTGATACTGATAATATCCTATATATTCTATATTACATATCCCTTGATACTGATAATGTCCTATATATTCTATATTACATATCCCCTACAACTGATAATGTCCTATATATTCTATATTACATATCCCCTACAACTGATAATGTCCTATATATTCTATATTACATATCCCCTACAACTGATAATGTCCTATATATTCTTTATTATATATCCCCTACAATGATAATGTCCTATATATTCTATATTAATATCCCCTCACTGATAATGTCCTATATATTCTATATTACATATCCCCTAAACTGATAATGTCCTATATATTCTATATTACATATCCCCTACAACTGATAATGTCCTATATATTCTATATTACATATCCCCTAACTGATAATGTCCTAATAATGTCCTATATATTCTATATTATATATCCCCTGATACTGATAATGTCCTATATATTCTATATTACATATCCCCTACAACTGATAATGTCCTATATATTCTATATTACATATCCCCTGATACTGATAATGTCCTATATATTCTATATTACATATCCCCTACAACTGATAATGTCCTATATATTCTATATTACATATCCCCTACAACTGATAATGTCCTATATATTCTATATTACATATCCCCTAATACTGTTAATGTCCTATATATTCTATATTACATATCCCCTGATACTGATAATGTCCTATATATTCTATATTACATATCCCCTACAACTGATAATGTCCTATATATTCTATATTACATATCCCCTACAACTGATAATGTCCTATATATTCTATATTACATATCCCCTACTACTGATAATGTCCTATATATTCTATATTATATATCCCCTGATACTGATAATGTCCTATATATTCTATATTATATATCCCCTGATACTGATAATGCCCTATAAATTCTATATTATATATCCCCTGATACTGATAATGCCCTATATATTCTATATTATATTCCCTGATACTGATAATGTCCTATATATTCTACATTATATATCCCCTGATACTGATAATATCCTATATATTCTATATTACATGATACTGATAATGTCCTATATATTCCATATTACATATCCCCTACAACTGATAATGTCCTATATATTTTATATTACATATCCCCTACAACTGATAATGTCCTATATATTCTATATTACATATCCCCTACAACTGATAATGTCCTATATATTCTATATTACATATCCCCTACAACTGATAATGTCCTATATATTCTATATTACATATCCCCTACAACTGATAATGTCCTATATATTCTATATTATATATCCCCTACAACTGATAATGTCCTATATATTCTATATTACATATCCCCTACAACTGATAATGTCCTATATATTCTATATTACATATCCCCTACAACTGATAATGTCCTATATATTCTATATTACATATCCCCTACAACTGATAATGTCCTATATATTCTATATTACATATTCCTACAACTGATAATGTCCTATATATTCTATATTACATATCCCCTACTACTGATGTTCTTACCTCCATATGGAGAATAAAAAGTCATTTTGTTCGGCTCAAATATGTTCATGCTTAAAGTGTGAAAATGTCTACTTGCTAGTTGAAAATCCCACAGATGATGAATGGAGAGTAACGGTATGAAATGACTGTAGGTATCCGATAACGTTCCCAGACACGTTGATCTATGTTTTCAGATCACTAGTTATAAATAATTACTTAAACTGCCCAGTGTGGCTTAGAGGTCTGCCTTGAAAGTTTTGGGTTCAATCCTTGGTTGCTAGTTGTAAAATATGGTTCTAGTCACATTTTGCTCAGTATAATCAAAGCCCTGAAGGCACTACGTTTTGTGTCTGAAAGAGGGTTTGATGAGCTGCAGATCTGCTGGATAACTTAATTTTGCCAGATACCAAACCTAAACAAGAGGGCCAAGATGGCCCTGAATTGCTCACCTGAGAAATATTTTCTTCATTGGTAGATGTCCATTAGGCCATGTTACACACCAAATATCTAACTCCAGGCCTTTTAGTTTCTGACAAGAATTTTTTTTTAGCTTTTCCTATTAAATTAGTCTGTGTAAAATCAAATGATCCCTGGGGTAGGGCCAATTTTTGACCCAAGGCCCGTGATGTGAGCAAACTTGATAGTTGTCTATAAGGCCATGTTACACATCAAATATCTAAGTTCCAGGCCTTTTAGTTTCTGACAAAAAGATGTTTCTTGATTTTCCTCTTAAAGCTCTTGAAAAATCAAGTGACCCGAGGTGGGGCCAATTTTGACCAAAAGGCCTTAATTTGAAAAACCTTGGTAGGGGTCCATAAGACAATGCCACACACAAAATATCTAAGCTCTATGCCTTGCAGTTTTGGAGAAGAAGATTTTCAAAGATTTCACTTTAAAAATCTATTTTTAGTTCCTATGACCCAGATATGAAATGGACTAGAACCATTTGTACAACTTTGGTAGAGCTTCAGCAAGGAACATCACAGGCAAATTTTATCAAATTTGGCCCAATGGTTTCAGAGATGTCTTTTACAGAAATTGTTGACACCGGACGCATGTACTGATGCCAGAGGAAAAAGCAATCACAATAGCTCACCATGAGCACGTTGTGCTCAGGTGAGGTAATAAAATAATAAAAGATTGATGTTTTTGATTTGCTTCTGTTTTATTTAGATATACATATTGATACAAACCTTATAATCTGTAGACAAAAGCATCAGCGGCTTCTAGGTGGGGCGCACCCAGCCCGCACCCCCTCTAAAATTCCCGCACCATACATAAATGTAGACACATAATCCCCAAAAACTCACAAGAAAGCAATATTTAACTGCTTTAAATTAAAAAAATTGCAGGAAAAGTTCCCCTGGACTCAAATCCAAACAGAACTACACCCTTCTCATGCTTCGGGCAAAGCAGCCACTTGCATTGTCACTGCCTATATTTTTTCAGTATTGCGACCCCCCGCCCCCCCACCCCCCAACCTGAACTCCTGGATCTGGCTCTGAAAAGAAATAGGGAGAGTAAAGAGCGGCGATATGCTTATGCTTAATGATGTGTTCATCCTTTCTTGTAACAACCTTGTTAATGCAAGGTTAAAGCACATAGCTTGGTACCAATATGTTAGGCGTAATAAAAAAGTCACTTGTTTTCACTAATTCGATCGATCCTATTTTGTCACTTCCTCTATAAAAAAGGTAAAAATGGAAACAAGAGGGCCGTAGAGGCCCTGGATTGCTCACCTGAGTATAGGGTTACCTAAGGAACATCTGTACTAAATAATTTTTGAAATCAGTAGTTTTGAAGATGATTTTAAAAGTTTTCATAATTCATTTCTTTCCATTACCAATCATCCCCGTCAAGATAATCAAATTCTGTCCAGCAGTGAGCTTAAATGATAATAATAAACAAGAGGGCCATGATGGCCCTGGATTGCTCACCAGAATATAGGGTTACCCTAGGAACATCAGTCTGAATTAAAACATTTTGAAATCTGGCCAAAGTTTTGAAGGAGATGATCCCTGCAAAATTTCATCAAATGCTGTGTAGCAGTTTCAGAGGAGATTCAGTGTATACATATAAGGCAAATAAGCCCTGTCCCTTGCAGCCATTTTTTTTTGGGATCAGAATATTAGCAACTTTTGTGAAGCTTCACCCAAGGATCATCCCTGCCAAATTAAATCAAAATCTGTCCAGCAGTTTCAGAGATGTCATTTAGAGATTTCACAATACACATATAAGGCAAATTAGCCCCGCCCATGGCGGCCATGTTTTTTTACAGATTGGAATAATTTTACCAACTTTTGTAAAGGTTCACCCAAGGATCAACCCTGCCAAATTTAATCAAATTCTGTCAAGCAGTTTTAGAGAATATGTCGCTTAAAGATTTCACTATATACATATAAGACAAATTAGCCCTGCTCATGGTGGCCATGTTTATTTTTGGATCAGAATAATTTTAGCATCTTTTGTGAAGCTTCACCCAAGGATCATCCCTGAGAACTTAAATCAAATTCTGTTCAGCGGTTTCAGAGGAGATGTCATTTAGAGATTTCACTATACACATATAAAGCAAATTAGCCCTGCCCCTGGCGGCTTTGTTTTTTTCCCGATCGGAACAATTTTAGCAATCTTGGTAGATAGTTGCCCAAGGAACATCTGTACCAAATTATTTTGAAAACTAGCCAATGGTTTTGAAGGAGATGATTTTTAAAGTTTTCATATTTTTTTTCTTTCTGTTGCCATGGTTACCAGAGTTCCACATGGATCAAGTTTATTTTAGCAACTTTGTGAAAGTTCACCCAAGGAAAATCCCTGGCAAATTTAATCAAATTCTGCTTTGCGGTTTCAGAGGAGATGTCGTTTAAAGAAAATTGTTGACGACAGACGACACATGATAGACAACGACGGACGCAGGGTGATCACAAAAGCTCACCTTGAGCACTTCTTGCTAAGGTGGGCTAAATAAAGTTTAGCCGACCTACTGACCCTATTTTTTTTTAGATGTTTTGGAAACAAACAACTTATTTATTTTTTTTGCCTTACAGGGATTGGTTTCTGACCTCAAGCTTTCTCTATGGGTAAAATGACTGAAATCTGCATATTTTCTATAAAAAAATTAGCTAAGAGTCCCTTTGCATCAAATTATATTCCTTCGCAACATCATAGAGAAATTAATTTTTTTGTGCTTTTATACCACAGACAATCATAGTGTGAACATTTATTTTTTGACACAGAATTGATCTTTCAACACTTTAGATTAATGTCAGCATACCAGTGTTGTAGAGTTATGTTTAATCGTTTGATCATTTTTACAAAATCAAGAGGTTCACCAGTTTTCAAAGTAAGTTGAGAATCAAATGCTCAGAAAGTAGATACAATAGTTGTGAGTGACTGTCATACACAACTTATACAGGGTAATTCTAAGAATGGCTTGCTGTGTGTCAGGACAATGTGACTGGGTGTTTATGGCATGATACTGCAGTGTGTTGGCACTACATCTCTCACAAGCAGACCTAGTCTCTGCATGATGGACTACAAAGATATGGAACTACTTCCCCCGGCCCCTGGTGACTATCTGAATCTGAAACACCTGCTCTTCCCCTGCATTCCATCCCCAGTCATCATAGAGAATGTATAGGACAGAACTGTCGCAGCTAATCAAGCCTGATATTGCCTGTGGCCAGCTGTAGACAGCAAGACAGTACCTAGACCAACAGACTGGAAGACATAACATGACCTTCTATAAGTCTTACACAGAGCTAGAGGCTGCTTCCGTGTACAAGTTTGGATCTTCAAGGACCTTCAGACACCCACACAAACACAAAATTATGTACAGTAAAAATGGAAGTTTCTAAGCATCTTTGCTTAATTTTATAAATTTTCCCAGACGAAGGGCAGAAAAACACCTGGGGAAAAAAGAAAAATGTTCTCAAAATTTCCCAAAGCCCTGTGACTTTTTGAGGATTTTTCACCATACAGGAAAGATTCTTTATTATTCAGTTTAGACACTCTCTTGCTTCAAGTTCCTTCCAGAGCATTTTTTACATTATATTCAAAAAGCAAATTTACAAGTATTTTGAATATAAATATTTCACGCAACTCAACTGCTATTAAGTCAGCTAAACTAGCTTTTTGTTTCATGATAATCAGCCGGCAGTCTCTCAGTGCCTGAAGCACTTTGAATTGATCCAGCGTGATCCTGACTCCATTCAAAAGTTGCATACCTAATGAGGTCATGACCTTACTTCAGTAAAATATTCTATCTATTGTTGCATTGAGTGATACAATACAGTTAAATCATCTATATTAATTAAGCAGATCAGCAATGGACAGACAAGAAGATTCATCAAATGACAGCAACTGTTTTGTACATGTATCACATACTGAAGCCTTACTTTCTCTTCTATCATCCTTAACATGAAATAAAACCTATTTATCAGTCTAGAAAAGCTTGCATCTCTTTCATCCTCATCCTACACACCCTCCAAGCAGCGTTTTTACTTCTTTCTGTTTTTTCCCCTTCCACCTTTCTACAGAATTAACAATGATCCTTAGAGAAATGTTATGGTATATATACAAATGTCACATGAGATGTAAATTTAAAAGTATCAGCTCATGCAGCGCACAGGTTGCCATGGGATACAATTAACTTTCCTCAAACATTTGAAATCTTCATCTGCACAAATGTCTTCCACACTAAATTTATTCTAAAGGCAGCTCCCTCACATTACCTTGTACGGCCAAAAGAAAGAAAGTTGTGTTTGTATTCTAACAACCCTGATATTTTGCCACTCAACATTCACCCTTTGAACTTATCAGTCATACTTTTCAACCATTTTATACTCTTTTTTTTTGTATTGAAAAAAAAACAAAAACAAAAAAAAAAACAAAAAAAAACAAGAGGGTCAAGATGGCCCTGTGTCACTCATCTGAGTAAGATGGCTGTGTTAGGCATAATGACAAAAAATCTGGCATCTAAAGTGTTTTTCTAACATTTGACTAAGTGACCTACATTTTGATCCTACTTGAATTTGAACTCAACTGGGAATTCATGCAGTCATCATTCATATCAAGTTTAATGAAGACTGGGACAAAAATGTAGGCCTCTAGAGTGTTTAAAGGTTTTTATTTCCCCTTTTCCCACAAACATCCTGGCAAAGTTTCATGAAGATTGAGCCAAAAATGTGGCCTCAACATGTTCACAAGATTTTTCTAAGATTTGACCTGGTGACCTAGTTTTTCACCCCACATAACTCATTTTCGATTTCATGCAATATATCATTTAGACAAACATCCTGACCAAATTATTGAAGATTGGGCAAAACTGTGGCCTCTAGAGTGTTACAAGGTTTTTTAAGATTTGACCTGGTGCCTAGTTTTTGACCCACATACCCAATTTCAACCACAAGAACATCCTGACCAAATCTATGAAGATTGGGCTAAAACTGTGGCCTCTAGAGTGTTCACAAGGTTTTTTTAAGATTAGTTTTTGATCCCACATGACCCATTTTCAAACCCATCCAAGATATCATGTAGACAAACATCCTGACCAAATCTATTGAAGATTGGGCTAAAACTGTGGCCTCTAGAGTGTTCACAAGGTTTTTCTAAGATTTGACCTGGTGACCTAGTTTTTGACCCCACATGACCCAATTTCAAACTCATCCAAGATATCATGTAGATAAACATCCTGACCAAGTTTCATGAAGATTGAGCCAAAAATGTGGCCTCAAGCATGTTCACAAGTTTTTTCTAAGATTTGACCTGGTGACCTAGTTTTTCATCCCACGTAACTCATTTTTGAAATCATCCTATAAAATGACCAAATCATGAAATTGGGCTAAAATGTGGCCCAGAGTGTTCGGTTTTAAGATTTCCGGAAAATGTGGCCTCTAGAGTGTTCACAAGCAATTGTTGACGATGCACGATGGACAAAAGGCGATCACAAAACAACTGTCTCTGAACTGACTAATGACCAACACATGTAGTGCTGTACTACACTTCAGGTCTACGGTCATTAGGTATTCAGATCTCACAGATTATTTCTAGAAAGGCAGTATTATGCTATCATATCATTTCAGTAATTGCATAAAAGTAGTCATAATGATGATGCATTCTGACCCCTTGACAAACAGAGGCAGCTCTACAGTTGTACTACAGTCTCCATAGCACAGAAAAATAACTTCTTTAATAGTTTACATACCATTTAAAGTATAGTAAATTGATATTCATCAATGGGTGCCTGGGTAGCATAGTGGTTATGCGCCCCGCTTCTCGCCAATGCATCCCAGATTCGATTCCTTGTCATGTAATTGAGTGGATACAGAGGTTGCCCATCGAGACATGTAAGTTTTCTCCGTTTCCTCCCACAATAATGACCACAAATGCTGCCACCAGAGCCATCGAGAGCGATTAATATAAGTTTTGATACATGTTTCATAATCAACGTATAATAAATAAAGCTTAAACTTTTGATATTCATCAAATCATACATTTATGTAAAGGTATAACAAACGATCTCAAGACAATGGGTAGATAACAAAATTTAATAGTCCAATATTTTGACCAAACATTTGGCCTTCATCAGGGATAAGGTTGACATAAAAATCAGATACTGAAGTATATGAAATTATATTAATTAAGGTACTCAAAAATGACGTAATAGTTTCTAAAACCAGATATAGTCATGGTGATGATTGTTGATATATAAAAATAAAAAATGACATGTATACAAAATGATTCATATAAAATGAAGTATAAAATTTAATGTTTAGTTATTATTGCACAAAATGTCACTGTTGTTTGTGTATTCTTTTTCGTCTAAACAAATTTTCTGGTCACTGGCTGATTTGCCGGCAGGGTTACATACATCAACGTTGTTTAGTGGGGATTGGTCCATGATAGGTGATATTTCATGAAGTATGTCCGTAGATTCGATGTCTGATAAAGGGGAAATAGGTCGGGGAATGGTGGTCATCTCTTCCAGGATTTTCGAGATTTCTGTGTCCTTATTAAGCCATTTTTTTGTAGATGATTTGATAATAAATTTCGGCTGGGCTTCGAGTGGTGGTAACCAAGGGATGATTTTGTTAATTTCTGGAGGATGTATCGATCCCCACTTTCTTGATCTCAGAGTCAATTGAAATATGTTCTGTTGCAACCTGGGCACACATCTTTGCATTTAAGTTTGTTGTGTGTTTTCAAATGTCTAGCAAAGTGAGATAGGTTACCTTTGATGAATTTATTGCATCTTTTGCATTTTTTGCAATTTTGTGCTAAGTTGATTCTGAAGGTGTTTTGTTATATGTAGAGTTATATGTAGAGTTACATTAGACAGTTTAATATATCCAGGTTTGTTATATGTAGAGTTACATCAGACAGTTTGTTTTATCCAGGTTTGCATATGTAGGTACACCAGACAGTTTAATATATTCAGGTCTGTTTATATGTAGAGTTACATCAGACAGTTTGTTTTATCCAGGTTTGCATATGTAGGTACACCAGACAGTTTAATATATCCAGGTTTGTTTATATGTAAGAGTTACATCAGACAGTTTAATATATTCAGGTCTGTTTATATGTAGAGTTACATCAGACAGTTTGTTTTATCCAGGTTCGCATATGTAGGTACACCAGACAGCTTGATATATCCAGGTTCGTTATATGTAGAGATACATCAGACAGTTTTATATATTAGGTTCATTATGTGTAGAGTTAATCAGATAATTCAATATGTCCAGGTTTGCTATATCTAGAGTTACACCAGACAGTTTGATATCCAGATTTGTTTATTTTAAGAGTTACACCAAACGGATATTGTGGTTTGATAAATCAATTTTTTTTATATGTACAGTTAACTGTATAACCATCCTGTTTCTATAAAAAGATATTAATAAAAATCTGAGCAGCTATGAGACAAAATATAAATGATCAGACGTTTCAATCATTCTAATAATATTAATTGATTTTTCCAGACAGTCTAAAATGATTGCCCATTAATACATATCAAATCCACCAGAATATAAAATCTCTGAAAAAAGAAAGAAAAAAAAAATCTAACAAAAATATATATATGTATAAATGTATAAGTTAGCTAACATAAACTATTCATAGTGACAGTCTCCATGGCAAAATTGGTTAAATGCTCGTCTGCTATACTAAGTGGCCCGAGATCAAATGACACTGATGAATTTTTTTTTATGTTTACTTATATTACATTTTTGTCCCTTTCTTTCTTTCTTTTTTTTCCACTGGCTAGTATATTACATCTCCTAAATTTAGCAACAAATACATTTTCTAGCATAACTTTACAATCACAAACCATTTAAAACTTGTATTATCTTACTAAATAAATTAAATTACTTTCTTTTATATTCTTTAACTTTCAAATCTTTGTTTTTTCTTACGCCAAATATTTTTTTTAAAGATGTTTCTTGATGCAAATGCTTTTTCTTCCTTATTTCCCAGTTATTATTATTAGAAGTGTATTGTTATATTGTGTTCTTTCCCCTTCTGAAATATTCTTTTAAATTATTTCTCCTTTCAGTAAATATATTTGTGACACTCATGCATTCAACATCATATGTTGATATTCTCCCTTTCTCTTTAAATTTTCTCTCAATCTCGTCTCACACTTTTTAGCTCTCTCCTATCTCTCTCACTCATTCTTTTTTTTCACTCTCTCTCTCTCCTTCATACCCAAACTACATCACTGCAGATTGTTCCAATCATACACCATTATCCTCATCACTGCAGATTGTTCCAATCATACACATAAATCATTATCCTCATCACTGCAGATTGTTCCAATCATACACATACACCATTATCCTCATTACAGCAGATTGTTCCAATCATACACATATACCATTATCCTCATCACTGCAGATTGTTCCAATCATACACATAAATCATTATCCTCATCACTGCAGTTTGTTCCAATCATACACATATACCATTATCCTCATTATAGCAGATTGTTCCAATCATACACATATACCATTATCCTCATTATAGCAGATTGTTCCAATCATACACATACACCATTATCCTCATTACAGCAGATTGTTCCAATCATATACATATACCATTATCCTCATCACAGCAGATTGTTCCCATCATACACATACACCATTATCCTCATTACAGCAGATTGTTCCAATCATATACATATACCATTATCCTCATTATAGCAGATTGTTCCAATCATACACATACATTATTATCCTCATCACAGCAGATTTTTCCAATCATACGCATACACCATTATCCTCATTACAGCAGATTGTTCCAATCATACACATATACCATTATCCTCATTACAGCAGATTGTTCCCATCATATCCATACACCATTATCCTCATCACGGCAGATTTTTCCAATCATACACATATACCATTATCCTCATCACAGCAGATTGTCCCAATCATACACATACACCATTATCCTCATCACTGCAGATTGTTCCAATCATACGATATACCATTATCCTCATTATAGCAGATTGTTCCAATCATACACATATACCATTATCCTCATTACAGCAGATTGTTCCAATCATACACATATACCATTATCCTCATCACAGCAGATTGTTCCAATCATACACATACACCATTATCCTCATTACAGCAGATTGTCCCAATCATACACATACACCATTATCCTCATCACTGCAGATTGTTCCAATCATACGATATACCATTATCCTCATTATAGCAGATTGTTCCAATCATACACATATACCATTATCCTCATTACAGCAGATTGTTCCAATCATACACATACACCATTATCCTCATCACTGCAGATTGTTCCAATCATACACATACACCATTATCCTCATCACTGCAGATTGTTCCAATCATACACATACACCATTATCCTCATTACAGCAGATTGTTCCAATCATACACATACACCATTATCCTCATTACAGCAGATTGTCCCAATCATACACATACACCATTATCCTCATCACAGCAGATTGTTCCAATCATACACATATACCATTATCCTCATTACAGCAGATTGTCCCAATCATACACATACACCATTATCCTCATTACAGCAGATTGTCCCAATCATACATATACACCATTATCCTCATCACAGCAGATTGTTCCAATCATACACATATACCATTATCCTCATTACAGCAGATTGTCCCAATCATACATATACACCATTATCCTCATCACAGCAGATTGTTCCAATCATACACATATACCATTATCCTCATTACAGCAGATTGTCCCAATCATACACATACACCATTATCCTCATCATAGCAGATTGTTCCAATCATACACATATACCATTATCCTCATCACAGCAGATTGTTCCAATCATACACATATACCATTATCCTCATCACAGCAGATTGTTCCAATCATACACATACATGTACACCATTATCCTCATTACAGCTGATTGTTCCAATCATACACATACACCATTATCCTCATCACTGCAGATTGTTCCAATCATACACATACACCATTATCCTCATCACAGCCATTGATCAATCCTATGACTTCTATTAATAAATTATGTACATGACATTGTAACCACAGTTGACCACTGGGGCTGGTGTCTACCACAGGCTGAATGGATACATTTTGTATATGATAATGTCCCTTTATATTTGTCTAATACCAACTACTGTTATTTTCATATGTTACTATCTTTCACTAATTACATCTCACTCTAATTTTAAAAGCATTCTATTCATAATGTCGATGCATGATAATCAGGAGACTGCTCCGCTTGAATGCACTAGTATCAAATGGAATGACCTGTTTAAAAACGATTTTCGAAGGGGACTGATTGCTAAATTACCTGACTTGAATAAATTGGTATATAATATAAACAGTGAGAGCAGCGATGGTATTTATAAGTGTGTTGAGCATTTTACAAACATATTGAATAGTGTTGCTCAGCCGTTATTTCACAAGGTAGAGGTAACTTCTAAAAATAGCCAGTCATGTGATTTAAAGGGTATTTGAAAGAAAGCAGACTGGTTCGATTCTGATTGTGTTATGGCTAAAAGAAATTTTTTAATGTTTAATATGGTCAAATCTGATAGTAATAGAAGAGCCATGGTTAATTTTAAGTCAACATACAAAAAATTAGTAAGAAAGAAGCGTAGATTATACGAAAAGAAAAAAATAAGTGAAATTGAACGTTTAAGACATAGTAAGCCGAGAGATTTTTGGAGGCCGTTTTGTAAACGTAAAAAGACGTGTTCTGATGGTATTCCTTTAGGTGACTTTTATAATCATTATTTTCAAGTTTACAAAATGACATTACCTCAGTCCTAAATGAAGAATGTGAGGAATTTGTTCAGTCGCATGATTTTAATGAAAATGACTGTAAATTTGAGGAACTTGAGCTTCCTATATCTGTATCAGAAATAGAACAAGAGCTCCACTGACAGCGGGGCAATATACGCCCGAAGGTATGTATTGTCAGGGAATATCCTAAGACAAAAAGGATAAGCACAAACATGTATATATAAAGTATTATTTCAACAAGAAGGATTGGCAATGTTAATCTTCAAGGGTTTCATTATAACAGTGGCTACAAATAGGTTTTTCATGTTTCTTATTATGTGAATAGTGCTTTAATCAAGAGTTACCTCATTACCAGCTAACCCAACATAGCGGGTTCAAAAGATACAGAGCGGACACAAAATATACTAACTTAGCACCAGTTAAGATATTTGACCTTGAATTGTGACCTTGACCTTAAACCTAGCCATCTGAAAGCTATGTTCTGCACATCCTCTCACTCTGGGTGATACTTCTGCCAAATAGTTTCCATTTACATCCAGCGGGTCAAAAGATACAGAGCGGACACAAATATACTTACTTTGCACCAGTTAAGATATTTGACCTTGAAGTGTGACCTTGACCTTGAACCTAGCCATCTGAAAGCTATGTTCTGCACATCCTCTTACTGTGGGTGATACTTCTGCCAAATAGTTTCCATTTACATCTAGCAGGTCAAAAGATACAGAGCGGACACAAACAAAAATACTAACTTAGCACCAGTTAAGATATTTGACCTTAAATTGTGACCTTGACCTTAAACCTAGCCATCTGAAAGCTATGTTCTGCACATCCTCTCACTCTGGGTGATACTTCTGCCAAATAGTTTCCATTTACATCCAGCGGGTCAAAAGATACAGAGCGGACACAAATATACTTACTTTGCTCCAGTTAAGATATTTGACCTTGAATTGTGACCTTGACCTTGAACCTAGCCATCTGAAACCTATGTTCTGCACATCCTCTTACTGTGGGTGATACTTCTGCCAAATAGTTTCCATTTACATCCAGCAGGTCAAAAGATACAGAGCGGACACAAAAATACTAATTTTGCACCAGTTAAGATATTTGACCTTGAATTGTGACCTTGACCTTGAACCTAGCCATCTGAAACCTATGTTCTGCACATCCTCTTACTGTGGGTGATACTTCTGCCAAATAGTTTCCATTTACATCCAGCGGGTCAAAAGATACAGAGCGGACACAAATATACTTACTTTGCTCCAGTTAAGATATTTGACCTTGAATTGTGACCTTGACCTTGAACCTAGCCATCTGAAACCTATGTTCTGCACATCCTCTTACTGTGGGTGATACTTCTGCCAAATAGTTTCCATTTACATCCAGTGGTTCAAAAGATACAGAGCGGACACGAAATTGCTAACGGACGGACGGACAGACGGACGGACAGACGGACGGACGGACAGACGGACGGACGACCAGCGGCATAACATAATACAGCCCTTCGGGCGTATAAAAAGTTGTTAAAAATTTAAAAAGGAATAAGTCTTCTGGTAATGATGAATTATTAAATGAGTACTTTATTGAGTCATTTGACATTTTATCATCACACCTTGTGGATTTGTTCAATGCTATTTTTAATTCAGGTCATTTTCCAGAACAGTGGTCTAGAGGTATTATTGTTCCTGTGTTTGAAAAGAATGACCCTTGTGATGTAAATAATTATCGAGGTATAACGCTTGTTCGCTGTCTTTCGAAAATCTTTACCGGGGTTTTGAAAAATAGGCTAAGTATATGGGTTGAAAATAATAATATACTGAGCGATGCGCAGTTTGGATTTCACAAGGGTCGTTCAACTGTCGATGCTATGTTTGTATTAAATGCATTAATTGAGAGATTTTTAAATGATAAGAAAAAATTGTATTGTACATTTGTAGACCTAAAACGTGCTTTTGATAGTGTGTATTTAAATGCGTTGTGGTTTAAATTGTACAATTTAGGTACTGATGGTACAATGCTTAGAATATTCAAAGATATGTATGCTCAGGTTAAGTCTTGTGTAAAAGGATGTAACTCATTATCTGACTATTTTAATTGTGCTATCGGATTAAAACAAGGCGAGGTTATTTGCTCTTTTCATTGAAGATCTCGAACTGTTTTTACAGAAGGAATTCTGCTAGCCCTCTATCAATTGATGATGTTTCTTTTATTTTGCTACTATTTGCAGATGATATGGTGGTGTTGGGAAAAACCCCCGAGGATATGCAATGTAAATTAGATCTTTTAAAAGACTATTGTGATAAGTGGGGATTAAAAGTTAATATTAATAAAACTAAAGTTATGGTGTTTAGAAATCGTAGACCTTTATTGCGTAATGAGAAATGGTTTTATGATGGGAGTGAGTTAGAAGTAGTAGATAATTTTAATTATTTGGGGACTGTTTTCAATTATAATGGTACATTTGTTTTAAATCAGGAAACGTTAGCGGGTAAAGGTCTGAAAGCATTAAATGTTCTTCTCAATAATTTAAAAAGGTACCAGTTAAAAACAACTGTGAAATGCCAACTTTCGATGTTTTTGTTGTTGTTCTTAATTTCAGTAGCGAAATATGGGTTTTGGTAAATCTAAATTAATTGAACGTGTGCATCTAAAATTTATAAAACAATTTTAAATGTGAAGATGTCAACAAGTAACATGGGAGTTTATGGGGAATTAGGCAGATATCCTTTATTCATAAATAGATATGCTCGTATAATAAAATTGTGGTGTAAAATTTTGTCTTCAAATAATATACTCATTACTACTTTGTATAGGAGTCTTACTGAAACTGCTAGTAACAGTAAAAAGAATTGGGCACTAAGTGTGAAATCATTGCTAGACAGTTATGGTTTTTCTCATGTTTGGATAAATCCTTATTGTACGGATCTTAAAAATTTTCATATCTTATTTAAATCCAGGGTAATAGATGTATTTCAGCAAAATTGGTTCAACAGTATGAATAATTGTAATACTTTATGTACATATAACTGTTTTAAATTAGACGTTGGTGCAGAACAATGCTTAGATATTTTGTCAAGTAAATTTAGATCTGCTTTAGCTAGATTACGATTGTTTTCACATAAATTAAGAATTGAGACAGGACGTTACAATCAAAATAGAATAGAAAGAGCTTATAGATACTGTACAATCTGTAATGCTAGGGATATTGAGGACGAATATCATTTTGCTTTAGTTTGTCCTGCATATGAACATATCAGGAAGAGGTATATTAATAACTATTACATAAGACATCCTAGTATGTTTAAGTTCATTCAGTTAATATCTTCTACCAGTAGAAATGTTATATTAAAATTTAGTTAATATATCTATGAGGTTATGCAACATCAGAGTTCAATCATGTAATCTTATTTCCATGATTATGTGCATTTTTAGGTATATATATTTACTTTCAGATATTCATTTTATATTTATGGTCCATCCTCCATGTTATTATTTCAGAGATATGAATCAATGCATAATTTATTTTGTTTTACTTTCACTTGATCATGTGATTAATTATTGAAATGTTTATATTTGATATGACAAGAAACTGTACAGTTTAAGTCAATAAAATATACTGTCTATTAAATAATTTTTCAAGATCCTCCTAATATCTTTTGAAAGTTGAGTTTTATAGT
>CM037789.1:21312302-21362302 GCA_021229015.1 Solen grandis
GAAAAGGACCTGACATCAAAGTTATTATCAAGCATCAGCTGGTCATAGCTGTTTTGTATAAATGTTTACTCCCATTCAATCAATCCAAACTTTTTATAACCTGGTTAGTTTCATTTATGACTGCTATTAGCCTTTTCGGGGTGTAGTTCTTTAGATGATGTGGGGTATAGAAGATATTTAACCATAGCTTATTTGAAAAGTCAGGTAAATGAAATGGTCATATCTTGTAGTTTGAAGTACCATGGTGTGACTAGGGTTGGATATTTGATACTGTATCATCATGAACGATTGAGGTTAAATTGTGAAGTAGGGTATCGTGCGTATATGGGACGTAGACATTCAGGCTTTATTGCGCTGTTTTGTGAAGTGAGAGGATACAAGAACTAAATACAGTATCGAATGAATATAGCTAGAAATGTTCAAATGTGTCCCACTCTCTATTTTGCTTGTTACTTTTGGGGTAGGGTTTAGAACTGATGGTTTAAGCGTAGTATTAACTGATTGTTCTTATAGGAAAATAGGGCGGTCCATGACTCTGGATCAAAACGTGACGCATGAAAACGGTCTCCAGCCAGTATTATGTTGTGATTGTTTTGTACAGAGTTAAACCATTCTGCTGTTGTGTTTTGTAATTAATGGAACTGTCAAAATGAGGAAGGATAGGTGAGAAGTGTGTATAGTTTAAATCAGTCAAAGTTGGAAAAGTTAAATTTAGGACAATTAAAAGGTGGACTGAAGAGTATGAAAACAGGTTTTATTGTGTACATTGGATGATCTAATATTTGGAATAGATAAAACAATTGGTTGTTTAAGGTATAGATGTTATACTTCGTGTTTGTCAAAGTGTTTAAATTTGGCTAAAAATGAATCGGTTGTATGCCTTTATACACAGTTTGTGAACGACTCACTTTGAATTTTGTTAAGTTCTTTTATTTTTATGTTGTTGGATGCACCAGAAATTGTTGACTATACTGTAATAGTTGTATTTTTATACTATCCCTCCTGCTACTGAATTAATATTAATTATATTAATTAACATAGATTTAAGTGATATATTACACAATATCTGAGCCATAGTTTGGTATGGGCTGACAGAGCCGACCCTGATCTGCAATTTAGAGCACATGGAAGAAGCTGTCTGGGTCTAGATCAGATCTGTTTGCCTTAGTATAAAAAACTTCTTTATTAGTTTAATTAATCAATTAATTTAATTAATTAGGCTTTTAAGTTTGAGTGATACTTTTAACAGTAACCTAAAATGCCATGTATTGTGCGCATCCATGTATAGTGCGCACTCCGAGTTTGAGGCTGGAAACCTTGGAAAAAGGTATTTCTTTTCTATGAATGCGCATCTTTTCGTACGACAAGGAGGCAGCCATCTTGTTTACTCGCGGTTATGTGGATGTTTTATTGCACACAGGTGGAAATATTCTACTGCTTCCACCAATCAGGTGTAATGCAGCAATTATTTTCACACCTTTAGTATCCACATGCATTTGCATTGTTACCTTGTTAAAGCTGATAGTTTGAGTAATAATCTCAAACTACCGACACCTTCTTGTTTGTTTTTCGCAAGTCACTTAACAAAGGGTATTTGAAGTACACAATTATCATGAACCAAAAAGGTCTGTCCAAAACGATTGAAATTAATAAAATAACTGTTTAATTTATGGGCGGTCACAGTAATAACGATGCAAACACAACATTTGTTTGTATGTCATCAATAAATTATTATGTAAAGCACAGCACAGGAGTTCCGGTTAAAGCGTAAGAAAATGTAAACACCAATATGAAAAAGAGAACAATGATTTCATAAGCATTTATTGTACAAAACCATGATAGAAATCACAAATAGACAACATTTTACAGGCAAGTACATACGATCAAGCTTTAATATCAATTTTGCGCATGAAATATACCATTAGACTCTACTAATATGGCTTCCTAGTGGGTGGTTCAAGTTTGGGAAAATAAGAAAATATTGATTCTTTTGTATTGTGCACCCGCCCCTTTCATAAACAAAATATAAGTAAAAAATGCACACAAGACATGGCATTCTACGGTATTTGATGTATATTGGGCTTTCATTTTAAATTGAGATCAAAAATCATTGTTAAATCAAAATAAAAATTGGTTATTTTTGGTAATATTTGAAGTTTTGAATGTCCAAAATCCCCCTTGACCCATGGCCAAACTTGCTTGTTTATCAGAAAAAATCTGTTGTTATATTTATAAATGAAAACCCTGGTATATTGTATTTTCTCTGTACAACTGCTCGTTTAATATCTGTATTTTTGATTAGAAAATATATGTTAGAATCCTATATGTTGCTGTCACTGATAAAATATTCAAAATATGCAATTCTGTCTCAAAGAAAAAATGTTTTCATTAATATAATTATATGAATAGATGTGATATACTGTCTACCGTTTACACGGTCAGATTAGGCGCAGCTACGTATAAGGTGCATCCTAACTTTCAGGGTAACTTATTTGAAAAAAAAAATCACTTATCGTATCGTATGCGGCGAAATCTTGTTTTGAAATTTGCGCCGTCGTACATTTTGACAGACCGAAAGCTATCCGTACGTCACCGGGCTAATCATACGGTGAACCGTTTTATTTACACATGGCATAAGATTACCGTTAGACCGTTACATTAACGATGGGTAGGATAAAGGTGACACATTTTCATAACATGGCATTACTCAACCGTGTCCCCGCATTCTAACACTGGGGAACATTGTCACCTGTCAAAATTCTCCCAACTAACAAACATTACGTAACAATTGCCACCTGTCAAGTTTCTCCTATACATCATGAGGTCCCGTAAAATAAACTTATTTGTTTATATTGAAAATGGCTTCCATCAAGTTGTTTCTGTTTCTCACAATCATTTTATCATGAAATAACCTTAAGAACAAAAGCAATAATCTGGTATTGTTTATCAAGGTTTCGTATCATATTATCGTATTCATTGGCTTTCAGTATATCCATTTTCTGAGATCGTATACCGGTAATTTTCACTTCTCTGTGATTGAAAAAAGAAACCTGAAAAGCTGTATATCATCATATAAGGCGCATCCCCTCTATAAACTTGAATTATCTGGAAAAAAAGTGCGCCTAATCTGCCGGTGTATACGGTACTCTTAATTTTTCATTGGCATAAAAGATCGATTGTGGATTCTGTTTCAAACACTCATTAATTTTTCGGACACACATATTCATGGATTAATAGATTCAGTCTTCACACATGCCATTTAAAGGTTCTGAATTGACAATTAAAATTAAGTTTTTTGGGAAAAGTATTTTGTGGACTCAAAATTAAGAAAAATTGATCCCTCATTGAAAAATAATGATTTTACAGTATAATCTACATCTTAACCACAGGGGCTCAAAGTTGCATGTTGCAAATAATTTCCTACTTAATGGTAACATTGAAAACAGGAAGGGAGAAGTAACTATTTTGGGCTAATTTTTGAATATCGCATTTTCGGAAAATAACACTAAAATAGTTCATATGCATTTGAAATTAATATAAATAAAGATTCAAGTCGTTTCCCGGGTTGTTTTTACTCTTATAAATGACTAACAGGTGTTTTTAATGTCCCAATCAAGCTTGACAACAGCGGGAGGCTACTTCGGTTTCTTTTGCAGGAATAAAAAGCCTCATGGAATTATTTAATTTGAATATTGTGTAAGAAGGTATTTCTTCCCTGTACCTGCTTGTCTGACAATGATAACATTGGGACCATTTTCAGTTGCATTGTTTATGCTTTTCTGGACCTCTATAACTCAATGAAGTTTTCCTAGAAAATGTCAGTTTCGTTAATATTTAGATTGACCAATAAAAACTTACCTTTATATTTTCTACGAAAGAAACTGGAATAGCCTTGCCCGGCAGTTGTCAAGCTCAATTGGAGCAATAAATTCATGATATTATCATTACAAGAGAAAATTACCTCAGTCACATTTAAGATATTCTTAATTATGCATTTAAATCACAACCTGGTCCATTTTTCAATATTGAATTTTGTTATAATGGCGTTTTTCCAAATTTGGTCTCAAAATGGTGTCCTCCCTTCCTTTTTTTAATGTTACCAGTAAGTACGAAATGATATGCCCCATGCAACTTCAAGCCCTGTGATCTTTACATCACAGTTGTCTAAGTATTCAAATTTGTTATGTTTTTTACAGCTATATTGCCTCAGTGCAATCAAAATCAAACTTCAGGATGAAACTACGATGGCTATTTTTTGTGATCCCTGTATAAAGTCGCATTAAGCAGTATTTTGCACCATCAAAAAATGGATGAAATGAGTAAATAATCAAGTTGTATGATATTTGGCTCCAAAAAATTATGAAGTTATTCATTTTGTGTTTGTTACAGAGGTAGACAGTCTCGAAGTGAGACCCGAAAATCTCCGCAAGCTTCTTCAGAACCCGTGGAACAACCCTTACAGAAAACAACCTCTGAACCTGTTGAACAACCCTTGCCACAAACAACTGCAGTATCCCAGCCTACACCAAAAGTTCAGTCAACCCCTAGCAAACAGGAGGCTTCACCAGTAGTAATATCATCATCAACAGCCACGACAGTGTCACCAGCAGCAACAGAAGTCAAACAGCCAAGCAAAAGTGAGAACCAGTCAGGTTGGACACAGTCTGGTTCTCAAACCCAGACAAGTTCCTTTACAATTTCCACTGAAAGCTCTGTAAGACAGCCTAAGAATGTAAGTGAAACAGTAACACAGTCTGGAATCCAGATTCAGACTAGTTCCTTTGAAATTAAACAAGATGGGAATAAGGATGTGACACAGTCAAAGAGTGAATCAACAAAACAGACTGGTCCTCAGAAAATTGTCACAGAATCTGTTGCAAGTAGAACTGAGGTCCAGCCTAAAGTTTCAAGTGAAACTGTAACACAGTCTGGTATTCAGGGCCAGACTGGTTCATTAACTTTTGTTCCTGAAACTGCTGTGAGAAAAGAGATTGGAGATGATAACCTGTCTGATCTCCTTTCTGGAAGTAAGAAAGAGTCCCCTTCTGTTTCGCAAATGCTTTTAGGGGAGAGTAATCTGAAAGAAACCCAAATGCAAGAGACAAAACAAGCTCAAGTAAGTGGGCCTCCTGTCGATTATGCAAGTGGTCTTGCTTCTGACACATCAGAAAGATCAGAGCGCAGACGATATGTCTCACGGCAGACACCAAGTGATTCGAAGGAGTCGGACACGCAGAGGGTTGCAACGGACAGTGACCAGAGTGTTTCGTCATCCGTGATGAGCGAGGGGAGCAGAAAAAGGCGAAAAGATAAAACCTCTCTTCGGAAGTCAAAACTGAACGAATCTGCTGATGGTAAGTTGAGTAAAAATTTTTCCTTGGCCTTTATAACAAAATAAAGTGTTTTGGGTAACCTATCCCTTTCTGCCATAATAATCAAGGCTCTTTTAACCCCTTCACTGTCATCTACTTGTTCTTCTAAGCCAGAATCTTGCAAATGTTTTGGCCACTATTTAATTATTAAAACCATCCATTGAATTATGTGAATGAAAAAAGATATAGTCTTATTTTTCTTTTAAGTGAGTAGGTGAGACATCTACAGAACATATATGTTTGATTTAGTTGGATACTGACTGTAAACAATGTAATAAATTGGGAGTGATGTTTGGGATATAGCATAAAGCATGCGCTTATTGTTACCCCAAGAGAGGGTCAAGGTAGGGCAGTGAAGGGGTTAACCCATAATATTATATTTCTATGGTATATTAGCTTAAAAATGAAATGAACTTTATCTCTTTTTCCTCTAGCACTCTTTATGCTTTTTTTGCATCCATTTCTTGAACAGTCTTGATGATAAACTTGGAAATCAACAAGAATGGCTATAATAAATCTCTTGGCCAAGTTTGCTTATGACTGATTTTTAATCATCAGGTCAGGAGTTATGGCCCTTGATTCATCCAATATCTCTGTATTTCACCTTATTTACACTCCATAATATCTATTTTTTAAGCAGTCTTGATCAAATTTGGAGACTGTTGATGACTATTAAAAATCTTGACCAAGCTAGATTAAAGCACATATAAGAATAATCGGTTTGAAGTTATGGCCCTTGAATTTACATTGTATTCACTGTAAAAAAATGATAAGACTTCACTTCCTTTACTTTTTAGTATCCGTATTTATTAAGCAATCTTGTTTAAACTTGTGTATGGCTTAAGGTCAGAGATGACAATTTGTAAGTTGTTTAAAAGTAGTGAGGGAGTCAGTTTAAAACAACATTTAAGACATGTCCAGCAGGCAGGTACAGTTTGGGATAACTGAATTTCAGTCAATGTTATTAGTTGCATTCTAATTAGATTTCAGTCAAAGGTCATGTTACTTAGTTTATTCAGGTATTCATTGCAATGACCTTAATTAAACCCTAGCTGGTGATTGTATATGGGTGCATCTGTAGGACCTCTGAGATAATGGGGTCATTTGTAAAGGGCTGGGGGCCATTTGAATTAAAATGATGTCCAATAGTGTACCAATTTTCCGCAGTTTTTCAGCAATAATCTATCCCTTAATACACCTGTCAATTATGGATGGACATCATTTGATTAAAGGGACTTGGACTGGTATTGTACAGTCAAAGTGTCTTCTAACATGATACTGTTTTTATGGAGTTTACAGAATTTGATAATCGTATATTAGTCATATGACAGAATTCTGTGGGAGGTTTTTAACCCTTTCCCTCATGTAGACTCATTTTGACGCACTCAATAGGTACCACATAAAGCCTGATCTGCAGAAAACCACAGTTAAACCTTACCAAATTTAATTACAAAATCCTCATTTCCAGACCAGCAGCAAACAGCATAAAACCAGATCAGCCTGCGAGTTACTTGCAGGCTGATCTGGTTTTATGCTGTTTGCATAGGTCTTTTCATGGTGTCCTCTATGAGGGAAATAATAAGATTTGAGACAACTATAGAGAAACTTTAGGGAAATGCATAATATTGTTTTACTCATAATTGTATGAGGAATTTTGCTTTTTAACAAGTTGTTTGTTCTGTAGAGTTATATCATTATGTAGAGTTTATTTTATTATGGTGAATAACTGGAAAAAGAAGTATTACCCCTTTACTTTGAATATTCATGTACAAATTTATGACGTAATGTATATTAATTAAATGAACTTTAAATAGTATACAAAAAAAAATGATTTCCCTATTATATAAAACAATGGATTTCCCTTTGCTCTGCATACTGTAGAATTGCATACAAGCAAACAGAAGAAACCCAGCTCTGTTTGAAAGAGTTTAAGATAGATAGATTGATAGAAATAGAGAGAGAGAGAGTCAGTCAGAGATCAAAGTAATAGAGGAAGAGTACCTTTAATATCTGGTCCCCTGTCCCCTCGTGTTAACTGTTTGTTCACTCGACAACAGGATACCATAAGAGGCCGACTCCTAGATGGAGGAGAGAGAAGTTGATGATGTAAATATGTAAGATCATTTAATTGTCAATCTTTGTGTCATTGGAATTAATCAATGGGAATTAATTATATGTATCGTTAATACAATTAATAATTTTTCAGGAGGGAAATTATTATGTATGTGGAATGATTATTTGTATTTGGTTATACTTACTGGGTTAAAGCTTTCAAGTTAATAAGGATTAATATGAATAAATATGATGTATCATATATATAATACTGGTATTATATGCTTGTAAAATATGGTTAAAAAATGCTTATCTGTATCTTTTGTGATTAATTGAGTATATGTTTTTAGCTGTGCTAATTATATCAATTTCTATTAATATCATTTATTTATTCTTTTATTCCTTGATTACAAGTTATTTTACTGTTCAATATAATTTATACTGGTGTTTACATAGTGGAAATGTTGATCATATTAATCAGGATGGATGATTAATTAATAACTCCTGCACCTAAGTTTAAGTGGTACATTGGAGTGGAAAACATTGTGAATTTGTCTTGTAAATGTTTATGCAGCAAGATTTGTTGCAAAATGACTTATAATGATTATTTCTTTTGAAATTTATTTTAAAATCATTTAATATTGCTATATCTTCAAAATAATTGAAAATACCAGCAACATTTGCCATAAAACATTCGCAATATTTTGCTTGCCTTTTTCCACTACAGGCAGGGGTATCTGACAATGAATTTTATTTAGATATTTATAATTCTGTCAATATCAGTTTTGCTGGTAGTAAGCAAAAGAACTCAAGGGAAGTAATAAGTATTTGTTATGAAACTGTTAACAGTTATTTCCCTTGCAATAAATATTGCAGATAGTTAACTAAGTGCATAAATGCTACTCTCATTGTTTATGCCTCATTAACATTCAAGCCTTAGGCAATGGGACATTTTTACATGAAATTTTAAAAACAGAAATTCAGCAATTTCGCAAAATCGTAGTACATTTGGATTGTTTTATAGTCGATATGATGAATTTATGGTGATGGGGGAAGGTGAAGTTGTGGTATAAAATGGAAATTATATGTAAAAATATTGTATAGGATAAGGGATTTTTTTCTATGTTAGTGTTTTAATTGTATTTTTATCATATTTCTTTCGTTGATGGTTTCCGTCACCTGAATTTTAAACCTTTGAAAAGCATTTTTATCAGTGTTTGCACTCTAGTCTGGATTAAGTTCCAGGGCTTGGTGCAAAACTGTTGTATCTGCTTCTTTATTTATATGTAGTTACCAGAGTTAATGAATATGTATAGGATAGAGGCTATTAACCCTTTCCCTCATATAGACTCATTTTGACGCACTCAATAGGTACCACATAAAGCCTGATATTCAGAAAACCACAGTTAAACCTTACCAAATTTAATCATGAAGTCCTCATTTCCAGTCCATTGAGGAGCAGCGAACAGCATAAAACCTGATCAGCCAGCGAGTTACTCGCAGGCTGATCTGGTTTTATGTTGTTCGCATAGGTCTTTTCATGGTTTCCTCTATGAGGGAAAGGGTTAAGACATTTCTACAGACATTAGCAGCTACTTTCTCAAAGAAATATAGGACATTAAGACATTTCTAGAGACAATAGAAGTCTACACTCTTATTAGTCTTCTAATGTACGGTATTTATAAATGACTTAATGTCCTCTATTTCTTAGAGAAAGTAGCTTCTTTATGTCTGTAGAAATGTCTTAATAGATTCTGTCTGACTTAGAAGTTGCCCTAAATTTGTGGAAAAACTGGATCAGTCTATTTTGTACATGGTAAAATAGGAAAAATAACGGTGTTCTTTTTAAATAAATTGCTGATAAATTTGAATTTTCAGAGCCTCTCTGATTGGCCACAAATTTAGGGTGAATTTAGGGATAATGTTCCGATCAGCAAACAGTATAAATTCAGATATATCTGAAAGTAATCGGTGGGTTAATTGAGTTTTATGCTATCTGCATGGGTAGATTTATTGGGCTCATTTTCATGGAGCAAAAGGTTAAGCTATGATAAATTATGTTCTTATGTAAACTTTTATATATCTTGAATACATACTGTGACATTTATGACAAACATTTGATAAGAATTATGCCTGCTATAAATTTTTCTTGTGAGAATATTTGCTGCTACGTGATTTAATCACTTTGTAGCGTTTTTTTCTGATGGATTTATTATGAATTTCTAAATAGATTTTTATTTACGTAATTTGCACATAAAGTGGGTGATGATGTAAACTTTTAAACAGATTTTTATTTAAGGATAGATATTCTATCCGCAGAAATGAGACAGAATGGGGTCAAACTTGAGTGCAATTAGGCTGACCTGGGCATCTGGCAAAGGATAAAAGTCATAGTTAACCTTATAATTATTACATTGGCTAGAAATGTATTCCACCGTATTCCACCATTACTGTAGATGTTCATTCCTGTTTTATGAAACTTTCAAGTACATGATTATTCAGTTGTCATAATTCATTACCATTATATACTACATGTATAATTAACAAAATAAATGTCAATATTTGTGAATAAATGTCAACTATTTGGGTTTCTTTGATTAGAGACTGATGTTGAGAGTTAAGTATGTCTTTGGTTAAGATCAAGCCTGATCTGCTAGCATTACCAATGTGCAGGTTGGTATCAGTTTAACCCTTTCCCTCATATAGACTCAATAGGTACCACATAAAGCCTGATCTGCAGAAAACCACAGTTAAACCTTACCAAATTTAATTAAAATATCCTCATTTCCAGACCACTGAGGAGCAGCAAACAGCATAAAACCTGATCAGCAGGCTGATCTGGTTTTATGCTGTTCGCATAGGTCTTTTCATGGTTTCCTCTATGAGGGAAAGGGTTAAACCATTGTTTGAGTAAGATTCTTTTAACATTAAAAAAAACCAGCTTGAACTTCAGCAGAAAATTTTTAAAGAGTGATTGACTGCTCTATATATGCTTACTTTTATGTGTTCGTACGAAAAAAACACTTTTCGGTGAAAGCGTGAACACCATTAAACAAGCTGTAACATCTCCAGCTGTTATTTTTAATAGGTATATATTACAGTTTTTATCCTGCATATTTTAATATTGTGATACACCAGTGTATCTTGTTCATGGGGTTATAAAACCAGTCAAGTGAAACTTTCGATATTTATATTCAGTTGTAAGTATTCCAGTATGTTAGGACTAGATCTGACTAATCTAGTGTCCAAATGCTTGTGGGACTTGTTTTTGTAAGGAGTTGATATGGACTTATTTAATTCTATACAATTTTCATCAGAACCTCTTGCAGATGTCAATGTAATTCCTATGAAACACTACTCGCACAAGTCTAGAGCGGAACACTTGCGCGAGTAAGGGCGACTTTTGCAATTATATTGGTCATTTTGGGTACTTCCGCAAGAGCTCGGAAAGTTTTATCGCTGAGTTAAAAATCACAAACTTGAGCACACAGTACAGATTTTGTGGGTTCATATGAATACATGTTCGATTTTTGCTGTTCATGAACGTCTCGTACATGTCTCATGGGATATTATAAGTAATTAAAAAATCATACAAGCCTTGACATATGAGTTGCATATGAGTATCATACAAATTCCTTGCTTTTTTGTGATTTTCTTATGACATATGTAAGATTTCCTGCTAAGTTAGCCCTGTGCCTAATGTGACCACACACAAAAATAATTAAGAGCTTAAACAGATTGTGAAAATGTCCATAAGTACTAAATTTCTTAATTTCTACGAACATCACGCAGGTAATTTAACTGAAGTATAAGTTCTACTGCTGTTGGTGTCATTTAAATGTTCAGCCCTGACTTCCATACCTTAATTAAGCTACATTCATGTGTACCTTAATTACACATATTTGTCCATCCAGTTTCAAAGCAATAGACCTTTCTGATGTTTACAGAAATAATGTATACTTGCTATCCAATATACACACTGGGATAAGAAGTAGTCAATGGTTGACCTGGTTTACACAAACACTGGAAAGGTGCCTCAATGCCCAATATTTATCCAACCTTTCAATTTCCCATTGTTCATCCAGCAACATTTACAAGTCAACAAATCTTGAACCAACCTACAAAATCATTTAACAACCTACCTACTTACCTGCTTCTTCATCAAATCCACAACAAACCTTTTCCTACTTCAAACCTTGTTTTGATATCTCAGTACCCATCCTTTTTTTTTTTCCAGTATTGCACCAAATGATACATTAGCTGCCTCTAACCCCCTCTAGATCTACCATTAGCTAGTCTACACCTGAGTAAAAAGGGAGAGTATGCTCAAAATTAAAATCAAATGTTTACTGAATATACCTTTAAACTGGAGGGGTCCTCACTATGTTTTTATCAATGAATTCACTCCTCGAGTGGCGTTGGAGTTGTGTGTTTCGTTGGATTTTTTGTAGATGGTTTCGAATGTCCTGAGGTGGCATTTACTAGTGGACTTGACGAAATAAGGATTAGACTTGTTTCTGATATTGCTTAGTGTTAAATTGTGATATTATAATGGATTATAGATCAAGATTTATAGGTAAGTGTTTTAATAATATCAATATTTTGTATGTTTATGGTAACTTTGGTGTAACATGGAAATAATTATAACAGGCCTTACATTTAATTGATGGACATTAATGTGTTGTACTCATAGTATAATAATTTCCTTAATAATTTTTGTTTGAATTTTTTTTTTTTTTAATACAAACGGGAATGGTTTTAATGCAAATGGACAGTTTCTGCTATATTATTTTATCTTAATTTTCACTCCCTTTCTGTCTCCTTATATACTTTTTCACTCATTTTTAACTTGCTCTGTGTTCATTAATTCTCCCCAGTTTTCCACCTTTTTCTTTTATCTTAATTGCGCTATTTTCTTTTCTTACATCTGCCTTCCCTTGAGAACCACAAACTTGGTAAAATATTACCAACACCATTAAGTAACCTATGAAAATGCTGTTACTTAATGATTTTTTTCCCCCCGTTTGCCAAAACTGAAAAATTTCACAAAGCAATGGTATATTCATTAGGACTATACCATAGACTAGAAATAAAAAATTCAGTGAAATTCATTCATTAACCCTTTCCCTCATATAGACTCATTCTGACGCCCTCAATAGGTATCACATAAAGCCTGATCTGCAGAAAACCACAGTTAAACCTTACCAAATTTAATTATAAAATCCTCATTTCCTGACCACTGAGTAGCAGCAAACAGCATAAAACCTGATTAGCCTGCAAGTTACTCGCAGGCTGATCTGGTATTATGTTGTTCACATAGGTCTTTTCATGATTTCCTCTATGAGGGAAAGGGTTAAGTCACAAGCAGGATATATATTTTAAATATTACTTAGCAGTGTGTGAGTTTACAATATATTGGCCCTTACACATCCAAGTATCAAACTTAGCACCCTCTTTATGACTACAACCCTTGATCAGACATGAACTGCATCAGTAGTTGTTTTGTTCGACCAAATGTACTCCATCTGCTGTTCTTAGACTTCTCAGTAAATAGTGATTATCTCTACCTAGATTATATTGACTTTGGTCCAGATTGTTAGATGTGAGAGAATTTCTTCTAGCGCCAGCTGTCAGATGTCTTACGTGATTCACAAGGTATTTTTTGACTCATTGTTATACTTACAGACATCGTTAATAAGTAGTTACATTGTTTGAAGTTAAATCCATTTGTGGATGATTTTTACACAATAACAGTCAAGCCTGTCTTAAGTGGTCAGTCAAGGGAACAAAAGAAAGTGATCGCTTATCAGAGATGGCCGCTAAATGAAGGTTAAACGTATAACAAACTGCCAGGTTGACTGCTTAATACAGGTGACCGCTAATACAGGTTATATATATATATATATTTTATTATGGGTCTTTGGTGAAAAAATACTGGCATTCTAAGTGCAGCTATTTCCTTTTGTCTAAACATATAGACGATATCTGAAAATCACATACTTCTTTCCATCACCTGCTGATATCCTGAGCTCCTGTTTAATAATGACTAAGCCTTGCTGTTTTCTGTTATAGATTTGGTAACAAGTTGTTGATATTTTGTACTCATCTTTCTTAACAAATCCAAGGTCGAACCTGAAGTGTTTTGTTTCCTGGAAGACCTAATTAAGAAACACCCAAGCATTTGCCCACAGTGGGGATTGAACTTGTGACCTTTAGGTGCCTATATTGGAAAAGCTCTTAAAACTTCTTGTTTTGGGAATTTGTGACGGACAAAGAGACTTTCTCAAGGTTTCAACTGTGGTTTCTTCAATTTTCACAGGTAATCATGATTCACTGTGGAGTGTGTTAATATCATTCAATCACATTAGTCTTTAGTTGAGTGTCATGTCTAACAGCCATGTGAGAATGAGCCAACTTTAGGGAAGTTTTCTACCCTTAAACCTCAAGTGATTGTGTTCAGTAAATCACATCTAAATAAATAAATTAGCTGGATTGTAAAGATAGTGAATTTATCAGGAAAAATGTGATTTGAGAAAGTTAAGGTGATTTAAGAGAGGCAAATTGTGAGACAGAGTGAGTTGTTAGGTGAGAATTAGTGAGTTAGAAAGTGAATGAGAAAGGGAGGGGTGGGGGGGGGCTGAGTGACTTAGAAAGTAGGAGGGAGTGAGAAATAGAGTGACGAGAGAGAAAGTAAGAGAATGAGAAAAACAGAGCTTTGGAGAGAATGTCATTATCTCTGAAAAAGATTATAACTCATTTTACATACAATAATTTTAGAAAACCCAGGATAGACTTAGGTTTGATTGCAACTCAACATCCAAGGAAGATTAAGAAGTATATCTTCCAGAACATAAATAAGGTTTTTTATTCCCAATTTAATTTGACATCAAGAAAGCCATAAAAGCGGTACACCTCTCTTCCAGGCGTTGATGAGTCATTTTTTAATTGAGATAGGTATCAGATCTTTAAAGAATCCTGCATTGATATCCTCAACCTTTGATATGTACTCATCATCAGGAAATGCATGGAACCGTCTGTGGAACCATCGGTAGGCTCTGCAACTTGTGGATACTACCTGAAACCTTTGACCTTTGTGACCTGGCTCTGTTTCACAAACTTCTCAACTTGAGATTTTCATCTATACACAACATTGATGATCTGCAATTTGGTGATTGCAATTTACTTGACCATAAACTTGCTGAAATTTTAGTCGGACAAATCTGTTACTCACATCCTAGCCTGGAGTTTTTATGACATCAGTGGTTAGAAGTCATTACAAGTGTAGTGATACTAAATTTGAGACTTTTGAGTTTCATAGGGTTGAGATTTGCCATAGATTTTGAATACTGTTTAAAATCATTAAATTTCATTGACATTAAATTTTGTTGATTATATATATATGTACTTGAATGATTTTGTGGTTACTTTTTTTTCATGGATTCATATGGTCTATATAAAAGAACAGTTTTCATGGGGATTAATTTTTGTGGATAAAACCCTCCATGAATTCAATGGAAATTAAAGCGTCCTACAAAAATTAACAATTTCACATTGAGTTGTGAAAGGTCATCCTCTAAGAAGGTATGAGACATAATGAAAACAAACTGTTTAAATTTGTACCTCAGTCATTGTATGAAAGGTGGGTTTAAACTTTAGTAGACACTTCATTATTCCTATCTGTCATCGTTTGAACCTCTCTGTCTCTATTTATACAATTGAAACTGCCATCAGAGTTTTGTATGACTTAACCCTTTACCTCATATATACTCATTTTGACGCCCTCAATAGGTATCACATAAAGCCTGATCTGCAGAAAACCACATTTAAACCTTACCAAATTTAATTACAGAATCCTCATTTCCAGACCACTGAGGAGCAGCGAACAGCATAAAACCTGATCAGCCTGCGAGTTACTCGCAGGCTGATCTGGTTTTATGCTGTTCACATAGGTCTTTTCATGGTGTCCTCTATGAGGGAAAGGGTTAAATTTGAAAGTGTTTGTCCCACCTTTTGACATACCTGTAAAAGATAGATTGTTCCCAATAGCTGGCAAATGATAGAACACAGCTGATAGACTTGGATCATACCTTGGGGAAGGGACCTGTATGTAGGCATTCTATTGGGCTCGTACGCTTATTGACCAAATTGGGTTTTAATGTGATCAAGTGTTTGAACAGTGAAATGAACTGATAAAGTTCAGATGTCTTGCTGTTTGTATTAACATATTTTTTTTGTCCAGGTGGTCGAATTTATGAAAATTTTATTGTGTATGTATATGTGAAAAATATTTTGTTTTGTTTAGTTGAAACACTGTTAATATTATTGCTTTTTTGTTAATCTGAATTATATTGGAAAGTATTGAGCCATGTTAAATACTAAGTACATTAATATGTTTTGCAGATATGCTATTGAAGAAAGAAACTTGTAAATTTGGACATTGAACATGTTCTAAACATGACAATGTAACATTTTTAGGGGAAGCAAGAAATTTGAATTTAAAAAAAAAAAAAAAAAAAAAATCATAATTTTGAAGATATATAGCATGTTCTGAAAATGGATATTTTGTCATGATTATCATTGCAATAGTCACATTGTCCCTGCAATGACAACTCAGACTCAAGCAAGCTTATTCTATTGCAGATTGAATTTGGTTTTGTCACTTTAAAGTGATACTAGGCTTTAAATGCTAATGAATACAAATGTCAATCACATTACCATGATTACAAAATTTAATCTTCGCAGAACTGTCAGATCTGGTAAGATTCATCTCCGCTGGGTGAGCGTTCCATGTGCAAAATTATGACATGATGCTGTTGCCATAGAAATAGTTAGGACCTGACTCATGATCTGTGTGTCATGCTTTGGAATGATTTGTGATAAAGATTTTTGATATAAAATGATATTCATGAGAGATGTATTCAGGAATTGAAAAACGAGAAAATCACTTCAGGATGAATGAACTTTTTTTTTTTATTCTGGAGACTTCAAATTGAAGCTTAGATGCTCAAAGGAGAATTTCTTGGTATAGACTGGGGGGAAAAGGAAGAAAATGAAAATTGCATATGAGGGAAATTGTTAGAGAAATGAAATGTTAAGAAATTTGAGTGTATGCAGGTGAAAATGTAAGGAAGTATTGAGAGTGTATTTAGTAGTGTGTCTTAGTAGTGTGTCTGGGGATGTCTTTGAGATTCTGAAGAGGAATGTGTGATATGTGATAGCAGTGATAAGGAATTGCAAGGGAAAGATGGGAGAGATATGCTGACTCTCAGACTTATGGGTGCACTGGGAGTCAGGAGGATAGGGTGTTTGATGGGAGAGAGAGAGAGGAGGAGGGGGATTGTGATGAATAAAATAGAGAGAAAAATTAAGGAGAGATGGTTTTATTAGGAAATAGATAGAAGAGACAGAAAGTGTTTTGTGTGTGTGCGCATGGGCATGTGCTATTTTTTTAAAAGAGAAAGAGAGAAATGAAGGGAGAAATCCCAAACGAAAAAAATAATGAGGGAGGTAATGACAAAGATATCATATAAACTTTTCAACTTCATTTATGATAAATGTTGGGTTATCTTTTTTTTGCCTTTTTTTATATGATCATAATAATTGTCAGCTTTAGAGTATCAGTTAAACGCAATCATTATTGTTATCCATGAGGTAATGTTTGTTACATTTAACAAGAGACATACGCCAAGACTGTAATATCATTATTTTCATTATAAAACTGTGGAAGGCATTTTATTTTGCTCAAGGAAAAAAAATGAATACAAAATTAACCTTACGTTGAGTCTGATGATATCTTATCTAAACCGCAATAGGATACAACTATGAAAGGGAATAAATATAGATTGTCAGTTTTTGCATAACAACTGTCCCATACATACATGTCAAAATCTTACGAAACACTCCTGGTGCTTTAAATATTCATTATAAAGCAAGGATGGTTAACAGCTATGAATGATGTGTTTTTGTTTTGTTTTTTCTTCATAACCCCATATCTCTGCTCCATAGTGGGTTAAAAACACCTGATGATTAGAATATTGTAATTCAAGAAGGCCATATGAAATTTCAAGTTCACTTTTGAGTCAAGTACAGTGTTTATAGCCTTTGGGAGTCACTGACCCATGTTTGATCAGGAATTAGGGAAGAAGAACTTTGAACAATTTTTGTATACAATTACAGAATACAACCAAGTTGGGACATATATATCACTGAAATACTGCCCAATTTCTGTATGACAGGATGATATACAACCCAGCTAATGCATTCTTCTTATGTTTAAAACGGTGAAATCATATATGTATCAACTTTAAATAAAAGGTCTGCTCATATTCAAAATACCATATAAGAGTATATGCCCTGACAATATCGGGTTGTAGGTATGATAACCAGCCACCTTAACCCAGATTAGCTCTTAACTGGTTGTAAATCAATTAAGTACTCCTAAAGTGATTTGGAACATTATGAAAATAGTTCCAACTTAAGACTTAGCCAAGTTTTAGTGACCCACAAAGTATCATTCCACATGGCCATGGGGAAGTGGTCAAACCACAAGTTTACCCTACAAACTCTCTTGATGGACTTCTGCATTGTTGCCCATTTATATAACTGTCCACATCAAGCAACTGTTGTTATTATCAACCTACATAAATATTATACCTACTCAGCGCAGGGCACTTTTCATCTTGAATTAAGATGAATACAAGTCTTGATTTCATGATAACCTTTTTCAAAGGGCACAATAGAAAGATGTGGGTAGGTAACCACAGGTATGCTACAATTTCTGCCCATTATGTAACAATATCTTGTCCGCCAGTCACTGGACTGATGAAACTAGGACCAGAAAACATTTGTGTCGTGTCTCACTGAGTCAACATTGACCCTTTGTTGTTTTGAATGGTGAAAGCCTGTTATGCGTTTATTTATATTGGAGAGGAGTTTTTTATCGCTGTAAAAATAAGGTTCCCACTGTCAGTATAGTGTAATGTTACAGTTCAAAACTCAGGTATGGTATGATGATAAATACCAGTTTTATAATGTCAGAAGGTTTATAGCTGTTTTTGATTGTGTTTCTTGGTTGCAAACCTAAATACTGTACTAAATTAAACCATGTTGTAATAGGTCATGGTATTTTTGACCAAGTTATATTGTACCAGTATTATATGGGACCATGTTATATTGTACCAGTATTATTTGGAACCATGTTATATTGTATCAGTATTATATGGGACCATGTTATATTGTATCAGTATTATATGGGACCAAGTTATATTGTACCAGTATTATACGGGACCATGTTATATTGTACCAGTATTATATGGGACCATGTTATATTGTACCAGTATTATATGGGACCATGTTATATTGTACCAGTATTATATGGGACCATGTGATATTGTACCAGTATTATATGGGACCATGTTATATTGTACCAGTATTATATGGGACCATGTTATATTGTACCAGTATTATATGGGACCATGTTATATTGTACCAGTATTATATGGGACCAAGTTATATTGTATCAGTATTATATGGGACCATGTTATATTGTACCAGTATTATATGGGACCATGTTATATTGTACCAGTATTATATGGGACCATGTTATATTGTACCAGTATTATATGGGACCATGTTATATTGTACCAGTATTATATGGGACCATGTTATATTGTACCAGTATTATATGGGATCAAGTTATATTGTACCAGTATTATATGGGACCATGTTATATTGTATCAGTATTATATGGGACCATGTTATATTGTACCAGTATTATATGGGACCATGTTATATTTTACCAGTATTACATGGGTCCAAGTTATATTGTACCAGTATTATATGGGACCATGTTATATTGTACCAGTATTATATGGGACCATGTTATATTGTACCAGTATTATAAGGGACCATGTTATATTGTACCAGTATTATATGGGACCAAGTTATATTGTACCAGTATTATATTGGACCATGGCTATATGGGACCAATGTTATATTGGATCATGCTATAATAGGCCAGTGTTATATAGGACTATGATTTACTAGATCAGGTTAAATTAAAATGTACCATGAAGCTAAATTTGACCAAGTTATAAACAATATTGTACATACTATGTTAAATTTGACCATTTCATATTGGAATCATGTTATTTAATTATATAACAACAATTAATGATTTAAAGATTGAGTATGTGTTACGCAGGTATTGGTTCACATGATAAAACGAATTGCAATGCATTGGAACTGCACTGTGGTTACATAATGAATATAAAAGGTGGTTTATAATCTTAAGTAGGATCCTAAACACACCATTATTGTATAATAGATTGATATTTCCAGACATGATATATCAGCTTGTGCTGCCATGGTATAATAACAAATGATACTAACGTCTTCAGTAAATCACGCTTATGTGTTATCGGCATGGTGCAATCATAAAAATCGTCACATGAGAGAAACATCAAATGCAATAACCTGTCATAAGTGACTCTAAAAATTGTGCTCACCCATTTATCATCTGATAGCCTTGAAATTAAACTTTCCCTTTGAAACTGTTGATGTAGCAAACTCAAATGATGTATAGTAAAAGTAAAAATATGTTTTACTGCTGCTGATTTTGTAAATGTAATAACAATACGAGATACGCATGACTGTTATTAGATCATTTCATATACATTACACACCCATCGTTAAAATATCCTAAAAATATCAAAAAACATGTTCACAAGGCATGAATAAGCTATCATACCTAATGCTTTTAAATTACAAACTAGTTTCATAATGTATGCAGTTGATAAGTACTGTGATTGCACAACTCCCTGTCTGTGTCCGTGTGAATTTGGATGTGAAGCAAGAATTATCTTTGAGTCATGAGCTACTTCAAGACCATGCACACAAAAGGGTATGATACTACAGCCTTGTCATAATTACCTGAAATAGTTAATTAAATAAGAGCACAAAACCGGAATTAATTTTCGGTGACATAAGTGAAAATAATATAGATAATGATAGATAGTTGTTCCTTTCTTCTGATAATCTAGATGTGTTCACAGTCCTGGCCATGTGAACTTGGCAGCTGTTGGCCATTCCGATATTGAACTTATCTTAATCCAAGGTCAAATAAACATGCTGCTCCTCGCTCCATTGAAAGAAAAGTTCTGATGATCTTGCATTTATGTTAAATAATCTCCAATATAAAAATAAGTATTTTCCTTTCAAATAGATATGTAGTTACAAGCATTTTGAATAAGCACTGAATATGGATTTGGCCATTTATAGTTCAAGTCATTCAGAATTTGGAGAAAACATTAAAGTGAGGTCAGGAATAAAGCTGCTTACAAATGATAGAAGACTTAGTATTAAAGTGTAGATGAATGAGAGTCAGCAGTGAAAGTAGGTTACATGACAGTATGGGTTGTTTTTGATCCAGTGAACTTAGTATAAGAGTACCATATCTAAAAAATCTTTTGTAAGGATGAGATCCTGCAAAACCTTATTAACCCTTTCCCTCATAGAGGAAACCATGAAAAAACCTATGCGAACAACATAAAACCAGATCAGCCTGCGAGTAACTCGCAGGCTGATCAGGTTTTTTGGTGTTCGCTGCTCCTCAGTGGTCTGGAAAAGAGGATTTTGTAAATAAATTTGGTAAGGTTTAACTGTGGTTTTCTGCAGATCAGGCTTTATGTGGTACCTATTGAGTGCATCAAAATGAGTCTATATGAGGGAAAGGGTTAAAGCTATAAGGCACCTGTATTAAGAGTCACCAGGTTACACTAAATGAAAGCAGACACCTTTATTTAGCAGGCACCTGCAATAGCAGGAACATATATTGTATTAAGCATGTACATGTATTAAGCAGCAGGCACCTGTATTTGATAGATACCTGTATTAACAAGCACCTTGATTAGCAGACACCTGTATTAAGCAAGCACCTGTATTAGCAGTCACCTGCATTAAGCAAGCGCCTGTATTAGCATTCACCTTGATTAGCAGACATCTGTATCAAGCAGATACATATATTAAGCAGTCACCTGTATATTTCCAGTTCTGCAAAGTCATGATTATATCCTACTGATTACATTGAAAAAATACCTCAGATGTTGAGCACACACTCCGATTATGAGCAATAAGGATTGGATATGGATTTAAGTCAAATATCAAGATCTATATCAGATCTTGACACTTGCTGTTGTTGGAGTGAAAATTTTGACACCTTAAGAACTGTTAAATATAGTCGGTCATATTAAGGGGCACGATGGTCTATGAAATGGTTACGTTCATGACTGCAGATTCAAAGGTTATGGTTATGTTCTGTTTTTGTCCTTATTCACAGAAAACTGTCCTTTTAAGGTAATCCATCCATAATTATATCATAATCATGGTCCTTCAAATCCTTAAAAAGACTTCAGTGCAGATGCAAGCATCCATTGACTTGGAAGTTTCATAGACTCTATTGCTTAAATTTTTTAAAGGCTTGCATTTACTATACAATTTCCACAATCACTTGATGGACCTTGATCAATTTAATGCTGGATAGATTACCTTAATACAATACAGTAAAAATACTTTTCTTAAATGCTGATTTAACTCTATGTGTGGTTGTCTGTGTGGCAGTGATGATAAGCCAGCTGGCAGGTTTAAAAAAAATACAATGTTCAATTCAAAAATTAATTGAAAATTAATAAACATTCTAAGGAAGTAAATGAGTCAGTTTTGAAGATTTGTTTATTCATCCTTAGGGGGACATTTATTTTGAGCTTAAAATGAAAATCAGCGGTATAAAAAACATGGTGGATTACGTAAGAGAAAATCTTTACAGTCCCCGAGCTCATACTGTGCTGCCAAGGTATTTACCTAGCGATTTGTATCTGATTGGGTGTGGAGTGAACGCTGGAATTTTATGCGCATGTGACATTTTTATCAGTTTGATGACACTAATGATTGGGAACTTGGTTTATTTTATCTCTCCTATTGGTGAGATTTCATATTTTGATTAATTCTTCTCAAGTGTTGATGATCTTTTCATAGGGACATATTAGATTTCTGGGATATTGAGAAGATAGATGTCTTTAATTGTTTGTAAGCATTTAGCAAGGAATACACTCCATGAGACCTGTGTCAAGCCAGATCAACCTGCAAAACAGTACTCATCAGTACTACCTTGGATGCAGTATTTTGCTAGTTCTACCCTTTGTCCCTGTGCACTTTGAGGGTCTTTCTCCACCTGTAATTAGCTGGGCATGGCTTAATGACTGAAATACTGTTGCAGAGACATTAAACTCCACAAGTACAGTCAAACCTGTCTCAAGTTGTCAGTCAAGGGAAGAAGAGAATGTGACTGCATGATAGAGGTGTCGCTATTAAAATGAAGGTTAAACATATAACAAAATGCTCATTTGGTAATATTAAAACTGACCTCAAAATATAGATTGACCACTTAATACGTGTTGCCACTAATACAGGGTTGACTGTTCTATGTAAAAGTGGATGGATTCAGTCAGTCTTGCTTTCTGAGTGGTCTTAATTGGTGTTTTTGGTGTGATTCCATGACTGTGCCACACCAAACTCCCCGTTGCAGTTACTTCCCTTGATAAGTACACCTGCAGCAGTTTCTTCCCTTGATAAGTACAGTAACCACTGCCACCATGAGTAAATTTGGCTGATCTAGAACGATTTATTTTTTTCACTTTTGATTTTAAATTCGAGTATTTCATGTATCTGTAAGCAAAGGTGACACATAGGGATCACCTTTCATCATCTGTCCGTTCATCTTTCCGTCTGTCCGTCTGCTTCAGCAGGTGACACAATCAATGTGTAATTCTGATCATTACATGAGTTACTTGGTGACCGGGGTTATTTAAGCAGCTTGGCATGATGTAACTAAGTTCGAGAATAATGGTGAAAAAGAAAAAAGAAACCTCAAAGAAACAAATTTTAAAAAAGTATTCTTTGATAATTTGGGCATTTAACAGACAGAAATTGCAATTATTCAAAAGACAAAGAACACTGCTTTTGTTTTTTCTGAGGAGTAAGTGTAAAACTTGGTATAATTAACTGTTTCTATAACCAAGCTTTTAGATATTCATTTCTATAAGCTTTGGATATTAAAGAAACAAAGCAAAAAGAGAAAAAAATATAAGAGGCAACCCTGAGACCCCCCTGGCTAATTTTGCACATAGAATTTCACTATCACCCAGTCAAGCGAGTGTAACGTCTTCTTTGCATTTCATGTGCCATGCCAGTATTGAAAGCTTCGCCCTTGTTTACTTTACTGTTTATTTAATTCCCACTTGAACATCAAGCTTTATTGCATATTACACTATGTAAAACAAATATTTTGGAGGATTTTCCAGCTCACACTTGGCGTATTGATGCGTTATTGCATTCTTGTGGTAAGATAAGTTTGAAATCTATTGCAGATAGGGCAGTTTCGAGTGGGATCCACGTAATGAAAGAAATGTCAGATGTGGGTCAAGATTGTTTGTTTTGTGTGGGAAGGGAATTATGCCTTATATGGAAGTAGTCTTTAAAGACATTGACATAGACTTAAAGTGGAAAGAAAAATACTTTCTTTTATTTCATTATATCATTATTTTATTTAATCTTCTTATTTCTCTCTCTCTCTTTCTTGATATTGATTTGTGTACCGTAATTAGTGATAGCGTGCTACTTTCAGTTTGGCACTGTCCTCTACGCCAAGCAGCTCATTGATGGGACTAGTTCCCAGGTGTTATTGTATTCATGTGTCAGACGATGCTCCATCATTGCAAAGCTGGTCATTCCCGGTCATTTTTCTTGCCGCCTCTGGGTTATCAACCGGACAGTCATCGCCGTCTGCTACATGTGTATCTAGCACCTGCTATTTATTACCTGCTATGACGTTTCTCTGACCTCAGATAAGTAAGACACTATCAACGTCATCATAAATTCTCACAAAATAATCACCCAATTTATCACTTTTTGCACAACTAATATAAAATTTACAAATCGATGGCTGATACAGGAACTTACTCTAACTGTATATAGAAATAAAAGGAGAAAGAACAGTTTCAAAATTGTCCTTTTTATTCACTTAAAACCAATACCACGAAAAACAGTTATTTTTGTGATTATGTGATTGCATTCTTTCATGTGCACACAGACATGTATTTTGCCTGACATGCATTTTGTGCATTCAATTCCTAATGCAATGAATGCAGTGAGTAAACAAAGCACCTGTGCAGTATCTTCAATTGATCTTTGCAGACATATCTCTGTGTGCAAGTTTAAACATTTGTACTGATATCTGCACCAGAAAACTTTACAAAAACAAGAATATTGTCTTGCTGTGTTATCATTTTCATGTAAAGATGAAAGAGTGAAAAACTTTAGTGTTTGCTTATTAAGCCATTGCTTGTCATTTTACAGGTTTATTTTTATAGGCCATTTTTCGTTTCATTTGCCATTAAATACCTGGTACAACATTATTTATTTGTCTCAGCTGGATGGAACAGTCTTTTGAAAAAGGAGAATCAAGTTGCATTAAGTATCTCCATTCATTAAATATGTAAAATTAATCAAGTTGCATTAAGGTGTTCCATCCATCGATCATTAAATCATAATCATGGACCTTCAAATGCTTAAAAAGACTTCAGTGCAGATGCAAGCATCCATTGACTTGGAATTATAAGCCTTATAGTATAGCTCACAGTCTATAAAGGCTTGCAGTTACAATAAAAAGTAATCACTTGATGGACCATGATCACAATTTAGTGATGGATATACAGTAGAACCTGTATTAGTGGCCACCTGTATTAACCCTTTCCCTCATATAGACTCATTTTGACGCGACTCAATAGGTACCACATAAAGCCTGATCTGCAGAAAACCACAGTTAAACCTTACCAAATTTAATTACAAAGTCCTCATTTCCAGACCACTGAGGAGCAGCGAACAGCATAAAACCTGATCAGCCTGCGAGTTACTCGCAGGCTGATCTGGTTTTATGTTGTTCGCATAGGTCTTTTCATGGTTTCCTCTATGAGGGAAAGGGTTAAGCAGCCAACCTGCATTTAGTGGCCAATTTTAATATTACCAAACCATAGCTTTTTGTCATCTATTTAATGTTAATTAAGACAAGTTTGACTGTATATGATATAGTCTGTTTATCATCATTTATGATTGTACAAGATTTAAAAAAAAAAAAAAGTTCAGTTTTGATAATTTGCCTGTGAGCATGATATTGTATTTATATTTTATATTGAGTCGTTACCATGGTGATACATATACATAACAAATTGGGAAGGCCTAGCTGTATTTAAACATCTGACCGTCAATCATTACCAAAATTCTTTTGGAGTTGAACACTTTGCTGATCATTGCTCAGTGGGTTGGCAGTCCAGATAGGAAATATACTGTTTTTAACCCTTTCCCTCATAGAGGAAACCATGAAAAGACCTATGCGAACAGCATAACTCGCAGGCTGATCAGGTTTTATGCTGTTCGCTGCTCCTCAGTGGTCTGGAAATGAGGATTTTGTAATTAAATTTGGTAAGATTTAACTGTGGTTTTCTGCAGATCAGGCTTTATGTGGTACCTATTGAGTGCGTCAAAATGAGTCTATATGAGGGAAAGGGTTAAGTCATATCACAAACACCAAAACACCCCGACCTCCTACAACAAATTGACTCGTTATGACTCATAAATTTTATTTTCTAGTTTAATATTCCTCCCAACTTGTAACTGTAAGTAATTAGGGTTGATACATTAGGCCAATGTTAATTGCCACTTACAATTTATTGCTGGCTGACTTGGTGTTTAGAAGTGATTTTCTCCACTTGGTTACTTTACTATAAAGTCCAGGTATAGTTTTCTTCGTGTGAAAAATGGTAGAAAATCATGTAGGTGTAAAGTTACTGATTTTTCTCACACTCATTATAAAAGTATTAACTATTTTGTTGATTTTATGGAATGTCCTTGGTTTGTGCTCTTTATTCTTATTAGCTTAAAATAAAGACATTGTTTTAAATACATTTTATTCAGTGTATACCCAAATAGAACAAAATCAGTTTGGAATAAAGGAAGTTTTTTTTTTCCTCTTGAAGATGGAGATGTTTAAATTTTTTTTAAAGGGTTAAATGATGTGAAGGATCATTCACTGAGATGGAGGACAACTTTGAACCATTGTTTACTGTGGAAGAACAGTTTCAAAATTGTTGAATTAAAAATATGATTCTGATTAAAGCGTATAATTTGAAGAAAAAAACTGGAACAGATGTTAATCATATTAAGGTAATCAATCCATTATTGAATTGTGATCATGGTTCTTCAAGTGACTGGCAATGTTATAGTAAATGCAAGCATTTATAGATTTAGACAAAAGAGACAAAGGATGCTTGCATTGATCTGCATTAAGTTTTTTTTAAGCATTTGAAGGACCATGATTATGTTTTAATGATGGATTACCTTAAATAAATACATTACCTTTCAACATATTAAAGTAATGAGAAGTCAGATGATCAGTGGAAATTGAGGCAGTTCAGTTTAACCTTCAGTTAATTCCTGTAAAGTAATTAAAGAAATAAATTATGCAAGACGTAATTAGTATGCAATAAATATGAATGGGGAATAGACTGCAGGATTAATTTGCATGCTGATTGGGCTTAATATAGTTTTACTCATCAGTTGTCTCTCTGTCAGCTCTCAGGTGTTTTCTGTAGAGCAGTTTACTTACTCCCAATATTTAAGTTCTTTTTTTTTTTTTTGCTAAGTAATGCTCTTAAGTTCTTAAATTAGTGAAATACTTTCCACTTTTCCTGTTTTATGAAATATTCAAGTACATTACGGATGTTGACCTAAATTACTACCTTAATATAACTAAGAAATAAAATATTTGAATATTTCCATTAGGGAAACATATGATGAAATTTGCCGTCTAGTCTTTTAGTATTATACTTACTTAGCATTAAGTAATTTTAGTCGAAGTAATTCTAGCCTTTGTTAACAAAGAAATGATGCTATATTTTCTATTTTCATTCAGACAGGCTCTCCAATCAATGGCTTCTGACAGTGGATATATGTTTTTGTTGGTATAGGGTCTTACTGGTTTAAAGATGCACTGGTCATAATGTATTGGATAACAACATTATGGACCATATCGGCTGACCATCAACAAGAGGTCATTGTGAGAGTGCATTGACCCTTAGGGTGTCTGTCAGTTAGTCATCCTGGTCACCTTGGTTGGTCAGTCCACTGCTGTTTTTGGTCATTATTCTGCCACTTTTTACATGGTCATGTGGAGTAGGTCACTTTATTCATCCTTAGGGATTTCACTGGGGGTTTGAGCATAGTGACTTTTGTCCCAAGGACTTTGGTAGTACAATAGTGTTCAGTGTTCCCTTGGAGGGATATCGTGGTCACATGTGGTCAAGACAGTACAGTGCTTTACTGTTTGTTGTTCAGTATTGGATATATTGGAGCACCCGTGTTTTTCTGTTGTGTATCTAAATTGGAAATGATATAATAGGAGCTGGATAGTGTGAGAACATGCAGTGGATTTTAATTTTTTAAAATGATAGTGGATATTTCAATGGATTTTAAATAGATATAGCTTCAACAATTTAGATTGGTGTTATTTATTGTGTATACTAGGAATGTGTTTGATTTTTTGAAGCACAATTGTGTTTAGTATCAGAAGTTGGACCAGAAAAAAATCGTTTTGACCCGATTACTTTGGAAGAAGGATATAACTGTCCATTTGAATGAAGACAAGTAAACCCTATAGTTAGATGGTTTGAATGTAGAGCTGTGTTATTCTAGAAGCAAAAGGTAGTATCTGACAAAGTTAAATAATCATAATGGGTGACTTTTGTATGAAATGAGGTAGGTTGGAAAACAAGCAAAAATAATAGCTTTTGAAATGATGGGGAGGAAAATGAAAGTTAAAATAAAAGCTCTTGAGAAAAACATAATTTAAAAAAAAATAATGTTGGGGAAAAAGTGAGATAGATATAACAAAACAAAATAAAACATCTAAAAAAGCTGGAAAAATTGTTCTTCTTAACTTGCCATTTTTTGTATCAGCAGAAAATACTGTTTATTCTTAGAATGCTGTGGGCACTTGTGACTGCCTTAGTGACCAGTGCAGACCTGCACATCTGTGCAGTCTGATCATGGTCTGTGGTGGTTGGTATAAATTTTCAGCAAGCACCCCCATAAACAACTAATAGTACAGTCCATAATGAGAAAGGACAAGTCCAAGTCAGAAATTTAGCATGGTAAGGGTTCATGATTTTGCCATAAAAAATGTATAAGAAGCAGCAAAACATTGTGATATGAAGATATGATCCCCTGACAGTTGGACAACACAGCCTCAGGGTGTCTGTCTATGTTTTGATAGATTGAAAACAGCTAATATAAACTGTCTACCTGTCTTGTACTGTCCATGCGTTTTATTGATAAATTATTATCAAAGCTATAACATGAACCATTGATTATTTATCTATATTACAAGGGTGTAAGAACGCCTACGTTTTGATAAGATGCATAGCGCCGTAAAAACCTATTATATATTGATTTGTTTTATGCAAGATGGAAGGTGTTATTGCAGAAGAGGCGAGAATGAAAGTGCTTTTTGGGGGTCTAGGGCGTAATCTAATAGGTTCATGTATCAAAGTGTTTTATCTGTATTTCTTTTTTCTACTTTTTTTTAGTTCAAAGATTGATGGCAGCATGGTTTTTTTGGGGTGTTATTCATTGTTCGAGAACTGTTAAGATTTGTTCAGCATTTTGATATTTTGTGTTGACTTCTTGGGATGTAATAATGGTTATTTTCCATGTTCTTCTATTTCTTCACTTTTTGATAGAGGATTTTTTGTTGGTGGATTTACAATAGAAGCTAAAAGATTTTATTTTATTTATTGGGAAATGTGCAAATTAACTAGGAGCTGTAATATTAGAATTGTGTGAAGTTTGAAATGTGGTTAAAATTGTACTTTGAAAAAGTTGAAGTCAAATGTGGATGAGGATCATTTCTGTTTGAATTCATTTTGAGTTACCTCCCCTTGATGGATTAGAATTGAGTGTACTCCCTTGATAGATTGACCAAAACAGTGCCATATACAATTATACAATTATTTTGATAATATTTTTGTTCAAAACAATTATAAATCAAGTAACATATTACCAAATGAATGTTTTCTTTTGCTGTCATTTTTTTTTCCAAACTTGAAGATAGTGTATTTATAAATGATATCATACTTTAGTGAAAGAGTTATGTCCCTTGTGTGTGAATCATAATTTTGCTATAGAGCACAGGAAATAATTGCATACAGGAAATTTTTGGCAATCATGAATTTGTTCAAAAGGTTTTAAACCATCAGAAATTCAACAAGAAGGAAAGAAAAGAAAGTTTTTTTTGTGTGAAAGCATAATTCTGTGCCTCCCTCGGTTCAATAACTTACTCTCTGTCCAAACCCTGTTATCTTTTACATCATTTTTCAAAGTGATTGCATGTTTCAACAAATATCAGCCAGGGAATAACAAGGATACAAAAGGACATGATTATAGACTCAAGTTTACAGGTACATATACGCTACAGTGCATTAATTCAGAAATTGGAAACCTCGTCAAAAACCCTTTTCTTACCCTTCAGAGTTCTCATTTTCCGGGATTTTTGTGACTGTCAACAACCCTGAAGGGAAGGTCAGACCCAAAGTGGTGTGCATTCACCTGGGAAGTAAATAATTAAATTGTCCTTAGTGAATTCATTAGGATATTTTGGCCCTTTTTATGGATGTTTTGGATGCCCTGTGATGTTTTGTGGAGATGGATGTTTTATATACATAGGCTTGAAGTTGAGTAGTATCGAGATACATTTAGGAGTACTGACTAAGTTGAGTTTGCCCGGAGACAGTTGATAAGGATTGGTTGATATATATAAAATACATGTAAAATACATGTGTATGGGAATTATGTATATATGTATGTGGATGTTTGTTTATGGGAATAAATGAGAACGGGATTGCATTTATGTGGATATATGTGTATGTGAAAGCATATGGATTTTATATGCATGGTTATGGAATATATATGTTTGTGTTGTTTTGGATACATTTTTTTTGTGTGTGAAATTTCATGTTCCAAGGAAATGTTTTACATTTGTGATTCCTTATCAGTTTTGTTATGTGTATCACTATTACTCTGCTCAGATGCCATGATACTTTAATTGCTGCAGCTAATTTGTCATGCAACAACTATAAGGCCAAAAAAAACAAACCTAGTTCCGTTTCTGGTCTCCAGCAAAAAAAAGAGGGTTGGTAGGATGGGAATTAATTTTTTATTTATTTTTTTTTAAACATGAAACGAAAGGTAAAAAAAGAGTAACTATCTTTTTAAAGGTAGGAAGGTAAAAAAAACCATTAGGGTCAGTCATTAAAAAAAGGGTCGGTTGGGAGACCTGAAAGATGGAACTATTGTGATTGTAATAAGTTAATTATTTTTGTAACAATGGAAACAGTCTTCCAGTATCATGTTAGTTACTGGGGCTTATGTGTGGAATGCTCTAAGAAAGGAAGCCAAAATGCAGCTTAAACTTAAATTTCAAGGGTTTTTACACAGGTCATGATTGACATTGCAGAATTTAGTGACTGCATTGCAAGGCTTTAATTTGTGGTTATAGCAATTCTAGATGCTTTCCTCATGAATTTCTTACCAATCCTTAAGTTGTTGCAAAATAAAAATGGACATGCTGTCATAATAAATTGGAAGTTAAACCTTAAAATGCAGATTTAGAGCAAGATTTGGAAGTTTAACTCTTGCTTTTTACTCAATGATCAAATACTGGTTCTGCCCAGCGGAAATTTTATGTTTTATAATGAAATGTCAAAATCTGATATAGTTTTACCTTACAGGAAGTAATCAAGGGCTTAAAATATTGTGCAAAATCTTTATAATGTAGTTTCTATAGTTTTACTCCTATGTCTGAAATTGTAATTAAGAACCCTTTTTTATCCCATTGCTTCAGTGCTACGCTTCCTCTCCTGGAATAATTCCTACTTACCTGTTGCATTATGTGGTTTCATCTCTCTCTTGTGTGGACTCGTTTCTCTCACAGCGGTGGCTTTTCCAATCTCAGTAAAACACTGGTTAATTAACCACCATGAATAATTGAAACTGGAGATTATGTGGAGTTTTGATGCAATAACGAACCATGAAATAGGAAGAATATAGCAGTTAAAGTGACAATAGACATGTGAATCACTTCCAGATATGGTCGGTTTGCAGTTGGGAAGGGAGCTTTCCATGTTCTGCAGGATATTAAATCTGCTTTTAAGGATCGATGATGTCAGTTCTTTTAGTGTCAACAGTGTAGAGTTCATGCAGTCTCTATTGATTTCAGCGTGTACGTCCAGTAAGTCAAAAGCGTCAGACACACGTACATCATTTATACTGTCATGGAAACTGTGAGATATATATATGTAGGCGAAAAAGTAAAATCTTAATTGCAAAATGTTTTATTAATTACATTGCTTCCCAGGCATTTAAAGTTATTTTACGCTGGAAAAAATGAGGGAAAGCAAAGCAAATTGTAGGTTTTGTATCTGGGAAAGCATTCTTTTGAGTTTTTGAAGTTAAGAACTGAATGTTGATCATCATGATTTTAATTTGTGAACTTGCTTCTTTTGTCAGCCCATCAGTCAGTATTGCTAGAATAGTTTTTGGTACTTTTTTGGTTCCACCACAAACAGTACATCACATTTTTTTTTGGCATGGAGTCCTAGATAGAGGGTAATGCTGCTCAGTTTTGAATTGTTGAATGATGTACCATTTAGATGGGTGTGCAAATTTTAAAGGTCATAATAGCTGGAATGGTTGACGCCTTTCCATGACTCAGGTACCATGCTTGTATGTGGCAGGAAAACTAACAGATGTGGCTAGATTATTCTGTGGATTGGATTTTATTTTTGTAAAGTTTAAACCTTATTAATTTTACATTGATTGCGAAACAAGTTCTTACAACTAATATTTATCACTCTGGTGGCTCTAGAGGTGGTGTATGTGGTCATTATTGTGGAAGGAAACCGGAGAAAACCCACATGTCTGGACGGGCAACCACTGTACCCTCTCACGTATGTGACCAGGAATCGAACCGGGACGCATTGGTGAGAAGCGGAGCACTTTACCACTACTCTATCGATTAATTTAATCAATTAATCTATCTGTTAATTCATTTGTCCATGTATTTATTTACTCGTCATTATTTCTGCTTTTTTTTATTTATTCATTCATTTATATATTTATTGATATTAGGTGAAGTTGTTTTTCGTGTTTAGCAGCTTGTGTGTGTAAAATAATGCAAATGTTCATGTTTAAAATGGGGTCCTTCTTCATTCCTTTGACATTGGCAAGACTGAATATAATAGAATATAATCTTTTGCAAATAAATATTTTAATTTGAGCAAAACTTTAAATATGACAGGAAGATATTCTCAGATGACTAAGTCATGAAGTCAGTACATGGTCATAAACTGTCAAAACATCTAATTAATAAATTATATCAAATTATAGAAGTGCCAAAATCATAGTTACTTAGATGGCTGTATAAAGGTACAGTGCCAATAAAAATGTGATCTTATCTTTATTGTGATTAAGATGGGTGTAGAATTAAATGTGTCAACTTTTAACAAGGGCACAATAATCATGTCAACTGACATTCAGTGAATTATTATATTTTACCTACTTTTACCCACCTGCCTCAGACCTTATGTATGGAAATTTAGAATTACATACATTGCTTCCAAATAAATGCTTCTTTTATATTTGGTTGATGTGACTTTTTTTTTTTTTGATGAAGGTAACAAAGTGTGTTTAATAATTTATAATAGACAATATTTGGAATGATGAAAAGTGACATGATATAATTGGTGAACTGAGTAATAACACTGTAAGCTTTGTCATGGCGTCAGTGAGTATTAGACACCGCTACTGAGATTTGTGTTGATTCTGTGGATATAGAGGAAGACACTCTTGAAACTATGAGAAACCTCCCAGTGACAAGCAAGATCATTTCTGTCTTGATTTGGAGGTTTCAGTGAGATTGCTGTATCGGGATTAAGATACAGGTTTTATTTAACTTATTGTGGTAGAAGACAGTGAGTTGAAAAAATAATCTGAAAGAAACTAGATCTTACATTCTCAGTAATTGAGAAAAGTGCATTACTGACAAATTGTGACGGGTACCAACACTGATCACAGAAATTCTTTTAAACTGAGAAACGGGTACCAGTATTGACTAATATACATTTAGAGAAAAACGGTACCACATTGATTCTAAGAAAGGGAGAAAGGGGAACCAGCCTGGATGAAGTTAAAATGGACATGTTCAGACTGTGGCAGTAAGAGCATGCAGGGACCAGGAACCATGCAGGGACCCATCTATAGGTCCACCTTCACGCTGGTTCTCCGTCAGCCTCATTGTGGCTGCAGCCCAGGTGAGTCTCGGTCACATGACTGTCACATAACAATCACATAACAGTCACATAACAGTCACATGTGGTAACATGATTTACATGAAATGAAATCTGACTACTTGTGTACAAATGTCATAATTATAACAAAATCACATCATCACGCGTAGTTAATGATGTTATTTATGTTTCATGGAAGGATTAAGTGTAACTTAACAACTTTATTTAAGTCACATACTTTCATAACACATGTTTTCCCATTGACCATGTGATGTGATGAAAGATTTTAGCATTTAATGATTTATGTGTTACATGTGATTACTTTAAAATTTTGACTTCAGGAATTAGTCAATCTCATTGAAATCAAAATATTTACACTATGTGCACAGATGCAAAAGCAGCATATGATCAAATGTTATCATTTTCTTGAAGCCAGAGTGATATATAAAAAAAACTTCCATCAACATTTGTCATGCTTCAGTAACACAAAGGGATAAAATTAATTGCTACATTTTGTTTTCTTACAACACAAGGACACACAGCAAGCAATTCATTTCCATATTTCTACTATGAATGTCCGGCCTATCTGTTGCCATAACAGTTACAGTATTGATCACCATGGTGACAGATGGCAGGGTGACAGTGGTCTTGACTGATTTTCTTATATTGTTTAAAGTGCTTTAGGCAGGACCACCATGGTGGTCCTTAAGTTTTGATATTTTTTTTATTCAGAAGAACAGGAAAAGAGTAAAAGAATTGACTGTGAAGAAATTATTATTATCATTTGAATTTCAAATTTTTTCATAAAATTTACATCAGTAGGTAATCTCCAATACATATCATGGAACTCTTAGATGCCAGTTATAAGAAGCTTATCTATATCATTGCAAGAGTATTAAAAGATACTGAAATACACCTGGAAAAGGGGCTAAACTCTCCATCCTTATAGTTGTCTCCCTTTTCCTTATTTCATTAAGCATATCCTTGAAGTCACAGCATATATTAAACCAGTAAAATATAAAGTTTCTGAACTAGTGTTAGCAACAAACTGTTTCTATATATAAATCCCCTGGCAAGAACCACAACTATATAATGGTCTCCATTTTGATGAGTGTTTTCAAGTAGAGTGACCTCCCCTTTGGTTCAAATTCTATATTATAAACTCTGCAAAAAAAAAGGCAAAGCCCCTCACACAGTAGCCCTGCATTTAGATACTGCAAACAATGTTTGCATCCCTCTTGTATCATAGCACATAGAATGCAAGCAGGGAACCAACTTGCACCATGTGTGACCGACAGTTAGTGGTTACCAGTGGTTACCGAAAGCACTCCAGATGTAAGAGACAGTTGATCACAATTAACACATCAGTGCCCGGCTACCACAGTGGCTCCCATTATACTGATTTCCCCTTAATTGACACACAAGCCATCTGGCCAACTTCACCTTGCCTGTAATCACCCATGCCACCATGGAGGCCATGTCTGCTATCTCATACCACTGACACTTTCCACCCTGTATCTCTGATTATTCCACTGTCATCAGCAGCACATTATCTCTAAAACATTCTACCAGCCCTATAATCCCGTCTGCCGTTCCACCAGAAGCCTCATGAAATCGGCAATAACTAACCACTTGCTTCCGTTTTGGTTTCATATTAATCCGCTGGGATGTGAAGAGAAGTTTTTGTAATCCCTGTTTATATGTTTGTGGTTGATTTGATTAGTATTGTTTCCATGCAGTCGCAGGATTTTACAGAGATAATCTCATCAATGATTAAGGGAGACATAAATGGTTCTCGATCATGCCTCTCCTCCTGTGGCCAGGCTGTTATTGCAGCTATAGATAAACATGTCTACCATCACCAGACTGTATCTTGAAGTTCAGTCTCAAACAAATAATTTATCTTGACTAAGAAACACCATCTGTATGTCATGTTCAGATATATTTTGTTGGGATTATACATGTATGCATTATGATTCTGTGTAAACCCTCAATGCACTAAAGTTTCAGTGCTGACGGCGCCATGGTCCATTGGACACATACCCAACTGTGGATTCGAAGGTCGTGGATTTGAACCCTGTTGGGGCAAGAAATTTTAATGACCTTCCCAAGTGCAAAGTACTAATGTCCAACCCATCAAGAAGAATTTACTCAGAAGTTCCCTTATCAATGCTAAATTATCTTATAAGTTTAAACTTGATTTAACTTCAGTGCTAACCTCAAAAATGCAAAAATAGTTAGCATTATATATAGGACCTCATGACCTTTGACATATTGTGCTTGCCAACTGAATTAACATGGCAACTCTTTAAGTTTTACTCTCTTTTGAATGTGCATTATTGCAGAGTTTTAATTTTTAATGGATGTATTGGTTGAATCATCTTCTTGTGACTTGATTGATAACAAAAGAAGCCAGTAGGGTTACCACACAACAGCTTTGCTACACATTTTAGAACAGTGGCAAAAAAAAAAAAAAAAAAGACCTAACTCAGCTCTCCTGAATAAAGAGTAGAAAAGATATGAATTATTAATACAGAACACTTAGAGGCTTGATTTCTTCATCAGAATTCTATGACAGACATTTGAAGTACAGCTCCCTGAGGACTATGAACTGGGCCTTCTCTATTGAACAGTGTTGTTGCACCCAGATGACATGCTCTTAAAAGAGATGAAAAATCAGTAGGCCCTACCATTGATGTCATTAATGTTATACCTCCAATTTCCTACACTTCCCTGCATTGATATTCATTTGATTTATCAACTACTTGCTTTTCAGTGACTGGGAAATATATATTTTTCAGTTTTAGTTTCGGTTTAAGCATTTTTTTTTTTTGCCAAAAAAAAAATTTAAAAAAAATTCATATGATCAAAACTTGTGACATTCAAAATTTTAAAGCGACATATTTGGAAATTTAAGTGTGACAATTTCTGTATAAATATGACTATGGTACAAGGCCCCTCCTTTCTCAATCACCAGCTAAATTTTACCCAATCATTAAAGCTTTAAAGACCTTGCCCTGTGTTTGCAGAAATATAGATATTTGAAATATTGCTATTTGGTTCAAAAAGAGTCAAGTATGGTATTTGAATTTTAGCCTGAGATCCTACTTAAGTTCTGTTCAAGAACTTGAGGCCTTGTGACTTTTTTGGACCTTAAGTCAAATAAACAAATATAAATGTAGCACTATAATGATTTTTGGTCCATCATGTTGGATTGGTAATAATATTTAGCATTTGCAATTTTTCATTAATTAAATTCAAGATAGCAAATGGGATCTACAGAAATCTAAACATTTCTTCATGCCACTCAGCTATTAATTTGCATTTTAATTGTAATCATCTTAATTGAGTATGTCTAAGAAATTTCCTTTTGGTTAACGGAATTAAAGTTTGCTACAGGGCCTGCAGTTTTTACTAGGGCCCCAAATGCACGTCATGAATGTTGCAGTGTATATGTTGTATTTATAAATGTTTAGACAGCTTCATATATTAATAACACACATCAAAGAGTGTGTTTACGGTTCCAATTGTCATAAATTTCAGGTGCATCCGTTTGGTGTATTATGTAAACGGATGTCAGAATTAGTGATAGTAATAAAAAGCAATCATATATAAACAAGATTGAGATAACACAGACTGTTTTGAGACTATGACAATTGTTAATCAGTAATTCAGCCTTTATTTTATATAGATTTGTTTTGACATATTGGCAAACAGAACAGACCCAGATCAGACAACTCCTATACATCCTTGTCTTCTCTGTTTTCTCATAAAATAGTGTGGCTGACAGATTCTACACAGTCTTCTGTGGCAAAGAAAAATTCATATTTTCGTAAAATTCTATTTAAAGATCAATTAATTAATATTCATCAAATCATAATCTTGTACATGAATATTCATGAGGTAAAGGGTTAAAAAAAAGCATTTAAGGTGAAAAAGCTGTCTGATCAGGGTCTCTTTTATTTGCTCATACAATAATTTACCTCACAATTTCTACACAATCTGAGTAGCCAAAATATCCATTATTTCATATGCAATTTAAAGTTCAGTCAATTAACCCTTTCCTTCATATAGACTCATTTTGGACGCGCTCAATAGGTACCACATAAAGCCTGATCTGCAGAAAACCACAGTTAAACCTTACCAAATTTGATTACAAAATCCTCATTTCCAGACCACTGAGGAGCAGCGAACAGCATAAAACCTGATCAGCCTCGCAGGCTGATCTGGTTTTATGCTGTTCGCATAGGTCTTTTCATGGTGTCCTCTATGAGGGAAAGGGTTAATATTCATCAAGTTATAAATTTTGCACATGAATATTCATGAGGTAGAGGTTTAAACATGTCTGTGTTTTAAGGTCTTTGTGTCTGTTTTAATATTACTAGAACTCGGTTGTGGGGGTACAGACCACCTTCACTAATAGCTCTCTAGATTTCTGTTTCTCTCTACCAATATTCGATCAGTATTTGTCATTTTCTGCATTGATATATAATTATATGCACATCAATTAAAAAAAAACGGTTAGAAATACATTTGCATTGTCTGCATAATTTTGGGCACGTGAGATATTTATACCCAATATTACTGACTCTATGCAGCAAGTCTTAAAATGTAAGGCTTCTATGATACTTGAAGCATACCCTGATATACTGCAAACCATAAAGAGCATATCGCAGTATGTACCGCAATATATTGCTGTATTTGATCATACTGTAATTAGGGCTATTTCAAAATATATCACGTTTCTGTGAAATTAATAAGCTGATTAAATCAAAAATATTTTTATACAACAAATGCTCTGAGCTCGAGTTTGCTGTATTTCTATACATGTAGTCATTTAGAATGATCTCCCCTGACATGGACTTGATTTTCAGTTGTTTGTCGGTGATCGCTTTCGGTATGTTTATTCTGTATCTTGGTACAATATAGACTTTAGTATCGCAGTATAAAGGTATACAACAACAGCCCAATTAAATTGATAGCCTGTTTATCTGCAGTTTTGACCACACAAAACAAAGAAGTCCCACCCCTCTGTTAACCCCTGTAAAAATAACTCCCATCTCATAGAAAACATTATACCACCCAGTCTTTCTAAGCCATTGTTTTCCAATGATGTAGCAGTGATACACTTCATGTACACGTATCGTATCGTGATAACATAAGTCACTGATACTTCCTTGACATTATTTATTTGCATGAAAAGCTTTACTGCATGGTTTTAATAGGAGCAGTTTTCCGAAATTGTAAAGAAGTATGGCAAATTTACGCCTAGGTTGTCGCTTACAGTGTGATTTATTAACCATTGATAATACATTTTTTTATGCCTGGTATCATGACAGAACAAATTTACAGGGGTTTTGATTTGTATTTCATGATAATCATCACAATTTGTATACATCGGAAGTTAATGAGTCGTAAACCCACCCAATTTGCTCCACTGTGGCATGCATTTATAAACATACATACAAAAAGCAATGTAACAAGCGCAAAGGGTATAAAATTGTCAGTTTTTACAACAGTTTTGGCCATTTTCTAGTCGTAGTTGTACCTGCAGTCTTTGTGTTTTCTCTTTTGTATTTTTATTTCATTTATAACTTTTGTTCACACAAAAGAAATGGCAGACATACTTTAAGTGTCAACATTCTTGTTGTTGCCTCTAATGCATTCATTCATTTTGACATTTTTTTCTGGGGATTGCAACACTATGAAAAGAAAAGATTTTTTTTTTATTGAAACATTTTTTATCTTTGGTGTGGACTTCTAGTTGGACGTTTTATATGACATGATGCTAGGTTATTCACGGAGCCCAAGGACAACCCAAGGAGATAATGAAGTTCTTGCATATTTTTCTGTGTTAATATTTTAACTGTGATAACTGTCTAGAGGTACTTAGGGAATGCAATCCTGACAGAAAAAATCCAAATGAACCGAAGTCAGAGGTGCTTGGCCTTAAAGGCGTTCTCTGTCAAAACTGCTGCACCATGCACAATACGCCAGAATGCAAACACACACAACATCTGCAATTACAGAATATTTATCTTTACATGTACAGCAGATAGACCTATCTTATTTTCTTTACAATGTTTATCTAAATTTCATTAATAATTTGATAACATGAGAATTTATTACATTTTCAGAAGCAAAGAGACAAAATTCTCTTGCACTTCTATTGCAGCTTTAAGGAGCAAGCATCAGTATGACTCAGATGAATGCGTTCTTCTCAATAAGTCCACGTTATTGATTTTTTGCTCGGTTAATTCTACGGTCACTTGGTCATTCTCCAGACGGTGACATAAGCTGTATTATGGGTTTTTATCACCTCGTTGGCTTCAGAACCAATCGGTCATCACTGTCTCTTTCCATGTCACCTTTTGTGCTATTTATAGATTTCCCATTCGCTATATTTAGACTATTGATATTTGTCGTCTGCTCTTATGATGATGAGCATCTGACTCAGACGTAAATTTGGATGCGGCTGGAATATTGTTTGTTTGAACAGGATTTTAATGGAAATCACAGAATGGAATTATAATTTCTATAGCATTCAAATACAAACATTAACCTTTGACTGAAAGCAGACGTAAATTTTTCCGTGTGTTACAATTGGATACTTTTCCTTTCCAGTCCATAGGATATGCCTGAGCGCTATAGCCTGGGATTTTCAGAATTATTGAACAAATTGATTCACCTCAAAGAAGATGATTTAGACCAGTCTATAAAAGCATTATGGGATATTTCTCTATCACATTCCAGTGATTGTTTGTTTTCTTTTGTTGCTTTTGAGGGAGTTAAAATAAAACATGTGAAGACAAAAGAGTTATTTCTGGAGGTAACAGCTGATGACAGGAAATAAAATTTTGTTTCGCCAAAACGTGAGGTTGACGTTAGATCAGTATAATATTCTAAATGGATTTTAAACAATCTCTCAGAAATAAAGGTAAGAATTCTGTCTTTTGCGTTGGAATTTGAAGAAAATATCTCTTTTATGATTTATACTCATTTTGCTTTACAAAGTGTATGCTTACATTCAGGACTGGATCAAAAATTTAATATATTCTGAGTTGGAAAGCAGGAGCCTTACTGTCATACATCTTTAAGAATTATGTTTTATGCTGCGGGTCTAATCCCAAGTTGATCAGTCCCCTGTGGCCAAGTGGTTTGAGCATCTGCCCAAGAATTGGGAGGTCATAGGTTCGTTCTTCAGCCGCAATATACCAAGGTTGTTAAAAATGGTACTGGTATAACTCTCTTGTAGTGCCAGGACTGGTGTGCCCAGTGTCAGGATAATGTGACTGGGTGTGGTATCATGCAATATATGTCTATGGTGTGATACTTCCGTGTGACAGCACTATATCTGTCTCAAGTTGACATAGTCTTCAAATGACTTGAATACTGTCTGGAAGTTAAACCCAACAGACAAACAAGAAATGAGAACTTCATATTTGATATACTGATATTAATTTTCAAGAAATGTGACACTGATAATACCTTCTTCACAGAGGTGGGGGGGCTATACTGTGAAATCATTAATTTTCGTGGGACACTAATTTTCATTGATGTCGTGGTGGGTTTTATCCATGAATATTAATCCCCACGAATACTTGTCTCTTATATACACCTCGCGTTTTGTAGAACAGAGATCCACAAATAAATGTACCCACAAATTTCACTTAGGTACATAATCAACGAAAATTAATGTCAACGAAATTTAATGATTTTACAGTATTGGAATTACACTCATTAGTCTTGTCATGTCACCCCCCCCCTGTCAGATTCCTATACTTACTTGACAATTTAAGATGAGATGCAGGGGATATAAATTACCAATAGTGATAAGTTTTCAAGTTTTAAACTTGAAATTACTCTTCATTAAAATTGGAAACTTCAGATTTATATCAGTCTATAAAAGAATGTAAACCGTCCCCGGTGGCTGAGCGGTCAGAGCTTATACCTTGGGAAGTCGTGGGTTTGATACCCGGCCACGACATACCAAAGTCATAAAAAATGGTACTGTTATAGTTCCCTTGCTTGGCACTCAGCATATAAGGGTAGTTGCAGGACTGGTTGGTCCTGGTGTCAGGATAACGTGATTGGGTGTGGTATTATGACACATGTCTACAGTGTGATACTGCAGTGTGGTAGCCCTATATCTGTCTCAAGTAGACATCGTCTCCAAATGACTAAAATACTGTCAGCGGAGTAAAACCCAACAAACAAACAAACACAAGCATGTAAATAGACTGTCTAAATTCTACCTTGACCTTTTCCACCAATCTGCAAATTGTCTTGCGGATGATTCAGCCACAGTTCCCAAAAATTCATCATCAGACAATTTTGGAAGCCTAGAAACCTGCATGCATGGTAATTATAATTAATGACACTGCAGTTTAATTAGCAGAAATAATTGCCACAGGAGGATCTCAAGAGAGATACAGCAGGAATGCATCTGCTCCATTAATATTTTTAAGATATTGAAGTTCATCGAAAGGTTCCGAATTTTGAAGATCTCAAAGCAGCTTGTTCACAGATGATCGGTAGAAATTCAAAAGGTAGTTTTCTGCCCTCCATCTTTAACCCTTTCCCTCATATAGACTCATTTTGGACGCACTCAATAGATACCACATAAAGCCTGATCTGCAGAAAACCACAGTTAAACCTTACCAAATTTAATTACAAAATCCTCATTTCCAGACCACTGAGGAACAGCGAACAACATAAAACCAGATCAGCCTGCGAGTTACTGGTTTTATGTTGTTCGCATAGGTCATTTCATGGTTTCCTCTATGAGGGAAAGGGTTAATGTTGGTGAAGTCATTTTTTTCCTGACAAATAAGCTTTGCAAAATTAATGAAGGTCACATTACATAGGAGAACATTTTTTTCTTAAACGCAACTTCGGTGACATCGGTTAAATATAGAATACGGTATCCCAGAAGCAAGTGTTGTGGTACCACATGACCTGTTCTTTAAAAATTGGCGTCTTCACCAGTTTGTAAGTTCAGCCTGTGAAGTAATCTAATGCATGAAGAGTGAATGTGATCAGCCAATTGATAACATTAAATGAAAATAGAAAATCTTAAAACAGTTTTTATAATTCTAAATATAGTTTCAATACCCTCTGTGACGGTATTGTCTGTGATGGGGAAACCACGCATTTCTTTTACAATCAAGGATGGTTGCATTCGGTGACATTGCGTCTGTAGATGAGTATTGATAGATGTATTATTTTATTATTATACTCACATATAGTTAAAAATCAAATTCTTATAGTCAGTGAGAACAAGCTGCTTTAAGGCTAGTATTCTCTTTTATCTCTCAGAACCCTGTCTAGTGTTTGATTATATAGAAATATATTTATTGTGTATTGAGCATTTCTTTCAGTCTGATGGGGCCCATTTCACAAAACTTTGTACAAAAAAATATTCGTAAGTGTAAATTCGCAGATGTTAAATAATATTTTTCCTGTGAATTTTTCTTTATAAAAAGTGTTGTATTTGTATCATGCAGTAAATTGGGTCAACTTTCGTTATGTTTTACTGTTCAAATAAGACAATAGTAGACAGTGCTATGTAGATTTATGTAGACAACAGACTTACAACTAAGATTAAATTTGTTTGTACAAAGTTTAGCAAAACAGTCCCCTGAAGTCTGTTGCAGAGAGCATTGCGAATCATTAGAAGGAGTCTGAACTTGATGACCCACACCATTGGAGAGATTTATTATAAGCCTGCTTTGAAATAATTCCCAAATCCTAGTAGAAAAAACCCTTAAAAAAGCATAACAACCATTCTTAATTTCAGGTTTAAAACCCACTGCCCTACTTCTAGATTGTTAAATTAAACGGGGGAAAAAAATTAAAGAAAATTGGTCATTAAGTGAGATTTTTTGTGAGGCAGATTTGAGAGCCTCAATCCATCATTGTGAATATCTTGGTACATCAAGAGGGCTGTCAAACATGGTTTAAGTACAGTGCAGTACAGTCTCTTGTATGCCCCCAGGATGGTTGGGGAGTAAAGCGCATGTGATTTGGTTATGGATCTAGAGTGCTGTATAATAACACATTTTACATTTTGACGATGGTCAATTAATTATTTTTTTAAGACTTTTTTTAAAATTAAACGATGACGACAGGATTATCATATTGTCATCGGGTTAAATTACATCATCATCATCATCATCTTCATCATCATCATCATCTCCTTCTTCTACTTATTTATCAATCTTCATTCATCCATTACTTCTCCTTTTTTCCTCTTTTGCTTCTTCTTCTACCTTTTTTTTTTTACCGTTTTTTCTTCGATTTCAACATCTTCTGGTGCCTTGATGGTCGAGAGAGAAAAGACCACTCACTCAGCCCCTCACCACGTGGGTTCGAGTCCCGGCAGAGCCTTTCGGATTTTCATGTGAGGAAGCCTTCGAACTGGCTTGCAGTAGGTCGGTGGTTCTATCCGGATGCCTCCGTGCATTTGGGGTCTTCCGCCACCTGTAATTAGCTGGACGTCGCTATATGACTGTAATACTGTCACAGTGACGGTAAACTCAATAAATAAATAATCAATCAGTCAATTTTTCCTTTTTTCCCCCTTTTTTTTATTTCTACTTCTTCTTTTTCTACTTCTTCCTTTTCTGATTCTTCTACTTTTTTTCTTTTTCCACTTCTTCTTTATCTTTCCTATGATCATCATCATCAGCAGCAGCAGCAGCAGCAGCAGCAACATGCTATGAAACAGTACATGCAATTAATGAACTATAACATATCAACTATACCTGTGATGGATATATATACAATAAATGTGATGGGTAGTTCTGATTTTATAGAGTGACTCATTTTGTCACCTCAATTACAGTGAGTCTAAATTTATCCTTGCAAATCTGTCTAGGGAGTTTCCTTTTTGTACCTGTGTACATGCATACATGTATACCTGTGACTAATGCACTGTTTACATTTAATGTGCATGCTGTCTTTATATAATCTACATTTAAGAGAGAGAGAGAGAGAGAGAGAGAGAGTATAATTGGTGTCAATTCATATGGTTCTTTAATTACTGAATCTTAACATTGATAAGTTTAAATATTACCCTCTTGTAATGGGCTTAAAAAAAACTGAAGTGAAAGAATATCATAGTATAGGAATACTTCATGTTTTCAGCTGTAATTTTGATGACTGGTGCAATTTAGTGTGCAATAAAACATCTATTTATCTTTGTACTCATTACCAGTAAAACCTGCTTCTATAAAACAGAGATTGGAAAATATCTGAGTATGTCATAATTTGCAGGTATGATATATTGTGTACACCGAGTGACGGGGTACATCCTGCTGCACCATGCAACTGTATTGATAAATGTATTATGTTTTAAAGGGACGCTTCCCCATTAGTTTATGTGGAATTTGTAGAAATTCATATTTTCTTTGTTTTGTTGATTTTTCAGCATAGAACATTTTTTCTATTCATTTAATGATAAAGAAAATTAATAATATGTATTGGTTCCAATATGAAAATTATATATAATGTAATGCAATGTTTCATCTATATTAACATTGTGGCTATAAAAATAAAACTCATTAGAAGAGAATAATAGGTTTATATTTGAGTATTTTTACTGATTTTATTTCTTTGATCAGGCCTTATGTTTTTGAAAATAAGAATGGTACCTAAGTATGATTTTCATACTTAGACTCAAACCATGCCCATTAGTTTCAGTAGGAATTTGAGTATGACACTCAAATTTGAGCCTGAGATCATATTTAACCCTTTCCCTCATATAGAATCATTTTGACGCACTCAAAAGGTACCACATAAAGCCTGATCTGCAGAAAGCCAAACTCAAACCTTACCAAATTTAATTGTAAAATCCTCATTACCAGACTACTGAGGAGCAGCGAACAGCATAAAACCTGATCAGCCTGTGAGTTACTCGCAGGCTGATCTGGTTTTATGCTGTTCGCATAGGTCTTTTCATGGTTTCCTCTATGAGAGAAAGGGTTAATTATTTCAAGAACACGGGCAAGTTCTTTAAATCTCAATCATATATTCCAGAAATTATCATTTTAAACCTCATGCAGCCTCTTTTTACGAAGTAGCAGTTTTATACTTAATACATGTCATATGTCACATATATAACATCTTGTCCCAGCGTTTCTTCCGTGCCATATTGGCAACCATGCTATAGCGGGGGTATTGACGTCACTTTCGGTGCTATATATAGCTCTTAGCTTTATAATTCAGTCAATAATTCAGTAGATGATCCTTTAAAACCAAGTATGATGTATATGTATATAAATGTATACACCAGGATTTTCTCAACCATGCATTACCTCATCTCATTATATAGCTACGTATTCATGATCTTAAATTTAAACATCCTTTATGCGATCATTACTTGACTGCCAATCTTATGACGTACCTTACGTTTTAATGTGAATTTTATTGCGTTTTTCTTTTTATTACAATTTCAGTCAGTGGATTATGAAGAAGAGATCTCGTGTGATATTTTTCATGTACTGTTAAATGTGTCTCGATTATAAGTTACATTCATTGATTAAATACTGATTTAAGGATTAATTGAAGGATTTTCTTGGTTTGTTTAATCCTGTGGTTATCGGTTGCTTGGTGTTAAAATAATGGATGTGTGAAACAGGTTGTGTTGAGGTAGGTGACGTCAGGATAAACATTGGCTAAAAGCTGAGAATTAGATATCTTAACCCTTTCCCTCATAAAGGAAACTATGAAAAGACCTATGCGAACAGCATAAAACCAGATCAGCCTGCAAGTAACTCGCAGGCTGATCAGGTTTTATGCTGTTCGCTGCTCGTGCAGATCAGGCTTTATGTGGTACCTACTGAGTGCGTCAAAATGAGTCTATATGAGGGAAAGGGTTAAGGATGTTTAAAATTTCTATTTATTTAGAATATAGTATATATCAGAGAATTAGATATCTTTAGGATGTTTAAATTTCTATTTATTTAGAATATAGTATATATCTGAGAATTAAATATCTTATGGATGTTTAAATTTCTATTTATTTAGAATATAGTATATATCTGAGAATTAGATATCTTATGGATGTTTAAATTTCTATTTATTTAGAATATAGTACATATCTGAGAATTAGATATCTTAAGGATGTTTAAAATTCTATTTATTTAGAATATAGTATATTGATATCAGAGAATTAGATATCTTAAGGATGTTTAAATTCCTATTTATTTAGAATATTATAAGTATATTGATATCAGAGAATTAGATATTTTAAAGATCATATCATTGATTTGAATCATGACAAATGTGGTGACAAATGTTACTGACCATGATTCTAAATGTTGACATTTTTAAGCTTTGTAAAAATCAGTTAATTAGACAGTAATAGGACCATTATCAGTTCAGGTACAATTTGAACTCTAAATTTGGTATGGGATAAGATCTAATAGCTTCTTTCTTTTGATAAAAAGTTGTAAGCAAATATTTTCAATAGAAATACCAGAACAGTAATGGATATTTCTTATTTGAAAGCAAAATACAGTAGAATGTTTAAGTTAAGTCCTTGGAAAGTTCATTATGAGTCACCTTCTTTGAGTATATTACTGTTTATTGATTAATATTCCCCCACCCAACCGTTGAATCTAACCACTATTATTAACAAAACAGAACTGGAGTTTAAACTTTTTTAATAATTTAGATTTGACAGAAAACAAATACCATGTTTTGAATGATGAAGTCTGTCAATTTTACCTTACACATGAAGCTCTAACAAATATTAACACAAAGTTTTTATACTTCTTTCAAATACTAATATTTGCTCAAAGTGTTCAAATACACAGGTATTTACCTGTATTCTGGTAACACCTGTGTAATGATAATCAGATGCTTGTCTGTAGAATTAAATTTTAAAGTTGTATACCTAGTATAAAGTGACAGTGTGCATTTATATTTCTTTGGTGCATTAGGATAATATAAAATGTTCAACTGCCCCACCCATATGTTTTATGTTCCCACCCACTTGTTTCTTGTAAAATTCTGCTCCATAGGCGACAGTGAAACTAAATAATATTTTTCCTTTTATTTGTGATACATCTATTGTGGTTTAAAACTTGTGTCAGAATGACTCAAATGTGTCTGTGGTTATGTGTTTGAATATATTTCATTACAGCTTATTTATGGTGCAGTACAATGTAACAGCACTGTACCCGTCTCTACAGACATGGCCTCGAAATGACTTTTAACACCCAACAAAGAATTGCTATTGATAATTTTTTGTGAAGAAATACTATTAGTAGCCTGAGAGTATGAAGAGGAGTGATCTATGAATGAAAAACTGAAATATTGAATGTCATTGGGAAAAATAAAAAAAAGATAAAAAAAAAAAAAAAAAAAAAAAAAAAAATTGATTGTTAAGTGATCTCCCCTTTTCCATATTTTCAGACACAGTCAATGGTAGTCGGCAGAAAGACAGTTCCGATGAGAGTTCCAGAGGGAGACTAGGTGTTCGCCGTGTATCGTCTTCACGTCTTGCCAGAGAAACAAGGGAAGATAAATACAAGAATGGGGATAAACAAGAAGTAAGAGTTGTCTCCCCTCTTGGATTGTTTATGTTAACAACCAAAGGGGCTCGACACATGAACATAAGATTTTTTCCAATCTTATGTTTATGTGTCGAGCCTCTGTGTTACCAACCAAGATTGTTTTTGTTTTGTTAGACTCCCACTTTTGTTTTTTGATGACAGGTTATTAATTGCATTTTGGGTTGTCATAATTTGCATACAATATCATTTATCATTTTGATATATATTAGAAATTTATGACCCCTAACCCCCCCCCCCCCCCCCCCCCCCCCCCACCAAAAAAAAAAAAAATTCTTTAAATTTTGTTTCTGGTGCTTTTTAAATGAGTTACTGTGTGCCCATTTTGAGATGATATTGCATGTTTCATGTGTTGAAAGTGTATTTTGTCAATATATGATTTGTCATGTTTTGTTGGAATGTATGTTGTGACACAGATTACAGTCGGCTTTCTGTAAAGGTATACCATGGGTGACATTTGATTTACAGTAAAGTCAGTAGACATTGAGACTGTAGTAAATCAATCAGAAAAAAGTATGAAGACATCCTGTGTCGGCTTTCTAGAGAGTTCTTTACCCACTAAACATGACTTCCATGTATCCTCAAAACTGAAAAATTGGGTAAAAAGAATAGGGAGAATAGCAAAATGTACCTTCAATTTCAATGTAGTTTATTAATTAATTAATTAATTAATTAATTAATTAACTATATATTGAAAACATATTTATGGTACAGCTCTCTTATCATGCTTTATTATCGCTCTCCAAGCCTTGATTCAGGGTTATATTAACTGTATTTATATAGCCAGCTGGCAATCCACCTAAAGTCAGCTGAATAAGAAACAAAAATAAAATTTGATGTTATTGGCAATCCAATAATGAATGACGTCTGCACTGTTAATATATAACCCTTTCCCTCTATAGACTCATTTTGACGCCCTCAATAGGTATCACATAAAGCCTGATCTGCAGAAAACCACAGTTAAATCTTACCAAATTTAATCATTAAATCCTCATTTCCAGACTACTGAGGAGCAGCGAACAGCATAAAACCTGATCAGGCTGCGAGTTACTCGCAGGCTGATCTGGTTTTATGCTGTTCGCATAGGTCTTTTCATGGTTTCCTCTGTGAGGGAAAGGGATAAATATATGGTAGTTTGGCAAATCAGTGGAGTCTGGGGGATTGGGTAGCTACATTAGTAGAAAAAGCAATGTTATAAACCAAAATATAATAAAAATGAATTAATATATTAAATATAAAATATAAATTAATATTAAAAAAAAATATATGAATTAATTTAGTTTGCTTATGTTATTGAAAATAATGTAAATCTTGTCTTTTTTGGGGGTGGGTAGGGGGGCTTTGTAAAATTTATGTTACAACATTTTGAAGAAATTGAAGCTAGTGTGATATGAACGAGACATATTTGCCCTTGTTTGTTGTTGATGACTAATATCACTGATTAATACATGCTCGTGTTTTTGTTTTTGGTATGAAAAAGGGGTTTGCTTTGTCTTGACAATAATGAGAAAAAAAATCTGAAGAAGAAAATTTAGGCTGTATCATCATTT
>CM037789.1:21362402-21412402 GCA_021229015.1 Solen grandis
CATTTTTTTAATTAAGCCTGTCAAGGAATTGATTTTGTGAGAAATAGCTGTTGCACTTATACCTTGGAATAAGGGTAGTAAGTACTGCACAGAGTTCGGTTCCCAAACCAGTTGAATCTGATAGACAACTTTATCCATAATGATTAAGGGTATACAATGTAAAAACAGTAAAACAGAGAAATAGGGGAGAAAGATGTGATTGCAGCTGGTACCACAGTCGGTATAGCATTCGCCCTGTAAGTGAAAGGCCCCTTGATTCAAGTCCTGGTCAGACTGCACATTTTTCTCAATTTATTTACATTTATATCAAATATATTCCCAAGTGCATCAATATGTTCCCTTCAAAAGTGATAAATTGTCAATAGTTATTAAATACAAATTAAATGAAAAAGAACAACTGTCCAAAACCAACATCATTCAAAAATATTATTTCCATCATGGTGTCTTGAGTTCTCATTAGTATAATAAAATACAAATTTGGGAATAAATAATTCGCTTATATCAAAATGGATTATATAATTTTTATACCCCTGCAAACAAAGTTTGAGAGGGGGTATATAGGTGTCAGTCTGTTAGTTTGTCAGTCTGTCCGTCCCTCCCGAAAACTTGTGATGCAAACTACTTCCAAATTTCTTAACTGATTTGGTTCAAATTTTGTGTGTTCATTCATAATCAGGTGGAGAGCTGCTTGACATAAATTTCACTTGAGTTGCCTCTAGGATGGCAGAGTATTTTTGAATATATTCCTTTGTTTGATTCAGTTTTTTCTTGTCCAAAACATAACTCCAAAATTATACAAGGTATTGGTATTGACTTGAAACTTAAAATGTAAACAGATGGCCACAAGGAAAAGTGCAGTGTCGAAGAACTGTAACTCTACCTGGTCACATTTTTAAATTATCTCCCTTTGTTAAATTGCTCTTTTTTTCTTGTCCCGAACATAACTCAAATATTATACATGGTATTTACTTGAAACTTAAAATGTAAACAGATGCAGACTAGGAGAAGTGCAGTGTTCAATACTCTACACTTTTAAACTTCTGTGCCAAACAAGCTTAATTGACTCTCTATCCACTTTAAATAAAAACTTTACTGAATTATTACTTACTATCATAACCAATATACTATGTATAAAGGTTCTTACCTATGCTCCGCCTTGAGTCTGGCTTCTCCTGTATCAAAGCATTTTGCGGGGGTATTAAACACCTTCAGTGATAGCTCTAGGTTTTTTAGAATGTGATAAAGAAAATTTTGTTTGCATTAACACATACCTATTCTATTTCAAACAATCAGGTATCGTACAAATAAGTAAGTCAAATACTTAACAGGATTAAGATATATACACCCTATCATTGTGCAAATTATGGTCAAGGATTAAAGAATAGGACAAAAAAACACCGTGATAATTTGTTTTAGTAAAATATACAACTATATAAAATTTATATCTATATGACTGAAATACTGTCGAAGCGTCGGTAAACTCAAATAGTCAAGTCGAATTTATTTTAAACAGTTTTGCTTTTGATGAGAAAGTATATGTCATTTGCCTTTTTTTAATGGTTACATGAAATATAAGGTAAATATTGCCTCGCAAAGTGGCATTCAATCGTCTTATCCTGATACCGCTATACCAACAAGTCTTGAAACTTCCCTTATATGCTGAATTCCAAGCAAGGCTGTGGTGATAAAATTCAGTATAACACTGATGGCGATTGAACCTAACACTAAAACATCTCGTTTCTGAGGATGACGCAATGACTAGATAATAAAGTCAGCAGGTTGTTGTTGTTCATTGTTAAACAGGCCTTAATCATTGTACATGCAGTGTGTCGGTGACATCATAACATGACCAAAAGTGTGCCTTATGTGTGACAGCACATTAGCCCGGAGATCAAAGGGAATTACTGGCAGTTCATTGGATAAAGAAAGATCTCTTGATTCTTCAATATCCCCGACTTTATTGTTACACCAATCGATCAATGGTATACAAGCTGTCTCCTAAATTTATTATAATTGAGTATCTACGTAAAAAATATATCTATTTAATTGTCAGTTAAAGAAAACATTTAGCATGTAGCAAAAGTACAAATTATTGATACTTCCACAAGTGTGTAAATGCAGACTTTTGAAACCAAATTATTCTGTCTCGACGCATCATAAGCTTTATTGGTCTGTTCACTATGAGGGTCAAATGGAAAAACCCATTACTATATTTTTTTGTAATATGATGGGTTCCACCAATAGGTTGGCGTGTGATGTAAGCGTTGCTGATGATTAACTAAGAGGCTACATGCGTTGACGATGCTATTGAAATTGTAACGTTTATGCATTTATTTCCACAACTATAATTAAAGAGGTTCATGAAATTTTGTAACTATGCACAGATGATGTGCAAAGCAATAGTTTTTGTCATGTATATTAAAAATTAAACTAACACTAAGAAATCAAACTTTACACTGGTGGAGATATTTCATGGCCACATTATACATGCTCATCTCATTGGTGAACTTTGATAAAATACATACAAAAAACCAGTGCAACAATGTACAGGCGTTTAATCATGTGACTTCAAGGTCAAGGTAACAATGAGAGGTCAAAACTCACATAGGTGATATTTCATGTCCACTTTGTATCTCTTGTTTTGATTACTATGCAAACATGCATATACAGTAGAAGTCAAATATGAAGGGATTGACCTAAAAAAATTTGAGACATTGGGTCTTCAACTTATGTATGGGGCTATATCAATGGTCAAACTGTCAAGTTGCAAAATGTTGCTGGCGTAATTCAATATAAGCTAAGTATTGAGTACAGAGTTGATAATGTGTCTGATATCCAGATGCACGGGCTGGGAACCAGGTCCCTCACTAACCAGTGATCAGCGGAAGTATAAGATAGAAACAAATCGAAGCAAATTTTCATTTGATATATTATAGGATGCAGATTTCGTGTAATTAGCACCTGTCATACAGTTGAAATTGTCAATTTGGTCCCAGCCAAGGCAGTCGTAAAGGTGTGAAAAATATTATTTCACAGCCAAAATGCTTCAACTTATTTATGGTAAATTGTTCTTGAATTAATATGTTCGACTGCAGAAAAACATCAACTCATTGAAAAATTTGACACATAAAAGTTCAACTCATGAATGGGTTTTTCTTATGAATATATAGAGGAAAATATCGGGACTTTTATTTTACTTCGACACAGCGAGAAATTTGACTCCTCAAAGTTTGACACATAGAAATTCTACTGTATGAAGAGCTATGAACTAACAAATGTCCAGGGATGAGGGTTTAAGTCATGTTACTTCAAGGTCAAGGTCACACTGAGAGGTCAAATTTCAGGTAAACTTCCTCTAATCTTGATTCCCTGGTAGACTTTTATAAGACACTGCACATTTACAATGACAGTAAAACAATATTTTAGTCATGTGCCATCATGGTAACTCTAATGATATGACCTGTGTTATTTCTGACTAATTAATATAGAGGGTGGGTCATGCCATATATTATTAAGAGAAACCTTTAATTTATTATAACAGCTGAGTCTAGCATTCTTGGGTTTTCATTGCATGAATGGATTTAAGATAAATTACAGGCAGGATTGTAAGGAACATATAAAGTGCTTGGGGAATGAAAGGTGTTAACTCTAGGAAGAATTTTGTAATGTTGACAGAGTTTAAGATTCTGGTGGATGATGATGTTGCCTTTTTTGCCCTCGATCACTTCAATAGGACAAAACAACAAATTTGCTTAAACGCATAATAACATGCATCAGAATTGCTGTGTTTTGTCATGTTTGTTTTCAAATGGAAAGTTCTCTCTATAAATTAAATCCACAATTATTTTACACCAAATATTTATGCTCTTTCACTGAACATATCTCATGAGTGCAAAGATATCATAAAACGAAAACTCTTCTAATCAGCTTCACATGTTTGAAGATTTTTGTTTGTTTTAAAAGCCTGCTTCCTCAGCTTTATTCCATCTAGGATTAGTATTAAGATTACAATTAAGTTTCAAACAAGGCCTTTTTCACAAGCAGCATTTTTTGCCTGTTTTTAACACACAAAAAAAACCTTCATCTTATAGACTTTCTGTGGGCAAAGTGAAATGAAAAATCTTACATGAAAATATTTATTAGCTTGGTATCCCCGAGCATCTGCCTTGAGAGAGGGAGGTTGTGGGTTTGATCCCCAGCTGTGACATACCAAAGTCGTAAAAAATGGTACTGGTAATGGTGCTTGGTGCTCAGCATATAAAGGTAGTTCCAGAACTGGTTGGCCCGGTGTCAGGACAACGTGACTAGTACGATACTGTAGTGTGGCAGCACTATATATGTCTCAAGTAGATATTGTCTCCAAAACACTGAAATATAATCGTAAGGACATTAAATCCATCAAACAAAACAATCGCCAGTGAAAAGTACCTAATTTCATCTTTCTTAAGCTTTCAAAAATTATGATCCATTCGTACTTCCCTCTTTACAAAAATTTGTTAATTTGAGTAGTCTTTGAAAAATGAGAATGGAACTTGTCATGCATATTCATTGGTGGAAGTTCCATAACAAGTGAAAGGCACATACCCACATCGCCCTCTCTTTCTTGCTCTTTCTCTCTGTCTCTTGTCCTCTTTATTTCAAGTTTTATTTTAGGATTAAGGGCTCCTCATTTCTTAGGAATTTTAGTTTTAGCTTCAATATTTTAAGAAACTGCACTTCTAGTACATGAAACAATTTCTTTTAGCATACCCCATTAACAAAATGTACAGCCTCTGTAGTCTAGATGAGCAACAGTATTTAACATCTTTAGTGATAGCTCTAGGTTTGAAGATGGGGGCCATTAGCGAAATCAACGTTTTATTTTTGGATTGGTCAGTCTTAAGAGTGGGAAAGCAAAAAACAGACATTGCTGATTTGCATAACTACTACATCAGATTTTACTGCACTGTAACACCCCACACTCAGTAAGTATTTCAATGCAATATTGAAGTTACATCTTGACCCCAGGTATGCAATTTATGAATGGCATCACCACAAATAATATGAAACAACAACTTGAAAGTGTTCAAGAACACTGCGAGACTTTCGATGGGGTTATCCTTATCTTGAAACATAGAGCAAGTTCAACTGACATATTAATGATTAGAGAGTGGAGTTTTGGCATCATGCAACCATTGCCTCTACAAAGTTCAACCCTTCTGAGATACGTGGTTTAAATTTATAGCTATATTTCATGTAAATCCTGCCAACAGTCTCTCAGTATTTTCAGCACTCTGATTTTTTTAAACAAATGTTGTTCAAGTTATTGATGGTCCTTGAAATGTAATCTGACATCTCCACCCTTCTTGGTATTGGCCAATATGTGTTGGTGGCTTGTAGCTAGATATTGATCTTTCTAACATATTGGCTCTTTACTGATGACAGTTATTTAAAATCCTTGAAAAGACTATAATTTTTTAATTATGAACATTGAAAACATTTCTTTTTTTTAAGTCTCATTTATGTATTGGGAAGGCTAGGTTGGTTACTCTTCTTTCATTTCATTTTCTGTTATATATCAGAACAAAAAATTATTGTCAACGCTGGTTGTTCTAAGGGTTGAACGGTATACCGTACGACGATATACTGCGATATTTTCTTTACGGTACGGTTCATGGTACGCATCCAGGTCTGCATGGTACAGTACGGTATGGATAACTTCCAGGTTTTTTATTTTTCTTCTTTTTTTTTAACAGTGGCTTCCCCTCGGCAAAGAGGTGATATTTTTCACCTCCGAGAAATAAAAATTCCTCTAACAATACGATGTTCTCATCCATTAACTTAAAAGACAACAAAAGGGAAAGTAAATAACGCATAGTGCTCTACATTGCATATTACTTAAATGAAAACACTTGCTGTGGGCAGTTAAAAAATCAGTAAAAAGGCAGTCATTCTTGGAATGTTATCCAGTCAACTCTCATTCTTATGCTTCTAAATTATGCAATGATACGGAATACTTGGATAGTATCGTTCATAATGTTGGTTAATATCTTTCACGCTCTCTACCGGCTACTGTTTTACTGCTAACATTGCGTAATCATCACAATGGCGGCCAAATGCGATAAACATCAAGAATGTTTGATGACCTCTGTATTTTTTTAATCAATTTGATTGATTGATCAGTTTGCCTTTTGAGTAAAAGAGCGCAATTTCAACAGGTAACTATATGAAAGTTACTGATTTTATAAAATGGGATCAATTAAATGCTTTGATGCAAATTATTGCTAATCGAACGTCTAAAATCAAAACTTCATCCAATTGGAACTGTTTTTTCCTTGGTATAAATGTGGATGCTTCAACTTCAAGAATCATCTTTAGTGATTTCATTGAAAATTTTTAAGTTGTTGTCATGCTGACATTTATTATGGAATAAGCATTTAAAATAAGTCGTATAAGTTTAATTAAGTGTCTGCAATATATACAGCACTCTCATGTAGTTTTGATATTACTTTTGATTATTTAATGACGTTAAAACAAGATTTTTGTCAGTAAACAACAAATTAAATCATATAAAAAGTGTTTTAATGTGAATGACCTTTCTGATATTTTTTTAATAATGTAAAATTAAAAAAATAAATATTGTTTCTACAGAAAGCACAACTTCATTTGTATTTATTATGATAAAAAATAATATGTTAAACAATTATGAATTTATCTTTGTTTCTTAATTATTTATTTTTCATTTAAAGATAGGAAACAAGGCTGACAAAACTTAAAAGCCCGTATCGTGATACGTATGGTATCATGACCACTGTATCGCGATACGTATCGTATCGTTGGGTAAGCGTATCATTACACCCTTAGGTTGTTCATAGGTGACACTGTTGGTCCAGGGCTGCATTCATAAAAAAAGAATAATCAATATTTATTATACAATAATTGGGCAGTGAGTGATATAAATATCTTCTCATTGGTACTGACACTAAGGTATGACCAATTTGCTTCTGTGATGCCGTTATGACATCAGGCTAAGCATTTTTTATACAAGATCACTTGAACACTGTGTTGCCATTTTCATCAAGCTACCTTGCACTGAAGTACTTTGTCATTACATCTTTTAAAAAAGCTATAAAGGATGACTACAATATATTTTGTTATAGTGTAAATATATAACATTAGTGTTCCATTGTAAATCCTTCACTGATTAGCACATATTTATGGAAGTTCTTACTATAACAAATGAATATGTTGTGTACAACCCAGTTTGGGAACTAACAACCTGTCAGCTGATGATGCCAGAACTATCCTAACTTAATGATCTCAAGTTGTTTGGGAAACAAGTTCATTAAACTTATACTAAACCTTCTCAAGTTTCTAGATTGGACCAGTACTTTGTGCCTGGGAATGCCATGAAAAGTCAGTGTCCTCAATGGTGTTCAAATGCAGCAATGTCAGTTAACTACTAGACCCCATTGCCAGATGGAAATCTTTATCAAGGGTTGCTGAACAAAAGTAATTTTGGAATCCAGGCTCATGTGTATTCACCAATACAGGCTGCTTTGTACAGCTTTTCATCATGCTATTGTATTTAATTTAAAGGCAGTCCAGGGTTAATAAAATATAAGTAAATGAACTGTAAGTACTTCACTTATTCTGGTGATGCAATAGTCTGAACAATGTTGGTCTATGTCAGTGGAGTTCATAGACTGCAATGTGAAATTTAATATGAATGCATTTAAAGTTGAGAGAATTTCATGGACTAAAAGGTAGTACCAGACAATTTCCCGTGGCAACCTGCCAGTTTTTGTAATTACAGGAACATCATGATATTGGGATTCAATTCTCTGATATGTAAACAAGTTTAATTAAGGCACCCTCTGTTTTAATTCAGGTGTTTTTGTTCTCCTGAGTTTCAATCTGTAAACAACAGCATTTTCACCTGGAAGAGAACATAAATAATTACACAATATGATGTGTGATTTGGAAATATTTGCAGAATGGAAACATCAAAGTGAAAGGTTTAGATAACAGTGCCTTCATGTTGTATGGGTGGGGCTTGGAGAAGAGAAGATAGAAAGTTGGTATTGTTAAATCATGCTTAAATCAGCCTCTGCTTGGCCAAATCTCCACTTTTTTTCCTGTCAGTATTTCAAACCTTTTTATTTGCTAATAGGAGGTTCAATTATGCACTTTTTATAAGAGTAAAATACCATGAAAGTACAGGAAACTTCAGTTCAAGCTGCAGGAACTTCTCCTTTTTACAGCCTTTGTTATTATCTTGTCTCAAAGCTATAAAGGCTTACAGTGTAGTGTCCCATTAAAGCATGAAGAGCAATATCAAATGGTTGAAAAATAGACTTAGTTCTGATCTGTTATTTGTTTGATTGACTTAAGATGACTTACATGTTTAGTGTTTTCCAATATAGTGCAGTACCTGGAACTACACCTCACTTATGTAGAAATCTTTAATTAGGCACTACTTGCTACCGTTTGTCCCACTATTTTTAGCATATAGGGTAGTTCTTTTTAAGTCCAAATTTCATATCAGGTTATGTGAAAAACAAAGGTACTCCCAATACCGACTTCAAAGAAATGCCACTGTGGCCTAGTGACAAAAGTGCAACCAAATAAAAATACACACAAAAAGCACCTGGCAGAACTTCAAAGGTACAGTACAGGAAGAGATCAAAAGAAACTGACAGTCCCAAAAAAGTGTGTGGCATCAGGAGATATATTGGCATTCTTTGATGTCCGCTAACACACATTTGTCAATGAACTTCATAAAATGATTTTCTGTGGTGAAGATGCTTTAAGACAGCATAATTTGATATAATTTATTTTCGAATATAACAATGAGAGGGAGTCTTTATTTGATCCTTATTCCTTATTAAAGTAAACATAGACAAATATACAAATATGCAAACTGAAATGATGGTCCTAATGCAGTGTCAATCATTATAAGAGTGTATACTGAAATTATGGTCCTAACGCAGTGTCAATCCATTATAAGACTGTATACTGAAATATTGGTCCTAACTCAGTGTCAATCCATTATAAGACTGTATACTGAAATATTGGTCCTAACTCAGTGTCAATCCATTATAAGACTGTATACTGAAATATTGGTCCTAACTCAGTGTCAATCCATTATAAGACTGTATACTGAAATATTGGTCCTAACTCAGTGTCAATCCATTATAAGACTGTATACTGAAATATTGGTCCTAACTCAGTGTCAATCCATGATAAGACTGTATACTGAAATGATGGTCCTAATGAAGTGTCATTCCATTATAAGACTGTATACTGAAATATTGGTCCTAACTCAGTGTCAATCCATGATAAGACTGTATACTGAAATGATGGTCCTATTGGAGTGTCAATCCAATATAAGACTGTATACTGAAATGATGGTCCTAATGGAGTGTCAATCCATTATAAGACTGTATACTGAAATATTGGTCCTAACTCAGTGTCAATCCATGATAAGACTGTATAATGAAATGATGGTCCTAATGAAGTGTCATTCCATTATAAGACTGTATACTGAAATATTGGTCCTAACTCAATGTCAATCCATTATAAGACTATACTGAAATGATGGTCCTAACTCAGTGTCAATCCATTATAAGACTGTATACTGAAATATTGGTCCTAACTCAATGTCAATCCATTATAAGACTATACTGAAATGATGGTCCTAACTCAGTGTCAATCCATTATAAGACTGTAAAATGAAATATTGGTCCTAACTCAGTGTCAATCCATGATAAGACTGTATACTGAAATGATGGTCCTAATGAAGTGTCATTCCATTATAAGACTGTATAATGAAATGATGGTCCTAACTCAGTGTCAATCCATTATAAGACTGTAAAATGAAATGATGGTCCTAATGCAGTGTCAATCCATTATAAGACTGTATAATGAAATGATGGTCCTAACGCAGTGTCAATCTATTACAACATTCCATGTATTATGAAATAATGGTCCTAATGGAATGAAAATCATTATCACACTGTTTTTGCATTTCAAGCAAAACTATTTACCATGCCCCATTTTAATGTAAAAGCCAATACCTTGTTAATTTCGTAGTGTGTTTAAATGAATTAATTTCATTTTCCCAGAGTTATAAAGTAGTCCAATACAATGTGGTATCTTTATTAAGACCCCAAATATAGCAATATTGTGCTTGTTAAACAAAAAAGATCTTGGGTTAAGGGTTTGATCAGTGTAATACTTTTATCTGCATTAAAGCAGCTCATTCACAGATGGTCATTGACATAGAATTTGATTTTTAACTGTATGTGTGTATTACATCTATCAGTACCCATCTACCCATTGTATTACATCTATCAATACCCATCTACCCATTGTATTACATCTATCAATACCCATCTACCCATCTACCCATTGTATTACATCTATCAATACCCATCTACCCATTGTATTACATCTATCAATACCCATCTACCCATTGTATTACATCTATCAATACCCATCTACCCATTGTATTACATCTATCAATACCCATCTACCCATTGCAACCATCCATGATGTTTAAAAATTGGTTGGTTTACCCATCACAGGCAATACCATCACAAATGGTATTGAAGCTATATTTAGACTGATTAAATCTATATTTAGATTCATCCACTTTACCCGCATGTGCTAACTTCATGGGATGAACTTATGAAATCACTACCATAAACTGATGAAGATGCCATGTTGCGGAACGTGTCCTTTGGGATATTGTGGGGATATTTTATTCTAAGTTAAACCGATTTTGTCGAAGTTGCATTTATGAAAATAGCATTTTCCTGTGCAATGTGACCTACATTGTTTATTTGTTAGTTAATTTGTCAGGAGACAAAGACTTCACCAACATTAACGAGGGAGAGTAGAAAATTATTTTTTTGCATTTCTACCAATCATCTGTGGTGAAAAAGCTGCTACAAAATGGGACACATACTGCATAACATACGGAGTAAAATGATCTGATTCAGGACTGATAGCAGAAATGTTCCCTAAGGTATATGCATAGCCACTAGTCTAATCAAATCACTCAGTTCTGTCCAACAGCTTTGTTAATTTCAATATTTTTTATGCAAATATTTCTGACATATCCTTAAGGGCATCATAAATATATGTTTGATGAAGGGTTGATGATGTGGGTTACTAATGGAAGTCGGATCCTGCTGAACACTAAGTCAAGTAAATGGCCAAATGTCAGATTCTGATGAACAATTTTAGTCAAGTGTACGGCCATAAGTTGGATCTAATGAACACTTTTAGTCAAGTAATCGGCCATAAGTCATACTCTGATGAACACTTTTAGTCAATTTACGGCCATAAGTTGGATTCTAAAACACTTTTAGTCAAGTTTTCAGCCATAAGTTGTATCTGATGAATACTTTTAGTCAAGTAATCGGCCATAAGTTGTATCTAATGAACACTTTTAGTCAAGTTTTCAGCCATTTGTTGTATCTAATGAACACTTTTAGTCAAGTTTACGGCCATAAGTAGGATTCTAATGAACACTTTTAGTCAAGTTTATGACCATAAGTTGGATTCTGATGAACTCTTTTAGTCAAGTTTATGTCCATAAGTCAGACTCTTATGAACACTTTTAGTCAAGTTTAGGCATAAGTGGATTTATACTTTTAGTCAAGTTTAAGGCCATAAGTCAGATCCTGCTGAACAAGTTCAAGTTCCTGCATTCCCATAGTAGCACAGATTTTCTCTCATTTGTAAGATAAACTACCAATCTACATGAATCAATATTGTTTCCCAGAAAAAAATTAGATTCTGTGTTGGTATAAACACAGACTTCTTTTCATGGATCACAAAACCAAGAGAACTAAAAACATCAACTGAGTCCTGAACATTCTGTTGACATTCCTTAAAGGTATCAGATACCAGTAAACTATCATCTATGTATCCACAATTACTATGGCCCAGTTGATGCAATTTAGCATAGACTGGTTTTAATAATTTTGTAAATTTTCTGGGTGCAAAAGCAATACCCATGGCTAAACAAGAATAACCCAGAATTTGACCTTTCCAAAAGAAACGGAGATATTTTTGATCTGCCTTATGGATACTCACAGAATAATAAGCATGAAGAAGATCAATGCTAGCCATGTAACAGCCTGGTTTTATCAGCTTTAAAGCAGTTTCTAAATTATCCATCTTAAAATGATGATATTCAATATGATTATTGAATTCCTTTAGATTTAAAATCATACAATATTCTCCATCCTTCTTTGGAATAGTGAAAATTGGAGAGATAAACTGCCCCTCTTCATAAACACATCTTTCAATTACATTCATTTGCAACAGCTTCTGAATTTCTTTATCAATGACAGCTTCTTCTTGTAAAGTAAACTCTTGAACAGGAGCATTTACTTGAATTGGTGGACCAGAATGAAATTCAATTTGACAATTCATAACAATTTCTAAAATATCAGGGTCTGAAGTTAATTTTCTCCAATTTTCACTAAACTCAGCCAATCTACCGGCTCTGAAAACTGATACCTGATCTATGCTGTTCTCTTTGCCTCTGGTTTCTGGGAGTTTTTTGGTATAGGCCTCTAGGAACCAAACTGGCCTTGTCCTCTTCCATTGCCATGACGATCATATGGGTCATATCTATCCACATATCTCCCCCTCCCTCGGGGACCACAACCTCACCAACCTCTTCTTGAGGAGACAAATGAACGAGAAACAGAGACGTTCCTTACTAATTTTGTTCATTTCCTGGATTTCCTTTATGTCCTTGACAATGTTCTCACCATACAACAAGTCAGTGTAGAGATTAGAGAAGACACACAAATGATGCAACTTTGGATCCATATCAGGCTTGTGATTCTCTCACCTTCTACAATTTATCCATTTATTTGCCTGTCCTAACAAACCAATTGCATTCATCCCCATCCCAAGGGAATCTTGATCAAAAGAATTGGCATGTTTATCTAAAAGCTTGACCAAATTGCATGCAACACTATTCTGAACTCCTCTCATCTTAGAATCTTCAATTTGAGTTCTTGGTCTCAAAATAGACCATACTCCAGGATTAACCTTAGTTTCCTTGAGGGATTCACAGTTCTCAGGTCTAGCAATGTCTTTCACAATTGCTTGATAATTTTCATCCAACATGCCTTCCATAACAGCTTCATTGACCATACCAGCAAGACTGTCATTGACAGATTTATCACAAGTGTCTGATTTCTTAAATTTCTTGGAAAACTGGCCAAAAATATCATCCTCAGTATCTTGCGAAATAGAGGCTGAACACTGATCATTAACTTGGGAAAGGGACTGCTCGTCATGATCGTAACCATCATCAACCTCAGTTTCATTGTCATAGCCATAATAGTCGCATTCGTTATACAAATCATCTTCTCTAGTGGTCAAAGCTTCCGGCAAAGCACTACCCGCAATCGAATTTTCTTTGCTTTGCTTGGAAAGCATTGCCGACGCCATTTTGCAATAGACACGTGCGTAGAAATTACCCAGCTAGCACGCGGAGTACAAGAATATAGTTCAGACTGGTTTACAGACCATTTTTCATAAGAACAATACACTGTACAACTAACTTATATAATTATCTAGACATGACAAAGGTGTAACTTCACTTAACTTAGTATGTGTACTCTGTACAGTCTAAAATAAACTCAATTCAACAGCTAAAACCATGTTGAATCAATATACATAAAAAAAATCCAAACTCTCACAAAAACAATCGAGTTTAAGATAGTAATAAAGTCTAAAAGACTTATATATATAAACCATTAATTTTCAATCCCAATAGTTTATTGTAACGAAAGTTTAAATTTCAATACTGCACCGACGATTGTAAATTGACTACCACTGAGCTAGAGACACGTCTGCTCAGGGAGAGAATAAACGGCGCACTGACAACTGTACATGTGTAAGGTCACTGGCGCGCATCTCATCTGTGAATGGAAGTGTGATGACGTAAAAGAATTCTGTGCTTTGGTGTAAGAGGAAAAGATGTATGAGGTTTGTATAGTATACAATGTGTACATAGAGTATTTAACAAAACTAGCTGAACCCCTGGGAAATTCATTTTTCAAGGGATTGACTTCATTTTAGCAAGTATGGTAGATGACTATGGGATGACTATTTGCGCTAAAGGAATTTAAAATCTAACCATTGGTTTCAGAGGAGATGATTTTTTTACTTGTTTTTAAATAAAACGGGTGTAGGTTGCCATGGCAACCAGAGTTCTGCATTGACCAACTTCATTTTAGCAAATATGGTGGACTAATATTAGGTGTCTGTTTGTGCCACATGAAATTTGATTCTGACCATTGGTTTCAGAGAAACTTTTTGAAACTTTCTATGTAGGTTATGTACGGAAACTAGCTTACCCTGTAGGGCCTCATTTTTAGACTGGCGGCTGGCCTTTCTGATTTGCATATTTTCCACAACATTTTTAACTGTAGCTCTCCGCGCTTTGTACGGATCCATACAATGTAAGCTGAGCTAACGAAAGCGAGTGGAGTGTGTTACACAGATGTGTTGCAACGACGTTTAAATGACATTTAGAAACTCTTTTAATGTGTAAAGTTTGTGTGTCCACTCTTCTTTTACAAATTCCTCAAGCTGAATACAACCATTTTCAGCATGAACAAAATACCTGCGTCGTTTACAAAACAGAGATTTAACCCAACTGGAGTACATGTAGATCCACACATGCAATCAAGAAAAATAGTGCTTCGCATAAGTACGTAATTAACCCAAAGTAGTTCAGCAGCGTTTCGCTCGATAATGATATATTTCTTTGCATTTCTGTTATATTACGTTGCATTTCTGTCTTCTCATAACATCAATAGCCACGCAAAAGCTAGAACAGTGGAAAAAAGCGGTCATAATTTAGTGGAATGGAAGATAACATGACCCAATGTTTTGAAGTGGTAGGCCTAAAACACGCAATGAAAATTTATGGAGCAATGGACGCAATGAAACTATTACCTAGCAATGGAAATTTTATTTTCAGAATAGCAGTATTAAATGCCATAAAACTACTTTTTAACCATCTATTACTGTCTTCTTATATATAAACATTAATTTAAGACAATGGTATACGAATAAACTTGGTGGAGTTATTAAATTGGAGACTATCAAGATTTTTCATATACCGCGCAATGTAAATAAGCAGCGAAATGGAAACTCCATTGCACCTTAAAAATACTACGCAGATGAAAGTTATATGTTCATATGCAAACTCGTACCAACGACTAGTTATGAAGACAGGTCATTTATATGTATTAGATACTCCAAATTAAAACTGCTCAATTCATTATAAATTTGACATGTTCCATACTATACACAGCGGATCCATTTTTCGGTGATACCGGTATACCCATACAGCATTGACTGGCACGTGTATGCCACAAATTAATCAAACACGCGCATGCTGACGCAATAGAAGTATGAAGAAGGAAATTCAATATTAAGTTTAGGCTTCTTTCCAAATCACCATCATCAGCATGTAATAATTTTATATTATGAAAAAAAAAAAGATTGATATATTTATAATCAATACAATTTAGAACTGTTGTGTGTGTGTGTGTGTGTGTGTGTGTGTGTGTGTGTGTGTGGTATTGACACGTGCCTTCTTCACTCCTTATCTACCGGGAAGGGCGGTGGGACTTAAACCCAACAAACAAACAAACAACTGGGAAGGGTGTGCTCAAGTCAATATTCTAAATTACGTTAGTTAGTCGTTGCTTCTGTTCATCATCATCATCATAGGCATGGGATTGATTTTAGACTTCATAAATATAAAGGGTCAGAATATCAAGGTTTATCATTTTTACTATTTTATATTTAGGGCATTTGAAGTCAATTCCATAGTCGAGCGTTCTGTACTCTGACAGCTCTTGTTCAATATATAGTTTAGATGTATGTTTTTAATTTTGATTATCGTGTTCTAATGTTTAATAAAAAATGAAAACTATCTTTTCTTGTTTCTTATTTGACAACTAAAAAACTGATACTGACCACATACCCTCCTGTATAAACAGATTAGAATCCAGCATATAACCTATTTTGGTTACAATCTAGCGCTCTTGCTGCTCACCACAACCAACCCGCCGACAGTCTATCAGTGCCTTTGGCGCTTTGATTCAAGGATTCGTATGGTAGATGGCTATGAGGTGAACAGTTTTGCAAAAGGAAATTAAATTCTGACCATTGGTTTCAGAGGAAATGCTTTTTAAAGTTCTACTTTAAATAAAATCTTGTTGGTTGCCATGGCAACCAGAGTTCTGTATGGATCAAGTTTATTTTAGCAACTTTTGTGAAGGGCTACCAAAGGATCATTTATGACAAGTTTCATCAATTTCTTTCTGGTGGTGGTTTCAGAGAAAATATTGTGTTAAGCAAATTCTTGACAACAGACGGTGGGTTACCACAGTAGCTTACCTTGGTGAGCTAAAAACAAAAGGAACTATAACTGCCATTGTCATGGCACAAAAACCCTCAGCATGCCGCTTTGTCACAGGGATTATAAAGCAAATTTCAAAATTCCTGAATTTGAAAAAATGAGAGATGATTTATAAAATACAGACATGGATCTACCCATAATGCCAAGCAAATAGCAATGGATTTTAAATAACAGGGACTCAGTCTTTGACCTTCAAATCCCAAGGTGGATATGAGACATGCTGTGGGCCAATCAAAAGTCTACTATCTGAATTATCATTCTAATTCCATTTTGAAAAATGAGCTGTCTGTCTGTTTGTTTTCTTGGTTTTAGTCCTCAGGGGACTTGTTTTGTCTATATGAGACATGTGCTGCCACAGATATCAAGTTACAGCCAGACTTCATGGGAACACTTGTGTCAATGCCAAGATGAGTGTGAAAGTCACATCAGAAAATTGACTTTCAGATGGTAAAATGAAATTAGAAAAATGTTTTTAAATGTGTTATTTTGTGATTGTTAGACGGAATATGTTGAAAAATTAAAAACTTACAAATCCCAGTTACTATATAGCCTCTTATTCCAGTACCTGGCATTAGTCGAAATACACTGGTTGTCTTCTTAATTAAGAAAGAAAGTAAGTAAGTTAGTAAGTAAAGTCTTTATTTGAAGTGGATAGCATATTTGGCATAAACCAATCTTCCATATGGTCCACATTCATGAACAATATTTACAACACTTATTATACAATAAAATAATAACAAAACAATAAATAAACTAACAAAAAAATAGAACAAAAAAATCACTCTGGGAATTTCCATTGTAAATGAGAATATTTAAATTGGTGGACAGAAGAAACTGTACGTACAGCAGATGGAAAGCAATTCCATAATTTAGGACCTAAATAAGAAGGACCTTTGCCAAATAATTCAATGGGTAGTTTTGGTACTTTAAGGAGATAATATGTTGATGATCATAACTGCCTTTCTGTATGATCTACATATTGGAACATATTACACAGATAAGATGGATTTAAATTGTTTAATGATTTAAAATTAATATGCATTTTTTGTAATCAGTTCTATCTTGAATGTTCAGCCATTTTAATGCCTTAAACAGATATTTTGAAGGAACATCAAAGTCTGTATCCAAAATTATTCTTGCAGCTCTTTTTTGAAACTTAAGTATTTTTGTTACAGTCACTCCAGACTGTACAATAGTAACCAGTATGTGGCTGTTACATGTAAGCATTAAAGAAAAGATTTCTAGTGTCAATGTCAAGAAAAAACTTAATTCCTAGAAGTAAATATAAAAGTGAATTACATTTCTTAAGCATTTGCTCCACATGATCCTTCCAGTTAAACTAAAATAATCATGAATGCCAAGAAGTGTTTCAACAAGAGTAAATTCAATTTTAGGATCATTTAGTGTCAAATATTGCAAGATATAGTTATGATTCTTGCTTGTTGGAGATATAAACATTGCTTCTTTTTTTTTTATAATTTTGGAGTCATATGATTTTTGATACACCAAATTTCTACAGAATGTAATTCATTTTGAAGAGTCTCATGTACAAGGATATGTGATTTATCTATGGTTGAAATTGTTGCATCATCAGCAAACTTAACCACATATGAAGCTTTAGTGTGAAGAGGAAAGTCATTATATATATCAGGAACAGAATAGGACCAAGGACAGAACCTTGTGGTACTCTTGTTTTTATTTCTTTAGGTTCTGACATAGAGCCAGATATACATACTTTTTGCATTCTCCTTGTAAGATAAGATTTAAACAGCTGAAGAGAAGATTGACGTATTTGGTACTTTTTTGATTTTTCAAGCAAAAGGGAATGATTCACCAGATCAAATGCTTTCTAAGGTCAAGAAAGATTGTGCCAACAACATAATTGTTGTTTATAGCAGTTATCCAATCATCAGTGACTCTAGTCAAACCTGTTTCACATTAATGTTTTGAACGGAAACTTGACTGTTTTTGATGTAAGAGTTTATTTTCTTCCAAAAACTTCATAAGATGAATAATAATCTTTGACAGTACAGGTATTGAAATAGGCCTATAGTTATTAATATCATGTTTAGGTCCTTTTTATGTGCAATTTTTGGTATCTGAGGTATTTTTCCTTTAGATATTCTAAGTTTAATATTTTGGTTAATGGCATAGAAATAAATGATGAACTTATATTAAGAACCTTTGCGCCAATTCCATCTTACCCAGATGATTTATTTTATTTAGTTATTTTAAGTGTTTTACAGTAAATGTTTCTGGTTTCTGTTAAAAACAGAATCTCAAACAGTTCGTTTACTAATTTTACTTTCTACAAACACCTTTAAGATATCCTCACAGTCAGAATGAAACTTTCCGGCATGTGTATCTTCTTCAGACTGTTTTGAGATGTTAACAAAATGTTTGTTAAATTCTTTCACAGTTTGTTTTGGATCCAAGATAGGATTACCTGCTCTATCGTTAATGTATGAATTGCTATTTGTTGTTGAAAACCCCGATTGATCTCTTAAATTTTTCCACAGAAGTTTTGGATTTTTTATTTTGCTATTTTTTTTTTGATTTTTTTAATTTCCTTTAGCTTTATTTCTGCAGGATATATAGCTTGTTCAATTTTGTCATACCAGTTTGGTTGATAAGAGTGTTTTACATGTGTCTGTTTAATCGGAGCATATTTGTCTGTCTGTAAATAATTGTAGGAAAAATTGAAGTGCACTATCAGGTTCTTCAAATGTGTCTAAGGCTGACCAAGTTTGATTCAGTAAAGAATTAAAAAACAAATTTTCATCAAAGTTTTTGAAATAATTATACTGGATAGATTTATGGAAAGGATCTTTTCTACTATGGTTGGAAAGTTTCCTTGAAAAACAAAAAGGGTATTGATCACTTAATGATAATTTAGGAACTTGTATGTCATTAATGTTTTGGGAATTGTTTGTATAAACATGATCTTTGGTAGTTGATGTTGAAGATGTAACTTAAGTGGGTACATTGATTGATGAAGGCTGGAGGAACTTAAGTGGGTACATTGACTGATGAAGGCTGGAGGAACTTAAGTGGGTACATTGACTGATGAAGGCTGGAGGAATTAAGTGGGTATTATTGTGATGATGTTGGAGGAACTTAAGTGGGTACATTGACTGATGAAGGCTGGAGGAACTTAAGTGGGTACATTGACTGATGAAGGCTGGAGGAACTTAAGTGGGTACATTGACTGATGAAGGCTGGAGGAACTTAAGTGGGTACATTGACTGATGAAGGCTGGAGGAACTTAAGATGCCATTCCAAGTACTACATACAGTCGTCACTCTGAAAATCAAAGTTAAAGTCTCCCATAAGAATCACCTCCATATTTTCTGTGTAAGCTTTTTCAAATATGGAGTCCATTTGATTGTTTCATTCAATTTTTGAAGAGGCTGGTCTATAAACATAACCTAGTAAAAACGATTTTTGATTTTTAACTTAACTTCAAGCCAAATTGATTCAATGTTATCACTTTCTAAGTCAGGTCTCTTGTGCAATTATGAAAAGATTTGACATATATAATTAAGCTACTGCCATTTGTTTTTCTGTCTTTTCTGTACATATTATTATATCCAAGTTGGAATTCACTGTCAAAAAAGGAATCATTTAAAAATGTTTCACACAGTCCAATAATAACAATATTTTCATGCTGACTAAGAAAGTATTCATTTCATCAAATTAGAATTTTCCCCTTTTAAAAAAAAGAATTAAGGTGCAGGCATTTTTTATTACCAAAACATTTCTTAGGAACTGCTGGTTGCCTGTTTGATGCTAACTGACTTAATGAATGTCCGATTCTTTTGTAAAGGTTATAATCAATGATTTGATATGTATGTGAGATCTGTTAATGATTTAAAGAATGTCAATCATAACATGCAATAATAATGTTTATATCATCCATTTCTACTTATAATTCCATTATGTTTTTTATATTATTATAACAACATTTTGAATGGTAATATATCATGAGCACTGCATTAAAAAGTGGGTGGGATGATCTCTTATTTGAGATCTCTTATCTCAATGATCATCTTGCACAGAATAGGGTTATTCAAACACAGGCCTTATTTGAAATAAAACGCTGTTCCCTGGTATTTTAAATAATTGGAATTCGACTATAATAAGAAATGGTTGATAAATGTAGAATGTTCCAAGAAATGCAATTTCAGTATGGATTCTATTGTGAATTAAAACAAAAAAATAGAAATGAAAAAAGAACATTCTGAAAATTAAAAAGTGAAAATTGCCAATGAAGATGGAGCATTCAAAAGACTTTTAATTATAAATTGTTGATAATTGTACGGAGCAGTTTACATGCCTCATCCAATTATAGCCAGAAGTGGTAAATAGGGATCCAAGAAAATTAAACTGCCAACATCCATATCATTAGAATAAATAGCATCTTGTATGGAGACAGTGCAATAGTACCCTTTAATGTATCAAACTGTCTGAATGTGATTTACACTGGAAATAAGCTGTGTATCCAGATACTGAAACCAGCTGATTGAGAATCTCACATCTGTCTCCATTATTTCACTATGTAATTCAAAGCCAGGTTCTTTCTGATGGTGAAGTTTATGGAATTAAACTTTTGAACTAAGGAGGCTACATGTAACAATTACAGCAGTTTCAGATGAAGTATTATCTGTCCAAAAAGTGAACTAACATTGAAGATAATGAATATCTCCATAAACCGCTTTGTCACAGTTACTGTTACCATGTCAGAGACAGTTTTGACACAGTTAAAGGATCAAAATAACAAGAAAAGATTAAAACAAAATGTTTTAATGGACAGCTTATAATAAGCATACTGCCTGCCCCTCTTTCTCTTTTCTGCTGCTTTGACCTTATAACCTAACATGTCCATGCACAGGACCATGATATTAAAAAAATGACCTCTCTTTACATTATTCAGAGAGGTGCAGTTTTTTTTTTTTAATTTTTCTAAGCACGTGTCCTGGGTCTCACTTTGCTTTGCTTAAAAAAATTTGATTACCAATTCAGATAGTTTACATCTTCCTTCAATCTTAATAGTATTTTCCATATATTTTATACATCCAGTGGATGCATTGAAATATAAACTATGCATCCACAGCGAAAACATTACATCTCAGATGGAGAATGCATGGGTGAAGCAAAATCACTGGAGTGGTCTGGGTTTTTTTAGCTCACCTGACCACAAAGTGCTCAAGGTGAGCTTTTGTCATCACCCTGCATCCGTTGTCCATCGTGCGTCATCTGTCGTCAACAATTTACTTTAAAAGACATCTCCTCTACAACCACTGGGCAGATTTTGATTAAACTTAGCAGGGATGTTCCTTTGGTGAACCTTCACAAAAGTTGCTAAAATAAACTTGATTCATGTGGAATTCTTGTTACCATGGCAACAGAAAGAAAAAATTATGAAAACTTTAAAAATCATCTCCTTCAAAACTGTTGGCCAGATTTCTAAAATATTTTGGTACAGATGTTCCTTGGGTAACTCTCTACCAGGATTGCTAAAATTATTCAGATCAGGAAAAATAAACATGGCCACCAGGGGCGGGGCTAATTTGCCTTATATGTATATAGTGATATCTTTAAACGACATCTCCTCTGAAACCGCTGGACAGAATTTGATTGAGTTTGGGAGGGTGATCCTTGGGTGAACCTTCACAAAAGTTGCTAAAATTATTTCCATCCATAAAAAACATGGCCGCCAGGGGCAGAACTAATTTTGCCTTATATGAGTTTATTGAAAACTTAAAATGACCTCTTCTCTGAAACTGCTGGACAGAATTTGATAAAACTTTGCAGGAATCATTTTCAAAACTACTGGCCAGATTTCAAAATGTTTTAATACAGACTGATGATCCTTGGGTAACCCTATACTCAGGTGAGCGATCCAGGGCCATCATGGCCCTCTTGTTTAAAATAAGAATTAAATTTTAAAAACAATCATTATATCTATATATTATTTATACATAGAGAAGACAATTTTTTTTCTTTTTGTGGTCTATGTTTAAATCAAAAGGAAGCAAACGCAAAATAATAAAAAGCAAAATAATGGATGTATATACATATATGCATGTAAGGGTAATGTACGAAGCGTACCATTACCCAAGCGTACCATTACCCAAGCGTACCATTTTTGGTCGAAGCGTACCACTTTTCAAAATAGGTAATTTAGCGCTAATATTTTATGTTTTGTTATTTAAATTGAATTGATTTAAAGGTGATATATGACAGAATGGAATAATATTTTGTCAAACATGCAATAATAAAAGGCACGACATTGAGTGAAAAATGGAGTGATATACAGCCGATAATGTCAGATTACATATGCAGATAATCTTCTTCTTTTTTTGTGTTTATGGCATGTTTTAGTCAATACGGGATCTTGTTGTTACTATGAAAATGCATGCATGTCAGTACCTAGATCAATATCGGAATAGGATTAATATATTAAACATACCAGCACGATTTGGAAAAACTGCAATTTGGCATTAAGAATTCATTATGGATCCAAATGTAGTATCCGTATGCGATTGAGAAGGAACTGATGTCTTTAAAAGAAAAAAAATCAACAAACAAAAAGTCGTGCTTCCTCAAATGCCTACGTGAGATATTGCTGATTTAATTGTGTACTGTCTACTCGACACGCACCAACCCCATGACCCTGTGACGTAATTTGATTCTGTGCAAAGCTAAGTGTTAACACGCGCTGTACATAGTGTAATCGGGTTGGATATGGTTAAAGAATTCGACATGATGAGTGCATTCTATTTCTATGCGCACCATTTTATACGATGCGAATTGTTGTTTGAGTAATTCGTGTCGGTATGATTTAATTTATGTGTGAAAACCGATAAAGCAAACCGATGTCATTAATGATGTCATTAACGATTCGCGGTTTTGGTAATACTGACACTAACCTATGATGATTGCTAATTAAAGCAATTAATCAATGATAATGAAACACTTATGATATACAAAATTGAATTTGAAATTAAATGACATTCCCTGGTATATAGTTTATATCCTGTTGCTGTGTGAGGTTCCGCGTCTTATTTTTTTCTACAAAAATCGATGTCGCTGTTTTCAAATAAGTACATAAACATCAAATATGAAATAAATTCAAGTTATGAATGCTTAATGAACATCAGCAACATAAACTTATTCATATTCAAGCAATTTCCCGATATAATTTTTAAAGTGGTATGCTTCGACCGCATAAATGGTACGCTTCGTCCTGGTATGCTTCGGTAATGGTACGCTTCGTCTATAATCCGCATGTAACACAAGAATTTCCAAAATTAAGAATTCAAAAAAAAAAAAGTCCCACCTGGAATCGAATTCACAACCTCTTGAAGGAAAAATCTATATCAACATTCTTACCAATTGAGCTAATTCCTTAAGCGTGAAAATGTGGCGTAAATAAGGCTATCTATTGGTAATTATTACTGTAGCAAAAACAGTAGCACTACACAGATACATTACTGCATTAACTTCACCATGCGTTCTTTATATTATGCTTACATATTAATGAGATAAAAATTATGCATTACTTATCCCACCCATCTTGTAATAATTAAACTACTATGTATAATTACAAGCTCAATAGATGACATGAAATGTGCAATGTTCAGACCGACAAGCGAAGCCATAAGTACATGTAGGTCATGACCTTTATGTTTATTTATCATTAAAATACAAACATAAGCTGACTAATAACTTATTAAATATTATCATTCACATGCAAAACTGTTTAAAAAAACAAAACAAAATAAAACCACGTAGTTAATACCCCAAACAATTACATAGAAAATAATCAGTCACTGAAAATTATTACAATCACAGCTTTACAGTCTGACTGCAATACCAATTTGCACATGCACAAGGGCAACGGAAGTGAAAACCCATATAAATTGGACATACTAATATATACACATGACTTAATAGCAGTAATATATATACAGTACTGAATACCGTCCAGAAAATACACACAAAAAAACAGGTATATCTCTGATACACATGACATCATTTATCGCAGACAAAAAAAATTAATAAATATATACAAATAGGAAAAGGTCAAGTAATTGACCAATCACAGGAATGCTTCCTTCAGGTGAATATACATAGCTGTGTGTATACAAAAAGGGAAAGGTCAAGTAATTGACCAATCACAGAAATGCTTCCTTCACATGCATATGCATAGCTGTATACAAATGGGAAAAGGTCAAGTAATTTCCAATCACAGAAATACTTCCTCTACATGAAAAAAAAAGGAAAGTTCAAAGGTCAAATAGAAAAGTCAACAATTACAACAGAAAAGTCTCCTTTTGCATATTGCATTAGTGGCTTATCCACTCAAAAAACTATTCTTAATGCCCTTATTTCTGTGCACTTAAGGTTCAACTAATTCTACAATGCAGACATTTCCCACAAATTCCTGGTGTTGTTGTGTTATTTGGGATAAGTTGTTTGTTTTTCAAGGTCTTTTGGCAGAATCTGGTGTCTTCATCCAATAGAAAGTTTATCTCACTCATTCCTGCCACAAACACTGATCATAAGTCAAGATCTCAAAGAAATTGAAAGAGCATTTCTATCCAGAATACATGTAGTATATGTATTGATCTTGAATTGTATATGTTTGCAGAATTTAATTAATTCATGCCTTCAATTGAAATTTGTTCATTAAATTTCAGTTAAAATTCATTAACCTTTCCATAGTGTGGAAATAGAGTTTGTGATCATGCACAAAAGAGGCTGAACAAATTTAATGCAACAAACTTTTTTGTAAGCATGTATAATTCCAAGATGTGTCTATTTTCTGCTGAAATTGTCAGGATCACATGATTTCAATAAATCTGTAATTCACATTTCAAACTACATGGTCTTCTGAGAAAAGACACTATCTTTTTTTTTGTCATAATTCATCATAATTTAGTGTGGAATTCAAATCTCCAGGAGTTCCAATTCAAATGGTAAATTTATTGGAACTAAGGTTGTTTTCCATGTAGTTTGTCGTCATGAATATGTTGAATTTGTAAAACAAGCTTACAACATGCAGAAACTCTTTTATCAGCATTTCACGGTATTCTGTGATAAGCTTTTTTATGTAATTAAGTTGCAAAGTGTCAGTATGAAGCATACTCATGGTGAACTATAAGGGTAGCCCTGTGTCTATCATCTGTCTGTCTGTCCATTGTCAGCAGTTTCCTTTCAACAACATCTTCTCCTAAACCGATGAATAGATTTTGATCAAACTTCACAGGATGATTCTTATGAGGCCTTTATCAAAATAGTCCTATTTGTTTTAACTGGTTGAAAAAGTAGATCACAAGAGCTGAATATAGATTTTAAAAATGCAAACTTTGAAAATCTTCTTCTGCAAACCTGCAAGGCTTAGAGCTTAGATATTTGGTGATATTTGGTGTTTAGTTTAGTTCAAATCATGACCCTTGGGTCAAAACTGGCATCACCCCAAGGTTCACTTGATTATACGAAATATTACATTGTTTTGATTTTGATATTTATATATATTTATCTGATGTCTTATGTGATTTGCATGTTACATGATCGTTTACACTGCTTTCACTTTTCGTTTGTTCATCTCCGTCATGTTTTGTACAATTTATGTAATATGTTTTGCCGCATGGGTCGTACGACCTTCTGGCTTATGATGAATTAAACTTTCAAACTTTCAAACTTGATTTTTCCACAAGGCCTGGAGTTTAGATATCTGGTGTGTTATATGTACATGGCCTAGTGGACATCTTCCAAATTTGTTCAAATCATGGCCCTGTCCTCTCCCCAGGGGTCACTTGATTTTCCATAGACTTATATAAGAAAAACCTAAAAAGATTATCAGAAACCACAAGATCTGAGGTTAAGATATTTGGTATGTAATATGTCCAAGTTTTCAAATCATGGCCCCAGGGTCAAAACTGGTCCCACCCAAGGGATCATTTGATTTTATAACTATGACCATCAAAATTTGGACCACAGGTAGTTTTTGTGTGGAATTAGGTTTAACTTGCTGTACTTTTGCATGAATTATATATTCAGTATGACTGTGTTAAAATAGGCAATGAAGGCAATATTTTTCAGATGAGCTATTTAGGGCCATCTTGTATCTGATGTATTATAAACAATAGGATTGTGCTGTGAGTAGCACTATATATACATGAAGGTTTTTTTTCATAATTAAACTATAATGATATCCAACCTAACTCTGATTAAGATAATCGTAGGAGGGATAGTGATAAGCAAACTTTCATTATGTAAAACTCTGTCCCTACTGTTAAAATTTGTTCTTTACTTTCTTAGGACCTTTCAAAAAACAGCTGGGCTGCTTCTGTTTTTGTTTTGTTTTGTTTTTTATGGTAAAACTTTGGCAATTGTAAACCATGGTCATGCAATGTGTAAACTGAAGGGTTTAAGGGTCAAGGTCACGCTAATGGTTCATAAGTTAACAACTGAAAAGTTGATAGACTTATTGTTCATAGAAATCAAGCACCTAGTATTTATCTGTTTAGTATATAAGTCCCCTACCGGTATACCCTCTGTCGATCTGTAAAATACTGGAGCCAGCGATAATGCAAACAGTACTTGGAATATTTGAAACTAGTTAGATGATGGCAATATGAAGATTATGCACATCATTTTATTTTGTTCTTATGTTGAGAAATTTTGTTGCTATGTGAACAAATAGACTTGAAATATTGCAAAAATATCCATTTTAAACTTACTTCATGCTTTGAGACTCAAAAGACCAGTCCACATGTCATGTCCCATAATTCTGACCTTTGATTTCACATTGAAAATTTTCCAAAAATCTTCATTTCCTTGAATATTTCTGGAACCTGTTTATGCATTTGATTGAATCTTTATACAAACTTTATTGGTGTTATTATGTTCCATAACTCTTTCTTTTTTTTTTTAATTTTTTTTTAAAAATTTATTCATAGTAATTTAATTTTAAAAATACAAACTGGGCTGAGCTTAACTTTTCTTGCCACTCGCAAACATTTTCAAGTAGCTGAAATTTCACTCGCAAAAATTTACGATGACAAACTCTTCACAGTGTGAGACGCTTAAGTTAAATTTTTAACAAATACTTTATACAATTTGTACAAAAATTGTAAAAATATCAATAATGTTTGGTAATTTGATTATAACTGTTGTTCTTTTTTTTTTTTCTAAAGTGGAAAAAAACGTGTTGTGAATAATGCTTTGATATTTAGTTTGTTACAAATTGGCTGCATAATGTAAAGAAAGTAAACAGTCAGACTGTGCACCATATGTAGTTATCGGGTAATGACGACTATATGAAAACATTGGGTGCCAGTCTAGCAGGTGCGCGTTGGTTTAAATTGTGCCTCACTGCAATAGATTTCACTTTTTACTTATCCCAATAAAGAAAACACTATGCCTATCTTGATTGGATTCAAAACTTAAATTGCACTCGCAAAAATGCAAGCAGCTACAAAATGAAATCACAAAATCATTTCCCACTTGCATTTTGTGAGTTTTTGAGTGCTAAATTCGAGCCCTGACAAAGCATATGGTCATGATATAAGATTTTTCAGACAAAAGAAGTTGTTGCATACACCTTCTACAGACTCAACCATCATCATCACCATTATATCTGTTATAATTGTAGCAAAATATAAAATAAATATAAAGTTATATTTCTCCATGTTACAATTACAAAAGATAATACCTTTTTCTCATTTAAATATAACTTCAGAAAATGTATACGTTTCATACCATCAAAACCAGTTCTAACTTAGTAAGATGAAAATGAATGCATAATTTATTAAATTTATAAACCAGAAAAGTTCAGCAATTTATAAATATATAATGCTGTTCTATATATAACATCAGCATCAGTTGAACTAAGGATATTATAAATCTTCTAAATTTCTAGCGAATCGTACCAGTTCAGTATACTGATTTGTAAATTATACTGAATATTCCGTTGAATATTATTTTGTAAGTTATGGCTAGAACTTCGAAAGTGAGACAAATCTGTATTTTACTGGTAATTCAATCACAAGGTATCTCTCAGTATTTAATAATGTTTTGAAATATTTGTAATAATTACATCTACTAGATTCCTGTAATAGTTGACTCAAATTTTGTGTTCTATGTTTCACAATCTATGACTCTTTGTCTAAAAGAATTAATGAAACTATCAATATCTTCGATATCATAGGAAATCCATACAAACCCAAACCCATACAAAAATAACATACTTTTTATATGAGTAGCCCAAGTAGTTCTACCAACATTTTCAATAGATTTACAACATATAATAACAATGATTAGGATATCTATGGTTGGCCATTTGTATCAATTTACACCAGTACTTAATACAAGCTTGCGATAGGTCAGTGGTTCTACCCGGTTACCTCTGTGTACTTAGGGTCTTCCTCCACCTGTAATTAGCTGGACGTTGCTATATGACTGAAATACTATCGCAGCGATGGTAAACCCCAATACAGCAACAACAACAACTTAATACAATTAGAAAAATATGTAACACACAAGGGTAATCTACAACATTCTTCCAAAACAATACAAATATTTGTAGCACTTTTAATACCCAAATATTCGTTACAACTTTTGAACTTATACAGAATCTATGCAATTTTAGTCAAGTCTTACAGATCACACAGCAAGTTGCATTTATAAGCCTCTTCTTCCCTATACCCATGAACTTGGATCTGTCCTGGATATTGCATACTGGAAATTGTCGCCTAGCCAACATGCCTGTGTACTATGACCTCTGTCTGCAGATAAATCTGTTGTATAAAATATACCTTTAGATTTAGATTTCAGTTGACTTATTGTCAGTATTTGAACTTTGGTTCTATTAAGTGTGACAAGGCCCTATCTGGTAGGGGACTTTAATTGCGTTGCAATAGTCTTACTGTTTATACTTTTTTTATATTTCAGGTAAGTGCTACATGTGGTTGGTAGTGTTGCTGTCTTTGAAGACCAGGTAGGTCAATTTCATGTTGTCTGTCATAGTTTGTTTTTGCTAGTTCTTTGTTATTTTCCTTACTGTTTCATTGTTATTTTCATCAATTTGAAATTTTCACACATTTTCTCCATATCTGCATCTAGTATTTTGTTCTCTCTATCCCTTTTTAGTTCTGTGTGACATAGTCACTTTCAGCTATAGTACCTACATTCTGAGCATCTGTTTTGTTTAATTGAAAACTGAATAACCTCTCAATTTTGTATGAATAAGCAAAAGATTGAACAAAATTTTACAACACCGGTATGCTGAGATTCAGCTTAAGTGTTGAAAACTTAATTTTGAATAAAAAAATAATATCTAAGGGACACAATAATTATGTGTGGCATAAAAGCAGAGAAGAACTAATTTCTCTATGATGTTGCATGACTGTCACTTTACCATGTGAAGGAATATAATTCTTTTTGATACAGAGGTGGCTCGTAGATGAATTGGATTGTGGATGTGCAGGTTTCGGTCATTTAGTGGTGTTACAATGATCCATATAGAAAGCTTAAATTCCAATACAAATCTGTGTAACTTACTAATAATCACATGAAGTCAATGACCTCCAAGGGTTATATTATGCACTATAGAATGGCAAGCCACTGATATTTGCATCTATAAATAGAGACTGTGCCATCGCTTGGTTATATAAGATACCGAGAGTTCAAATCAAAGCGCTGAGAGAACAGTTTTGTTGCCTTTCTTTCATTTATCAAAGTAAATTTAATAAAAGGATGTCAAATTTTCAAGAAATTGACAGTAAACTGGCTTTATAAAAGTGAAAAGATTTATAAGATTAATATATCATTTGCATATCTAAATCAAAAGGAAACAAATCTAAAACAACAATTGTTCGTATTTTTAATATAAGTTTGGTATCTGGCAAAAACTTAAGTTACCTTGCATATCTGCAGCTTGTCAAACCCTCTTCCACGTGAGACACACACAACAGCAGTGCCTGCAGCATTTGATTTTATCTAGTTCTAGTATTTCTCTGTAATTTATATCAGTTTTCTTTTTTTTTTTTTATCAGTGTCAATCTTTTCTTTTTCATAATTTTCCATATACTTATTTGTTATTTGTTATTTTAATTTTTTTATTTTTTTTTTATTGTCTTTTCTTACATCCAAAACACATAGTAGATCAGCTAAAATTGTCTTTTGTTTACAGTGTTTGTGAAAACCACATTTAAGAAGGCCAGAGATGCTGTTGTATATCATATTTTGATGTGTGTGTTTTATCCACAAAGACTGCATCATGATAAACATTGATGTCAAGCAAACCTTTCCTTCAGTGCATGTCATTTAACACAGATCATAGCCAACAAAAAGCAAAACTTAAATTTGTGCATATTGTGCAGATGTTGAGAAATAGCAACCTTTGATTTGAGAGAATTGCTGATTGAGAATTCCTTTGGGCTTAATATTAGTCTTTTGTCTGGATTGTTCAACCACACAGAAACGAGTTATGCTGTACTGCCATTAAAATGATAATGTTACATGAAGGATGTGCTCCTGTTCTCTTTATGTTTATGCATATTGTGATATACATATATCTACTCTCTGCTGCAAAGTTGCTCATGTGCAGGGCTGACCGCTAAACTATCTAAGTGCATATAGAAATCAAAGCGCCGAAGGCACTGATAGACTGTCGGCGGGTTGGTAGTGTTGAGCAGCATGAGCGCTAGATTGTAATCAAAATAGGTTGAATTCTTATCTGTTTATAAAGAGGGGTATGTGGCCAGTATCAGTTTTTCAGTTGTCAAATAAGGAACAAGAAAAGATATTCATTTTTTTATTAAACGTTAGAACATAAATAAATAATGAACAAACTTCAGAGAACAGAACTCTCGACTATGGAATTGATTTCAACTGCCCTATATATAAAATAGTAAAAAATGATGAACCTTGATACTCTGACCCTTTATATTTATGAAGTCTAAAATCAATCCCATGCCTGTGATGATGATAATAATGAACAGAAGCAACGACTAACTAACGCAATCTAGAATATTGACTCGAGCACACTTCTCCCAGTTGTTTGTTTGTTGGGTTTAACGTCCCACCGCCCTTCCCAGTTGATAGGATGTGAAGAAGGCCCTTAATGGCACGTGTCAATACCACAAACACACATAAACACACACACATACACACACACACACACACACACACACACACACACACAGAGTTTTATTGATTATATTATAAATATATCAATCTTTTTTTTTTTCATAATATAAAATCATTACATGCTGATGATGGTGATTTGAACAGAAGCCTTAACTTAATCTTTAATTTCCTTCTTCATATTTCTAATGCGTCAGCATGCGCGTCTTTGATTAATTTATTGGAAGTGTGGCATACACGCGCCAGTCAATGCGGTATGAGTATACCGGTATCACCTTAAAATATATTAACTGTGTATAGTATGGTACATGACAAATTTATAATTAATTGAGTAGTTTTGATTTGGCGTATCTAATATATATAAATAACATGTCTTTATAACGTGTCGTTGGTAAGAGTTTGCATATGAACATATAACTTTCATCTGCGTGGTATTTTTAAGGTGCAATGGAATTTCCATTTCGCGGTTATTTATATTGCGCGGTATATGAAAAATCTTGATGATATAGATATTCAAATTAATAACAACTTCTACTTGTTATATATTCATTAAATTTAAAACATTATTTTGATCATTACCATTTTGTGATATAATGTCTGTTTATCTGGATACATTGTCCATTGTTTTATATCTGGCCTGGAGAGTGGAGCTTGCAGTGTAAACATCGTACGTATGTCTGCTTTATTTAGAGAGAACATATTAAAAAGAGTATACCACAGCATAAGCATTGTATTCTTATTTTAACCCATGCAAGAATAACATAACAAATTTCAACTCATTGTGTCTAGCAAACTTCCTTTGCGCGTTTTATCAAGGCACAATGGACTTTCCACTGCATATATACATATAATCTCCAATTTAATGAATTCCATCAAGTTAATTTGTATGCTATTGTCTTAAAGTAATGTTTATATATAATAAAACAGTAACAGGTGGTTCAAAATAGATTTATGGCACTTACAAATGCTTGTCTGAAAATAGAATTTCCATTGCTCCGTAATCATTTCCATTGCTCTATATATGTATAATCTCAGATTAATAACTCTAAGTTTATTCGCATGTCATTGTCTTAAAATGAATGTATATATATATAATAAATAATATAACAAAACAAAACAATATAGATTGTTTTAAAGTAGTTTTATGACATTTAATGCTGTTATTCTGAAAATAAATTTTTCATTGCTCTGTAATATTTTCATTGCGTACATTGCTTCATAAAATTTTCGTTGCGTGTTTTAGGCCTTCCGCTTCGAAACACTGGGTCACGTGATCTTCCATTCCACTAAATTATGACCGCTTTTTTCACTTTTCTAGCTTTTGCGTGGCTATTGGGTTTATGAGAAGACAGAGATGCAACGTAATATAACAGAAATGCAACGAAATGTATCATTGTTGTGCGAAACACTGCTGAACTACTTTCGGTTAATCACGTACTAATGCGAAGCACTATTTTTCTTAATTGCATGAGTTGATCTACATGTACTCCAGTTGGGTTAAATCTCTGTTTTGTAAACAATGCAGGTATTTTGGTCACACTGAAAATGATTGTATTCAACTTGGTGAATTTTTAAAAAGAAGAGTAGGCACACAAACTTTACACATTAAAAGTGTTTCTAAATGTCATTTAAGCGTCGTCGCAACACATCTACGTAACACACTCCACTCGTTTTCGTTAGCTCAGCTTGTATTGTCTGGATCCGTACAAAGCGCGGAGTGCTACAGTTAAAAATGTTGTGGAAAATATGCAAATCAGAAAGGCTCGATTTGGATTTTCAGCATAAGACTAATAAAATGAGATGGAACAGTTTTGTGGTCAACCCTCACTTTTTGGCCCTTAAGATGGAACAGTTTTGGTACCCTCATTTGTTGGACTAGTGGAACAGTTTTGCAGCGAGCCCTCACTTTGTTGGACTAGATGGAACAGTTTTGCAGTGAGCCCTCACTTTGTTGGACTATCTGCTTTGAGATGAGAAGTGTATTTCTGCAGCCGATTATCGTACCAGGACTCATGAAAATAGAACAAGACAATGTTGCTTTGCATCACATTCTGTCCTTTAGCATCCATTTTGTTATTTTTTTTTTTTTGTGATTGCATTAGACTGTAAGAAGTTACATTGATTGTTGACTCAATGGTAAATGACCATTTTCCCTGACCCTTGTTCCTGATGTAAGATTCATATGTTCATGTTCTATAAACATCTATGTCCAACATATTTCATGTCTAAACATCTATGCCCAACATATTTCATGTCTACATATTTCATGTCTAAACATCTATGCCCAACATATTTCATGTCTAAACATATACAGTCAAACTTGTATTAAGCAGCCACCCAAGGGACAGGCAACAATTGTCTGCTTAAGACAAGTTGGCTGCTTAGCTAAGACAAAATATAGTATTGGCCATTTTGATAGTACATGTCAATGGATGGATGGATGGATGGATTTATTTATTTCTTTATTTATTTTTACCTTTTTATATGTACATTATACCTATACACAAACTCTCTTTTTTTTTCTCCCCCTTTCAATTTTTATCTCTTTCTCTTTCTGAGTCTTATACCCATAACAAAGTAAATATTCCACTGATAAACACATGTATGAATATATCAAAAATAAACATGTATCTTAAAAAAGTTAAATAACTCATAAGTGGGCCAGACACAGGAACTTGTTTTGATGTTGTGTCGAGAAACCTGAAAACAGATATCATTTAATTATTGTTGGGTGTTGTTTGCCATGATCTTTTTAGCTCTAAATTTTCGCTCTCTCAAACTCTGCAAGTAATTCCTGTTCTCTTTTTGAGATATTCTGGATCTGAGTCAAGCCATCGTTAAATTCAGCTGCTATTATTCCCAAGCTTTTCCCAGCTTTGGGAAGTTTAAGAACTTTTTTTCTGTTTTCTAGTGTCAAACATTTTCGTTTAGACATGATGGCATATGCGGACACATAACCATTATGTTCTAAATATTCCATTTTATATCACAAGCGATTTTTTGTTCTTAGCAGCAAACAGTCGATGTTCTTTGATCAAGCAATTATTAAAAACACCTTTATAACTCTCGAAAGATAAAAGATGTCCACATATGATTATGCATTCCTAATTCCAAAAAATAACAGAATCGAGTGCACAATTTTACAAATTTCAAACTATGCATAAGTAAAAGGCAATCAGGAATAATTAAAACACTCATTGATGGTTGATTGGTTAAGCTAGCCCTTCACAAACAGCGTGACATTGGCAAACACCGTAATTTTGCCAGCAGAAGTGTGCCAGTTATGCCTGCGAGTGGGGAGCAGGGGATTAATGGGCACACGTTCAGTGCGGGATCACTCAAGCTGATTGACCGCTAATTAGGACTCCTTTGAAGTAGGATTATCCCCTTTTAAGGTGACCCTTGACCACATATGACAAGTGACCTCTAATTACAGGACTGATTAAAGAATTTGCTCTGGAGGACCTGACATGATCGCTTACATCATGGTGACCGCTTAATACACATGACCGCTATCACACGTCCAACATAGTTGATGTCTAGTAGTTCAAACATAAACATATTGCACTGTGTCTGTAAGCCAAATATGTTATGTTTGAAGCTCAAACATAAACATATTGCACTGTGTTTGTAAGCCAAATATGTTATGATTGTAGTTCAAACATAAACATATTGCACTGAGTTTGTAAGCCAAATATGTTATGTTTGTAGTTCAAACATAAACATATTGCACTGTGTTTGTAATCAGCCAAATATGTTATGTTTGTAGTTCAAACATAAACATATTGCACTGAGTTTGTAAGCCAAATATGTTATGTTTGTAGTTCAAACATAAACATATTGCACTGTGTTTGTAAGCCAAATATGTTATGTTTGTAGTTCAAACATCAACATACACTGTGTTTGTAAGCCAAACATGTTATGTTTGTAGTTCAAACTTAAACATATTATTGCACTGTGTCTTTAAGCCAAATATTTAGTTTTTTTTGTAGTTCAAACATCAACATACACTGTGTTTGTAAGCCAAATATGTTATGTTTGTAGTTCAAACATAAACATATTGCACTGTGTTTGTAAGCCAAATATGTAATGTTTGTAGTTCAAACATCAACATACACTGTGTTTGTAAGCCAAACATGTTATGTTTGTAGTTCAAACATAAACATATTGCACTGTGTTTGTAAGCCAAATATGTAATGTTTGTAGTCAAACATCAACATACACTGTGTTTGTAAGCCAAACATGTTATGTTTGTAGTTCAAATATCATTCTCGCAGCCCAAAGTATCAGTGGGGCCTTCATGATTGGCAACTTTTTGATGACCTTTAGTTGACATTTTCCTGAACTGCTAAGAGATTTTTATTACTATCTAGATTAAAGGACATGATAGGCTGTCGATATTGTAAGAATTTAAAGATTAATGTGCTGTGGTTATGAAACAGATATTGGCTACTGAAGGAAGACATTGTAGGTATGTAATAGTATCGGGCTGAAACCAATGTGGCCTGCAGGTCAGAGATTATACTGTCTGAAGGGGCTTTTTGAAAGCAATGCATTATGATGCCATGTTGAAATGTGTGATAAATATAAATAAGGCTTTGTATTAATGTCAAATGGTAATTCTGTCTGATCTTATATATGAGCATATGATGTGGACTAATTTTTTTTCTTCAATTTTTAGTCCCATTTCATGTAAAAGAGAATGGGTCCCACATTCATTGTTTTGTGAAATCTCCCTTATACAGTACGGCTCGCGTTCAAGTTGGCATACGGAACGCACGTTACACGGACACGGAACGCACGTTACACGGTGCACGTACGTTACACGTTTGGTTCATATACACGATACACGGTCCACACGATAGGAACGATGCACGATGCAAACGCTGCCGTCTTATTCGGTCATCTCGGTTGTTTTCGTCCATAGACTACTTCTCTATGCGTCATTAGTTAATAAGAGAACTAAAGAAGGAATCAAGAGACAAGCGATCGTATTAAATTCTCGTTTTAGATTTATAATAACTACATGTAATTGCTAGTAAACTTTAGATTTCATGTTTGTTCTTTTAGATACGTCGAAGAGCTGAAAGAAATGATTACTTTTTTATTCTTATATGATCACGTTCATGTACAATGTATGAATGCATACTCCATTCAATGCGTATGATCTATTTTTCACACTATCATTAAAGTTTGGGAACAAAATTCCATATATAATCAATAAATGAAACATCAAAGGAGTTACCTTTTTATTTAATTAATTACCGATCTGGCCATTTACCGAAACAAATCTGAACACAGAATTAAAAAATCGTATCGTATTGTTGGTAATCTATAATTTATACTAGCTGTAGTTGTTTTCATCCATAGACACTTATCAATATTTTTTTTCTTCTAATTCTTTTAATAAGAAAACGAATAGAATTGACGATTATACGAATCTGTGTATACAATGTATGATTACTCATTTTTGGAAGACAGACAAAACAACCAACCCCAAATGATTTTCAAAAGACGGATAAAAACATTCAATAGTTTTAGGAGTGGAAAAATCGAGCCCATTATATCTTTATAATTACCTGTACCATCACCAGGATATGTATGGAAAAGCGAGTATTTAAAGTTATGCTTTCGGCAATTAATTCCTAATTTCCTATCAGTTTATCGAATAAATTCAAAAAACGCAATCGATCAATAAGTTCATCTTATTGAGTTTTTCCTTAGATAGATGAAAGTGAGTAGTTATAATTATGCTTTCGGCAATTAATTCCTAATCATTTCATCGAATCAATTTAAAAACGCAATTTCCTTCCAAATTTAAGTCTTGGATGTATTCGTTGCGGTTATAACGTGAAAATTGAATTTAATTAGTTAATAATGAGCATGATAGTTGAAGTTTTAAATTCATTGTATATAACACATCTAGGCTAATGAGAGAGAGAGAGAGAGATGGTGGAGAGAGAGAATTACACATAAGTCGTCAAACGTTAAGTTACATGTACCAGGCCAAGGTGACGATTTACGTTTAATCCGAGTCCAGCTACCCAGTCTGACACCTAACTTCCTCAAATGTACTCTTGGTCTTAGGTGTCAAAATTAAATATTTCCTGTGCATAGATTGTGTATCGTGTCAAACTGGAATACACAGGAAGTCCCTGCTAAACGACACAATGTGCCACCTGCATGATAGAGTATAAATTTCGAGCCAGCAAATTTTGAGTTACATTTTACCTGTAAACGGAATAAATAGTGGTTATAATATTCGTGAGGACTGAGGAGACCTAGGAAATCGGTAAGTCGTATTTTATTATTAATTTATATAAAGTTGAAGCAATGTGCATTATGAAATATGGTATATCCAACAGCATAAGTTGTATCATTTCACACCAGATGCACATGTAAGCAGTTGTTTTTTCATGCATAAAGCAGGACGCAAACACACATGATAATATGTGTTTTTTACCTCGATCAAGACTCATTTCCATCAGGGTTCTAGTATAATAAGCCGAATGATTTTACACCGTAACATGTTACAGTTTAGAAATCTATATGTTTATGTCCATCTCGGACAGAGTTTTTAACAGCTGAATGGTTAACACGTTACACACGATAAATGTTACACGGTTACATGGTACACGCACGCACGTTATACGCACATTACACGGACACGGAACGCACGTTACACGCTAAAAATGCCAACTTGAACGCGAGCCGCACTGTATAAGTGTTCATGATATGGGATATTGCCTTTTCCACTGTTTATAAATATATATTCAAATGAACTTATAAGGTAAGCAAAACCAGCTGGGATATTGTGGGTTGTGATATTCAGAGTTTGCAGAAATTGAAATATTAATCTATAATAATCTGCAACAACCACTATCAATGAAGCAGTGTGCAAGACCCAGGAATGTAGCTCCAAGGTCAATATCACATTTGGATTTGTTGTTGTATTGGGGTTTACCATCGCTGCGATAGTATTGCTATCATATAGCGACGTCCAGCTAATTACAGGTGGAGGAAGACTCCAAGTATACAGAGGAACCCGGGTAGAACCACCGACCTACCGCAAGCCAGCTGGAAGGCTTCCTCACATGAAAAATCCGAAGTCCCTACCAGGATTAGAACCCACAGCAGTGAGAGGCTGAGAGATTTGTAGTCCACGACTGTAACCGCTCGACCACGGTGGCCCCTTCCTATATCACATTTGGAGGTCAATGATCAAAATGGATTTTTTTGTCCCGTTTTTAACTTTGTCATTTATTGATGAATCTTAAAATTACTTGTCACAAATTAATAATCTCCATCATGAGAGGATATGCATTGGCAAGGCCCAGGTCTGTAGCTCAAAGGTCAAGATCACACTAAGAGGTCAAATATCAACAATGTTTTATGGGTTTTTTTTGTGTCCAGTCCATAACTTCCTCATTTATTAAAGAAAATTAAAATTGTTATTGCAATAATTATGACTGAATAAATATATATATATATATATATATATATATATATATATATATATATATATATATATATATATATATATATATATATATATATATATGATAAATTGAAAAAACAAAAACATGATGTCAACAATAAATAATCAAATCTACTTTTCTTCAAGTTCATTTGCAATAAAAAGTCAGTTATATTTTGAAAGCAATGAATTCAAATAATACGGTTACAAAAGCAAACAAAACCATAACTTTGTAAGTATACATGAACAGGCAGTAATCAGTGTAAATAGAAAAATTGTCAGTGGAAATTGGCGATATGGCATCAAAAGTGGGCGGGGGTAATGCTGGAGAAAAGATTGAAAATGGGAGTTCCTGTCTATTTGTGCTGCCCCACTTCAAAACCAAATTTTGAGTTGAGAAAATGTACACCTCGTGATTATGGTACAGTCGAAACTGTCTGAAAGACCCTCTGGATTAAACGACTCTCTGTCTTATCTGACTTAGTTTTAGTCTGACCAACGTATTTCCCTATATATAAATGGTCTGAATTAAACGACTCCCTGTCTTATGTAACAAGCGACCCTAATTACCTATTCCCAGTTTGTTGTTTTGTCGGTATTAGCGACTTTCACACCTTTTATAATGACGTGGAGGCAGCCATCTTGTTTATCCGCGGTTGTTTTGCGGATGTTCGTATGCACAACAGGTGGAAATGTTCTACTACTTCCACAAGTAAGGTGTTATTTTCACACCTTTAGTATCCACATGCATTTTCATCGTTACCTTGTTAAAGCTTATAGTTTGAGTAATAATCTGAAACTACCGACACCTATATTTTTAGCTCACCTGAGCACAAAGTGCTCAAGGTGAGCTTTTGTGATCGCCCTTCGTCCGGCGTCCGTCGTCGTGCGTTGTGCGTCGTCAGTCGTCCGTCGTCAACAATTTTCTTTAAACGACATCTCCTCTGAAACTGCTGGACAGAATTTAATGAAACTTGGCAGGAATGTTCCTTGGGTAAGGCTCTACAAAAGTTGCTAAAATAAAGTTGATCCATGAAGAACTCTGGTTGCCATGGCAACAAAAAGAAAAATAATTTGAAAACTTTAAAAATCATCTTCTTCAAAACTACTGGCCAGATTTTAAAATAAATTGGTACAGATGTTCCTTGGGTCAACCTCTACCAAAGTTGCTAAAATTATTCCGATCCGTAAAAAAACATGGCCGCCAGGGGCGGGGCTTATTTGCCTTATATGTATATAGAGAAACCTTTAAACAACATCTCCTCTGAAACCACTGGACAGAATTTGATTAAACTTGGCAGGGATGATCCTTGGGTCAACCTTCACAAAAGTTGCTAAAATAAACTTGATCCATGTAGAACTCTGGTTGCCATGGCAACAAAAAGGAAAAAAATATGAAAACTTTAAAAATCATCTTCTTCAAAACTACTGGCCAGATTTTAAAATAAATTGGTACAGATGTTCCTTGGGTCAACCTCTACCAAAGTTGCTTAAATTATTCCGATCCGTAAAAAAACATGGCCGCCAGGGGCGGGGCTTATTTGCCTTATATGTATATAGAGAAACCTTTAAACAACATCTCCTCTGAAACCACTGGACAGATTTAGATTAAACTTGGCAGGGATGATCCTTGGGTCAACCTTCACAAAAGTTGCTAAAATAAACTTGATCCATGTAGAACTCTGGTTGCCATGGCAACAAAAAGAAAAAAAAATGAAAACTTTAAAAATCATCTTCTTCAAAACTAGTGGCCAGATTTTAAAATAAATTGGTACAGATGTTTCTTGGGTCAGCCTCTACCAAAGTTGCTAAAAAATTTCCGATCCGTAAAAAACATGGCCGCCAGGGGCGGGGCTTATTTGCCTTATATATATATAGGGAAAACTTTAATCAACATTTCCTCTGAAACCACTGGACAGAATTTGATTAAATTTGGCAGGAATGATCCTTGGGTCAACCTTCACAAAAGTTCCTAAAATAAACTTGATCCATATAGAACTCCGGTTGGCATGGCAACAAAAAGAAAACTTTAAAAATCATCTTCTTCAAAACTACTGGCCAGATTTTAAAATAAATTGGTACAGATGTTCCTTGGGTCAACCTATTTATCTCAGGTGAGCGATTTAGGGCCATCATGGGCCTCTTGTTGTTTTTTCTTCGCAAGTTTCTTAACAAAGGGTATTTGAGGTACACAATTATCATGAACCAAACAGCTCTGTTCGAAACGAAACTAAGTTACCAAAATTTTGTCTAAATGCATTGACAACAATAAACTAACTCTTCATTTATGGGAGGGCACAGTAATGACGATTAAAACAACATTTGTTTGTATTTAGTCATTTACTTCTTATGTACAGCACAGTACAGGATTTCCGGTTGAATTGTAAGAAAAGGTAAACACCAATATGAAAAAGCAGGGATTGTATACATACATCCCTGGAAAAAGAGAACAATGATTTCATAAGCATTTATTGTACAAAACCATTATAGAAATCACAAAGAGACATTAATTTACAGGCTAGTATGTACGATCAAGTTTTAATATCAATTTTACGCATATATTGTGTACCCTACCCTTAGACTTTACCAATTTACGGCTTCTAATCTCAAGTGGGTGGGGTAAAGTTCGGGAAAATACGAAAATTCTCATGTATTGTGTGCACCCTCTCCTTCAGAAACAAAATATAAGTAAAAAATTTGCAATAAACAGAAAATAATTTGTATAAATTCATCTATATGTGTAAAAGATTTTATTGTATATCAATGTATTAAACATAGAACTACATGTATATCTCTGTTTTTAACTCATTCAGCTATGTAAAGAACTCCAGTTCAATAAAAAAAAATGTTTAAATTTTTGAGGCTGTTTTTAAAGACTCCCTGTTATATGTGACTTTTTCTTAAAAGTCCCATTGAAAGTCACATATGACAGTCTCCACTGTATGTAGTTCAATCTAGTATAATATGAACAATTCTATGGGAATTATGAATCATCCAGGTGACTTGAATTTTTCTGAGCTGGTGGCTCTGAATTCATTCATTGACCAAATAGCAAGAATTTGTTGTGAGGCCTAACATTTTTCTGAACAACTTCAATTAATTCAGTAACTTTTCTGTTTGGTCCTTGGATAAATGTCTTGTAATTTCCTTCAATTTAAGTTCATAGAAGCTTGAAATATTGGTTGGAAATGTAAAATTTTGTAATGTGATGCCAAGATGACTATTCAAATGAGAATGGATGTGTAGATGCAATTAGTTTTATGGAAGATGGCAATCATAACAGACATGACTAAATGAACATAGACATCCAATATAATATGTTTGTACTGTAGAAATTTTGTGTTTTGTGTCAAACCAGTATTTCATCTTTAAAGAGCCTATCCAAGTTGGGATGTTTATAGAGCTTTAGAGATGTTTTTAGGTACTGAGCAAAGTCTGTTGAACAAGATCAAACTTGAGATATTGTTTGTAAACTCTAGAGTGTGTAGTGGACCAAGGAAGACATGGTTTGAATTTGTCAAAACTTACCTGAAAATGTGCAATCCGGCCAACACTGATCCGCTGGACAGAGATGCATGGAGAGAGGGTGTGAGACACAGTAGCTGCCTGCTGCCTACCCCAAAACCTGGGGGTATCCCAGTTGAAAATAAAATCAGGTCAAACAAGTCAAAGCTTAGAATAGAACCCAGTTTACATAGAAGATTCTTTACTATGCATTCCTTTTTGAAGTAGATGCCAGTATAACTCAGTTTTAACTCTTGAATAAAACCTCTGTACCCTAAAGTTACTCCATGGTTCAATACATTTACAGTCAAACCTGTGAACAACGGTTGGGCAGGGTGTTCGGAGGGTCAGTCATTTAAGACTTGAAGTTTGATATACTGTACATATATGTACATGTAGATAGACAGGAAAAACAAAAACAACTTTCGCTTTATTAATACAAAGATTGTTATTCGTACGAAGTTGAAACGTGCACAAGCAACGTAAATTTTTTTTAAAATTTTTATTAAAGAATTAAATCAATTACACAAACTCTTTTTTTTTTGCCTTTCAGTGAAATTTACCTTTGCATTTCGTGTGTTAATTGTACGTTTACAAATGAAGTTGCTAAGTATCTGGTACCAGTTAACCAATGAGAGTTCACCCCCTCAGAGTATTACCCCAATCCCACCCCTGTGTACTGAGATGTCTGCTGACACGTTCGTATCCCCAGGTGTTTCTGGAAACTAGCTACACATGCCCCACCCGCGAGGCAGTAACCCTGTCAGGTTGCCTAGCGATCGTTGTTTGAAGGGCTTATAGCACAGCAGGGAAATGATATTACTGACGGTTGACTGTTATAAGCAGGTGACCGTTGTTTACAGTTAATTTTAAGAACAAAAATGCATGGGGGGGAAATCTGATGTGACCCTTGTTGTCAGGTGACCATTGTTCCAAGGTGACCGTTGGTACAGGTTTGACTGTATATAATACAGGTCTTGGTTAGGATCCCAAATACATTGCTGTGATAGAAGTACATGTCTCTGGTGTACTTAGGAATATTTGCACTGTAATTCCTTATACATTACAAATGTATTATAATGCTGTATATTGGCTAAAAATATAGAATCCATGTAACACAGGGTTGTGTAAAACATAGATTGAATCCAGTTTTATACAATCCATATTTGACTCCAAATTTATACTTTGTGATTTAGGGACATTTCTATTAAGTTATACAATCTGATAAATTGACTTTGATCTCAGATACAGCATAAAGCAGCTCCTTCACAGATGACCAGTAGAAATTAAAAGACTTAATATTCTACTCTCCATTTGTGTTGATGAAGTCTCTATTTCCTGAAAAATAAACTCTGCAAGTGTAACTCCCTTTGCATGGGAAAACCCTATTTTGTAAATGCAACTTTGATTAAATTGATTATGGCATCCACGAGGCAGTGGTGCTTGCGGTACAACGTGGTACGTTCCACAACATAAGAACCTAACATTAGTTTTATAATTCTAAATTTAGGTAAGACAGTATTGCCTGTGATAGGTAAACCATCCATTTTTAAGCTTACCTAAGCACATGTGCTCAGGATGAGCTATTAGGATCAATGATTAACACAATTAACATGATGCCAAATATGTATATCCTCGCCCCGAATGTTTGTTAGAGATTGTTGAACAAAGGTAACTATTGAAAGCAAGGTTAACATACATTTGTTTGTCATTGGTTTGTACAGCTTTTCACTGGTTAAACCAAAATGCATATTCATTTCTAGGCGGTCTCATGATGATAAGTTTGTTTGCTTAATTTCTTAAAGCAGTCATCTAAAAACTTTGTTTATTGCCATTATCTTTCAGCCAAGTATGATTATGGCTGATATCAGCCAGTCAGGTCAGGAGTTAAGCAATCATTTTTAGCTTTGCTAACACTGTTTATGACCAAGTTTGACTCTCTTTGGTTTGTAGAATTGAAATGTTCTCATGGTTCATGTATTCAGTACAAATATGGTGTAATATAACAACTTGTACCGGTAAGAAAGGCAATTTTGATCAGTGGAGCATCTGAAGGGCCATCTTAGCCCTTTTATTTTTACAATCACAGATGGATGCATTGGGTAACCATGTAATACACACATATAGAGAAAAGTCCAATTCTCAGTCAAAGACCAGCTGTGGATGAGCTGCAGCTTTAATATAATGGGGCTTCACTGTAGCTTGCCTTATTGTTTTTTTATATCACAGAGAAAAGCTAAAAGCATATATACTAATGTACTAGAAAGTGCACTGGAGAAGTCTGTTTTTAAGTCCAGAGGGAGTTGAATGTTGGGCATGCTATTTGTATTGAGAATTTCGAGGGGGTCTGTCTTCCATCATGTGATGAGATATCCTGTAATACAATAGCAGCCTGTCACACAATCATCTTTTCACAGACTGAAGCATGAAGTCTAGCAGACCACAAGATGATGCCTTGTAAATATTATCTAATTCATGAGACAGCGATGTGTTACCATGGTTACTTGTATGGCACAACAAAACACTTGGTCCACCATAAAAGATGGTTACTTTTCCATGCCAACTTAAATAGATGGTGACTTTTCTGTGCCAAGTTAAATAGATGGTGACTTTCCCATGCCAACTTTAATAGATGGTTACTTTTCCATGCCAACTTGAATAGATGGTGACTTTTCCATGCCAACTTTAATAGATGGTTACTTTTCCATGCCAACTTGAATAGATGGTGACTTTTCTGTGCCAAGTTAAATAGATGGTGACTTTTCCATGCCAACTTTAATAGATGGTGACTTTTCCATACCAACTTTAATAGATGGTAACTTTTCCATGCTTTAAAAGATGGTGACTTTTCCATGCCAACTTTTATAGATGGTGACTTTTCCATGCTAGCTTTAATAGATGGTGACTTTTCCATGCCAACCTTAATAGATGGTGACTTTTCCATGCCAGCTTTAATAGATGGTGACTTTTCCAGGAACCTTAATAGATGGTGACTTTTCCATGCCAACCTTAATAGATGGTGACTTTTCCAGGCACAAAGTACTTGGCCAACCTTAATAGATGGTGACTTTTCCAGGCACAAAGTACTTGGCCAACCTTAATAGATGGTGACTTTTCCAGGCACAAAGTACTTGGCCAACCTTAATAGATGGTGACTTTTCCAGGCACAAAGTACTTGGCCAACCTTAATAGATGGTGACTTTTCCAGGCACAAAGTACTTGGCCAACCATAATAGATGGTGACTTTTCCAGGCACAAAATACTTGGCCAACCATAATAGATGGTGACTTTTCCAGGCACAAAATACTTGGCCAACCTTAATAGATGGTGACTTTTCCAGGCACAAAGTACTTGGTCAACCTTAATAGATGGTGACTTTTCCAGGCACAAAGTACTTGGCCAACCTTAATAGATGGTGATTTTTCCAGGCACAAAGTACTTGGCCAACCTTAATAGATGGTGATTTTTCCAGGCACAAAGTACTTGGCCAACCTTAATAGATGGTGATTTTTCCAGGCACAAAGTACTTGGCCATCCTTAATAGATGGTGACTTTTCCAGGCACAAAGTACTTGGCCAACCTTAATACATGGTGACTTTTCCAGGCACAACGAACTTGGCCAACCTTAATAGATGGTGACTTTTCCAGGCACAAAGTACTTGGCCAACCTTAATAGATGGTGATTTTTCCAGGCACAAAGTACTTGGCCAACCTTAATAGATGGTGATTTTTCCAGGCACAAAGTACTTGGCCAACCTTAATAGATGGTGACTTTTCCAGGCACAAAATACTTGGCCAACCTTAATAGATGGTGATTTTTCCAGGCACAAAATACTTGGCCAACCTTAATAGATAGTGACTTTTCCAGGCACAAAGTACTTGGCCAACCTTAATAGATAGTGACTTTTCCAGGCACAAAGTACTTGGCCAACCTTAATACATTGTGACTTTTCCAGGCAAAAAGTACTTGGTCAACTTTATTTGATACTGACTTTTCAAGGCACACATGATACAATTGTAATGAAAAAGAAAACATGAAATAGTATTGACATATTGTAGACTAACCCAAATGGTATGTAATGTGCAAGTATTTGCTTTGAAATAACAGTTGAACGCATTGAAAATATTGACCAAATTATGCAAGTTAGTATTTTGGAAGGATGTCAGAATACTTTCATTTCTTATATTTTGCATTGGTGAGTATTAATGAAGATGGTCTGTAATTAGAAATAATTTGAATTTGAAAACCCGTCACCAAATCACAGTTTGTTTATCTGGAACATCAATTTAAGCGTTCATTATGGTAGCCATAGGGAAGGTCTTTGGAGAACGTCAAAAAATTTATGAAGATATGTGGAATATTGTAAATATTTTATTTTTGTAAACAATTGAATGATCTTAAGTAAAATATCCTTTCTTATATCTATGCGTTGAAGTAATGTTGTCATCAAGGAGTATGTACAGATTTCATCTCTTAACAAATCTGTTTCACACCTTTTGCTTTTCTGTCCGAATTATATTCACTGCTTTTGGAAGAATAATGGGCCTTTAAGGAATGGTAACTTCTTCAGGCACAAAGTTCTTGGTCTACACTAAATAGATGAATGCTTTGTACTTTGTCCACTTTAATAGATGGTGATTTTTCAAGGGAAAAAGTACTTGTTTATTGTTAATAGATGATGAATTTTTCCAGGCATAAAATACTTTGTCCAACTTGGTAGATGTTACTTTTCCAGGCACCAAGTAATTGGTTTTAATACAGGCCTTTTTCTAGCTATATTAGGAGAATGAAATGAAAATAAAAAATTGTTGAATGTGTTCACTGAAATTTCGATATTCTTGGTCATAACATGCTTTGATTTGGAATATGATTTTTTAGCTCTTCTGTCTTTTCGAAGAAAAAAATATATGCTATTGTTGTAACTCTGGTGTCCGTGTTGTCGTTGTTGTCATCCGGACTCATAACGTTGGCCATAACTTCTCTACTATTCAATATACAACTTTCATTTTTAGCTCACCTGAGCACAAAGTCCTTAAGGTGAGCTATTGTGACCGATGAATGTCTGTCATCCGGTGTCAGTCGTCAACATTTAACTTAAAACTACATCTCCTCCTAAGACACAGGGCCAATTTTAAAGAAACTTCACAGGAATGTTTCTTGGGTGAAGCCCTTTCATAGTTGTTCAAAGAATTTGATTCCATGCAGAACTCTGGTTGAAACAGCAATGGAAAGACATATTAAATTTTGAAAATCTTCTCCTCCAAAACGACAGGCAAGATTTCAAAGTTATTTGGCACAGATGTACCTTGGGTCACTCTCTACCAAGATTGTTCAAATTATTTTGATCTGTTGAAAAACATGGCCGCCAGGGGGCGTAGCCCGTTTTCCTTATATGTATATAGTAAAAACTTAAAAAATCTTCTCCTCCAAAAGTACTACAGTGGTCACGCGATTCCTCAATGTGGCGATTCATTGAATACCATTGATGACTCCAGCTACAAGCCGGGTCCCTTGATTTAGCCCTTTTTATTCTATATAGATTTATGGGTGATTCTTCAAACATAAGATTTTGGATTCCTCAAGCTCTGTCCTTGGTCCCTAGATAGTATATTCTATATCATTGCTATGCGATTCCTCGAAGGCAATATCAAAACCTACCAATATCTCCTTGACAACCGTACTCCGGCCCTATGACCACCTGTCCCTGTAATTAACACCTTGGTTGAGATGGTTTTCTTTTTGTTTTTACACATTGTCAAACCTCCTTAGAGTACATTGGTGAATCGTTATGTCAACACAGCCATGTAGAAAATATTTTGGCACCTACAGATCATGTAACAAACTGTGATGGATCTGCATGACTTATCATTTGTCATTAAAGGAGCTGATTTTGTTTGTTTGTGTGTTGTTCTTTTTCTCTGTAATCATTCATTTGAAGAACTACAGTATAATTTTTAAGTGTTTACTACAAGAATGTAAAAATTACACAAATCCGCCATATACACAAACTTAAACAAAGGGTTTCAATCATATTATTGATAAAACAAGAACTTATTTCTGACTTGATTCTCACAATGAAAGCTATGATCGTGTTATTTTTGTATCTTTAAACATATTTTTTGTTTATTAAGTCTTATTTAAGGCTGAACCTGACAAAATATTTAATAAAAAGACTACATTAAGGTATCAACAAATGTAAATGTATTGAATTTTGACACATAAATGATTCCTAAAATACAGCAATTCTTTGAGTTTTTTTTTTGCAGATCCCATCCTGCCTCAAGGAACTGCGTGACTACTGTAGCTAGATTTCAAAGTTATTTGGCACAGATGTTCCCTGGGTCCTCTCTACCAAGATTATTCAAATTATTTTGATCCATTGAAAAACATGGCCACCTGGGGGCGGAGCCCGTTTTCCTTATATGTATATTGTAAAAACTTCAAAAGTCTTCTCCTCCAAAAGTACTAGCTGGATTTCAAAGTTATTTTGTACAGATGTTCTTAGGTCACTCTCTACCAAGATTGTTCAAATTATCTTGATCCATTGAAAAACCTGGCCGCCAGAAGGCGGAGCCCGTTTTCCTTATATGTATATTGTAAAAACTTCAAAAGTCTTCTTCTCCAAAAGTACTTGCTGGATTTCAAACTTATTTTATACAGATGTTTCTTAGGTCACTCTCTACCAAGATTGATCAAATTATTTTGATCCGTTGAAAAACATGGCCGCCAGAGGGCGTAGCCGATTTTTTTTATATGTATATAGTACAAATTTGAAAATTCTTCTTGTCCTAAAGTACTCACTCGATTTATGGCTGGCAGAGGGCAGAGCCCATTTTCCACAATATTGCTGTTTCTTTTCCTCCCACTTATACCTGGTTCTCAGGTGAGCAACCCAGGACCATCATGGCCTGCTTGTTGGTATGCATATTCATCTTGACAAGGCCTATCCAGACATATGCATATATTTCATCTATTGACCCTGACCTTTGACCTATTTTTGCTGTAACTTTTGAAAACTTTAAAATGCCTGTCATATTAGAACTGTTACCAACAGGGCACTGATATTTCACATGATAATTCCTTGTGGCAAGACCTCTCCATCAATGTTACACTTTTGCCCTTGACCTTTGAACTTTGACCTATTTTTGAAATGTTTAACAAAATACTTTAATGTTGGCCATAATTTCTTTACTATTCAATATACAACTTTCATTTTTGGTATGCATATTTATCTTGACAAGGGCTTTTCAGATATACCTCAATATTTCATCTATCAACCTTGACCTTGACCTTTAACTTATTTTGCCATATTTTGGACAAGTTTCAAAATGCATATTTCTCTGTCATTTTTCAATGACTATTTTAAACTGTGTATACTGATTTGCATGAACTAGTGCAGGTGT
>CM037789.1:21412502-21438880 GCA_021229015.1 Solen grandis
CTGGTTACTTGCGAATCCCCAAAATAGACTGCAAACTATTTCTGGTAATTTCTTACTTTGGGTTCCATTCAAATAAAACATAAATCCAGTCTGTCTTATTCATTCATCGGATGCTTTTCTATTTTTTTGCTTCATAAATGATTACACAAGGTTAATACGGGTAAACATTTAAAAAAATCACTTTGAGCAGATACCTAACACTGCATGCGAACCAAATGTCAGGCATTTGTCGCGCAATAATTGACAATCTGGAAGTTGAGATCATCTGTAGCGGCACTGAGGTTGTCAGAGGTATTTTAGACGAAGCTTTGGACCATGTTTACAAACCAGAAAAGTATGATAGCAGTAGAGTCGATAGCATCCAATTCTATTTTAACCAAACATGTTAACCAGGAAATAGTTTGTGTTTAAATTTAATAGTTAAAAGTGCTAAATCTTTGAATCAGGAAGATCAAAAATGATAGAGTGTTTTAATTTTAATTATTGCGGAGCTACTCATAAATCTGCATATGATAATTGTTAAATGGACATTGTTGCATACAAGAACAGCAGGCACATATACCAGTAAGTACATGTACTGTTATTTAAATTCCAAAATTAAGTTTAGGGAAAAAAAGCAATTGACTTATTTTGGTTTTAAAATTGTGAAAACCCAATTCCTTGAAAAGTTAATGAGTAAATACCCAATTGACCTAAAAACTTATCTGTAGCCCTGCAATTCCACACACCTGAAAGTTTGCCATCTTGGCAGTTATTAAGCTGTCTTTTATTTTTAATGCAAAATTGAAGGAAATATATTGAGTAAAAGGGAATAAACGTTTGTTGAGTATATTAAGTCATCTTTGATCCTTGTTTTTTTTTTTATTCATTCCATTGTACTCTTAAAAATTTTTTTGTTTTTTTTTTTCTAATGGTGTTTCCTTGATTTAATTGTATCTGAATTTAACCCCTGGAATCCGTGAATTTAATTTTTAATCAGAATGTCTAGAATGGTTTCAACTTTCCATTTTCATTGAAACTCAAAGGTCAAATTTCAAAATTCACCACATCTGAAAAATCAAGTGTCAAAGGAGATCACTGATTACAGGTATGATTATCTAACTTGAAAACTTCTTCTTTTTTTTTCCTGTAGAATAAAAACAATTTTTTTCCCTCAACCTTTTGTAAAAAAACAACAAAAAAACCCGTGTTTTTTCTCTTCAGGAAATGGTCCCTTTTTTGGGCCAAATCATGAAGGGAGAATTGCTGCAACAGCTTAGATATGGGTTTATCTTGGTATTGTTTCCTACAATAATAATGAATAATAATGATGGCCACAGTTATCTTGCTCTAAATGGTTTTGTTTTGGTTGCAAATTAGATAAGTTATTTTTTAGTTCCCTACTGGCGTTTACACAGAGGGGACTGTAGGTTTGCCCTCCTTACATCATCCGGATGTCCGGAAATCTGAATCGATTGATAACTTAACAACTGTTTAATTATATTATGAAATTGGTATATGAATAGATAGCAGTATGGAGATGATGCACATCATTTTTTTTTTCGTGGACCAAAATTCTGGTTGCTATGGTAACAGAAAAAATATGCAAAAAAATATTAAAATACTGAAATTTTTTTTTATTAAAAACATGAATATAGACCATTTCACCAGAGGATTGGCAATACCCGGTATAATTCACTGACTTCAATTGTGCAATCAGTGACTGGGGAATAATCTCAAATGTATGTTTATTTCCCATTGAACAATGTATGGAATTATACACCAACATCAGTGCTCCAAGAAAATTAAAATGACAGACAAGCCCAGGGCAAGTAGATTGAAAAAATCAACTTGCCCTGATTGAAAACTTACTTGCCCTGATAAAGCGCGTTATTCTGTTAAGCGCTGTCAAGATTATGTTTGTAATTCATTGAAACTATACTATAGGGAGGGGGCCTTATAAGACTAGCAATTTAAGAAATAATACAAGTCTTTCAATTTGTTTAATGTATTTTATTTATTTTTCATATAATTTTTTAATGTTTTATTTTTTGTAACAAAGATAATTTTCAAGGTTAACTTATCTTAATATTTATTAACAACATGGTAACACAGACTGTCTGACACATAAATGAAACTTTAATCTTAGAATTATTTTTGTATTGTATAACAGTAGATAATGAGCAATTGACTATAAATTTATATATTTCAAAAAGATTTAATCAGGAATATTTAATTGTAGAGTTAGCATATTATAATTGAGGTTTATTCTTTTATTTAATTACCTTTATGAATGTTTATTTCTTAACAATAACTTTAACTACATAAACAACTTTTGTGTTTCTTGGGTCTATCCTGTACATCGTCGAATTCCCCCGGCTGACTTATTCCGTTTCACTACATGACATCAGTCATGTAGTGAAACGGAATAAGTCAGCCGGGGAAATTCGACGATGATCCTGTACCGATCAGTTCCTAACGCAAACACATTATTTCCAGCCAAAGAAGGGAACTTTTCACAATGAACACAGAACATTTTATCAAGATCACTGTCATAGCGTAGCCACTCATGACTCTCTAACCATTTAGATTGAAACACGCGTTTACGTTTACTACTCTCGTAGATTTTGTCGGGCTCTTCTGCCTTACGTTTTTTACTTTCGTTTTCGCCTTTATCGCGAGGCTTAAGCAAGAACTTCAACATCTTTTCCGTTGACAGTAAACTTACATACTGAATCAACTTAGGTTTTTTGTATTTTTTAATTCCCAGTATTTTACTCATTTTATTTATTCTTTGTTAAAAAGCATTCTTGTGATAATCAATTAGCGATTAATACAAGAAGTTGGACAAATGGTCAATCGTGAGTAGTGGATCTTTAATTGTTTGCTTACCTGTTAACAATAAGATGGTTTGACAGTTTGGTCGACTCACAGACAGTAGCTAATCACACCATTAGTTAATTAATAACGAGTCCTTTATCGGTGCCTTAATCCGTTAAAACAGGGTCTTTCAAATAGACCCTTGTTAAAACAACAATTTCTCTTCAAACGCAGAGTAGAAAAGTACAGTAGATACCCGAATGATGTATAAATTAATTAATATTCATAAGTCTATTTTTATCGCGACCAATCACGTTCGGCAATTGCTTCTGTTTCTATTTTCGGATAAAAGAGACCGACACCGCATGACGTAGTTATTGTGTAGCTTGTATCCATAGCGGTTATCGATTGGTTGAACCAGAATGTAAACTACCCCTATGACAAGGTCACGTTCGGTGATATTTATTGTGATTAGCGCGTTTTGCCTCGAGCAAGGTTTATAAATGATGATAATGAAATGGATTACTTATAGAGGGTCCGGGCAAGATTAAAAATTTGTTCAATGCGCCCGGCCTTTTTAGAGGCGCCCGGCCGGGCAAGATATTTTAAAATGGTGACCGGCCCGGATTGAAAATAGAGGAGCTCCGGGCGCCGGGCTATCCTGCTCTTGGAGCACTGAACATGTACTATATTGTAGATGAGGTGTTTTGGGAGTGCTTGTTGATTCACATAGATTTCTGTCTCATTTCTGAGTGAAATGGTCTATTGCAGATTGAGCAGCTAGCAGACAACACGGGGGAGGAGTCGATCATTCTGACGGCCAGTGTGAATGATGGTACCCTGTCTCACTTGGGCTCCAGCACAGGCAAGGGTTTCCTAGAAGGGCGAGATGAAATCAAGTCACAGTTCTTGGGATACTGTCTAAAAAGTAAGGGTTTGTCAGTTAGTGGTTTAACCCTTCACTTCATATATAGACTCATTTTAACCCTTTTCCTCACAAAGGACACCATGAAAAGACCTATGCGAACAGCATAAAACCAGATCAGCCTGCGAGTAACTCGCAGGCTGATCAGGTTTTATGCTGTTCGCTGCTCCTCAGTGGTCTGGAAATGAGGATTTTATTATTAAATTTGGTAAGGTAAGGTTTAACTGTGGTTTTCTGCAGATCAGGCTTTATGTGGTACCTATTGAGTGCGTCAAAATGAGTCTACATGAGAGAAAGGGTCAAAATGAGTCTGTATGAGGGAAATGGTTAATGCATTGGCAAACAGCAGACCCAGATCAGAGAGCTCCTATAGGACTTGTCTTATCAGGGTCTCCTTGGTTTGCTTTAACAATATTGTAGCTCAGTTTCTACTCAGTCCTCAGAGCAAAGAAAAATCCACTGTCTCATACACCATTTAAATTCAGTTAGTTAATATTCATTAAGTCATAAATTTGTATATGAATATTCATGAAGTAAAGGATTAAGAAGTGTTGATGACCTTGTTAAGTTTTTCATTGATCCCCACTGATTATTAACTCTTAATGAATATTCATGTACAAATTTATGACATCATGAATATTAATTACTGAATATTAACTGGTATATAAAACAATGGATTTTTCTCTGCCAGGCAGACTGTAGAATCTGAGCTACATTATTGTATACACAAACAGAGGAGACCCTGATCAGACAGCTCCAATAAGAGGTTATCTGTTTGCCAATGCGTCAAAGTGAGTCTGCTTATGAAGAAGGGTTAGGTATTTCACCTTAATTAAAAATGGGATCTAACCTATAGGGTCTTGTGTCATTAAATTGTGAATTATTTAGAAAGTATGAGAGCAATCTCAATTCTAATTGTCTTGTGTATATTTTACTTGGATAAAGATATTGAAATTTAATTAAAATGCATCCTCTATCCATGCTTTAGAGACTTTGCAGTTAGTATGACTGATGTTTGGTGAGGTTTTTTTTTTTTTTATTCTTTTTTTTTTAAACTCACCTGAGCACAACATGCTCATGGTGAGCTATTGTGATCGCCTTTTATCCGGCATGCGTGCGTTGGGCATCAACAATTTTCTTTAAACGACATCTCCTTAACCATTGGGCCAAATTCTATGAAACTTTACAGGAATGTTCCTTGGGTGAAGCACTACCAAAGTTGTTCAAATGGTTCCGGTCCATTGCATATTAGGGCTGGGTATCGCAAGCAAAAAAGTATCACGATGTATTATGATATTGTAGGCCCGATATGATACAGTATCACAATACTTGATAATATATAAATAATGTGGTTCTAACATGGCCAACCAATAGTTTTCTGCTGTAAATTAGATTTCCATGTCCATGTTGCTATGCCGCTTAGACACATGGAAAAATAATAGAAAAATGCATTTTTAAGTTAATTTTTAATCTAAAAAAAATCTTACTTTATTTTATTTTGAAATTTAGTCTACCAGTCAGTCTAGTCAACAAAAGGTAACGATGACATAAATAGACACTTTATGCTGAAGATATAAGCTCCAGGCCAAGCGGCATATTCAATTTCGCTGGTTTACACCAAAAACTGTCATCCATGGAAGTATTGTTTGAGAATCGATTCTTGAGGTTAGAATCACAATTAGGTATCGTCAGCAAAAAATGGCGATATATCGATGCATCGATGAAATTGACCCAGCCCTATTACATATCTGGGTCACAGGAGCTAAAAATTGATTTTTAAAGTGAAATCTTTAAAAAAATCTTCTCGGAAACCACAGGGCCTAGAGCTTAGATATTTGTTGTGTGGCATTTTCTTATGGACATCTACCAAGGTTGTCTAAATCATGGCCCTTGGGTCAAAATTAGCCCCACCTTAGGAGTCACTTGATTTTACATAGACTTATTTATATATGAAATATGAAAACTAGAAAAAACCATCTTGTCAGAAACAAGGCCTAGAGTTTAGATTTTGGTGTGTAACATTGCCTGGTAAAGCTCTACCAAGTTTGTTCATATCATGGTCATAATTGGCCCCGCCCTAGTGGTCACTTGATTTTACATAGACTTGTATAGGAAAACCCTCAAAAGATCTTCTTCTCAGAAACAACAAGGCCTGGAGTTAAGATGTTTACTAGTGGACCTCAACCAAGTCTATTCAAATCATGGCCATGGTGTCAAAATTGACTGAATAGAGCTATGACCTTCAAAATTTGGATGGCAGGTACAGGTTTTGTGTGGATTATTTAGATGATCTTGCTTTAATTCTGCATGGATTATGTATTCAGTATGAATCACAATACTTAATATGCAATGAAGGCAATGTTTCTCAGGTGAGCAATTCAGAGCCATTTTGGCTTTTGTTTCGAGATGCTGCATGTTTGTGAATTTTACCCCCCAAGTCCCCTGTTCTTAACAAATATTTATGTTCTATCCCAGGCTTGGACTCAGACTGACTTAGAAATATCCAATTATTTTTGACTTGATAGGTAATAATACTCAAAGTCTGGGCTACTCAATTTTTCTATATAAAGCTGTGTTTATCATTACATACACCTTGGCAAAACTTTAATAATGATTGAAATGTTAACACAGAGTCCAAGAAATTCTCAAAAGTTCTGGTAGTCCAGTGGGCTTGGAAGCTGATACTGATAGCCCATAATTTTGTTTACAAATTCTAATGTACAACAGTGCTTAGACTGAGCCGGTCTTTATGCAGTTTATTTGATCAATGTGCAAAGGGAACAATTAACATGGCATTGCTTTTGATATTGCAGGCCATCACAGAAAGAAAGCTCAGGACACTAGGCCAACTCCATACCAAAGAAACCATGGCAATGAAAGTCAGAAGCCAATGCAGCGACCCCCACAGAAACGTCCCCGGATCCACCCAGTAGCACTTCAGCGGGCTGGCCCTGGTGAAGGATCCCCTTTACAGCCCCCGGGGAGTTCACCCTCTCCCCTGCATGATTCTGGGCAAGGCGTGTCCCCGGGACTCTCTCCTGGCTTGTCCCCTGGGTCGGGGACAGATACAGACAAAAATGTGGTGAAACAGGAGGAAAGTGATTCCCAGCAGCTGCAGTCCCCCGAGTTTTCATCCACTCCAACTTCATTCCCTTCCTCTCTCCATCTGACTCACACACAGACTTCAGGTGACCAGTCGTACAGTGAAACTAGTCAAGATGACAGTCGTGTTCAGGGTTCGGAAAGTGTCGGTCAGGCGGCTGATGAGTCCAATGACTCGTCAACAAATATAAAAATTGAACCCATAACTGAAAATGAAATGGAGTTGGAGATTACGGGGGTTGAACCTGGGAATTCGTCTCTGACCTCAGATAACTGGGGTCAAAATCAGATGGGATATGGCCCGTCCGGGTCAGGCGATGAATCCCTGAATCAAAGTGGTGACCCAGCCTCAGGATACAGTAAGTTACTCTTCTTTCTCTTGATCAGCAATGGTCATTCTGTTACCAGTCCTGGGAACTACTGATCCAAGTCCTTAACCTCACCAGGGTTTTTTCTCACCATTTTGATAACATGACCCTACCTCCAGAATTGGGAATTTTTTGCATTGTTTTCGGCAATATTGTGAAAAAAATCTCACACTGTATTATATAAATCAAATAAAAAAAAAAAGATTATTAAAATACTTGGTTAATTGTATCATTCTGACTAGCTACATATGATGCCAAACACATTGTAATTATAGCCATTTTTTTTTTTTTTTTTTTTTTTTTTGTACCTTAAATTGTATTTGTGTTTGAAATTGGGACTCTGTTTTTCAGACTTTTCTCAGAGTCTCTGTACAAACTTAAGAGTGCTTTAACAAAAACAAAACAAAAACAAAGAAGGATAAACCCTGCTCTTCTTGTAAATTATGATAACCTTTTTACTTCTATGGATGTGCTCAGTCGCAACTGAAATTCATAATCTTGGATTGACAGTATGTCACATGATATTGGATCATATGACATGATTGGTAACAGAGTGACATTGCAAGATTTCTGCCATTTTAGTTGAAAGAAACTTCAAGAATTAAATGATGTAAGGGGTCAGGGTTTGGAACATTTTAAGGGTATTTAGGTGGGTTGCATTTTGTAATCTTAATAGAAAGGAAATTTTGGTGTTAATGATATTATTTATTCAAGATTTTGTTTGTTAAAATCCGATTCTTTGGCATATGTCAGTCTAAATATTTATCATATATACATAGGGCATTCCCCTCTGTTATTACTTTTAATCCATGCAGTTTTCCCCAAGGTTGTTATTTACCCCAGGGTTTTTCTATCCACAGTTTAAAAAAAATGGTGCTTTTACCACACAAAATACAATAAGGCTTCTCTCCCATCAGAAAAAAGGGCAAGAATATTGTTTAAAAAAGTTTTAAGATGTTCCAAAATACATAAATAAGGTTTTAGTGGGAAAAAGTGTCTATCCAAATTCCATATTTTAAATAAATTTACAAACTAGAATGGCAGGAATATTTGATAATTTTATTAGAGCTTAAGTGGAAAATGAAACAGTAGTTTATTGCGCTTTTATTTGGAAGTATTGATTGATTTCAAAAGGTAAACTTTACACTATAGGCTAGAATGCTTATTTGCAAATATTGAATTTGGGAAACTTTTAAATGAAATTGTTGTGAAGCAATAAACTACTTTTTTTCTGTTTTCCATCTACATTTTGGCATTGTTTTAAATACATGATTTCAACCAAGATTTTCTGACAGTAAATACCTTACTATTAATTAATTATGTTACAAAAAAAGATCATGATAAATTGGTCAAGTTCTGTTCAAAGCTTCACAATATGTAGAAATGAACGAAAATTATTTTTGAAATCATTGTATGATTGATGCTGCATTGGAATTATACAAGCATGAGAATGAAAGTCTTGGTTGAAGATTGCGTAATCCTTTAAGTTGAGATGAAACTGTTGATAATTAGGCATTAAAGGTGAACATTTGTTTCCTGTTCCTACAAGCTTTATAAGATATTGATTAGTTGTGAGGGATTGAAGGGCACTTGACCACTTTATCATGGATGAAATTAATCTGCTTTTAATTGTTAGAAATTTGATTCATTTAGAAAGTGAACAAAAATCAGAAAATTCTGATATTCTGAAAGGTGGAACAAAATGAAGGCATCCCAGATTGTTTTCAAAATTTTTCAAGGACATGTGTTTTTAAAAAAGATATTGGCCAAACAAAAAATTCTATAGAATGCAGATACACTGTATAAGGGCTTTACAATTTTTCTAATGGTGGTAGCATACATCTCCTCAACAAACATAAATATTGGATAGGAATTTAGGATGGTTTTCAAAGAGTCTTGCCTTGTTATTCATGCTTTGGAATGTTGTCATCTCCTTTGTGAAAACCTAAAGCATCAGTATTTAGAGGTAGCTGTAGTCCCATGGTTGTATTCATTATAAGAACTGGTCCAACTAAGGGACTATTGAGAGTTGTAAAGCATGAACTCTTGCTTTCCAGTCATTGTGAAAGAACTGTTGATATATTTCTTCTTTAGAGGGCATTCACATTTGAAAGGAAATGTTTTGGTTTCGCCCGTGAATGATCTCTTATTGATTACATTTCAGGGCTTTTTTTTTACTATATAGTTGTAGCTGTTTACCAGCGCCTTCCCCTCAGAAAATTTATTTAAAATCATGCAGTTTTCCCAAAAAACTGACTTTATTCTTGATATTTTGTTCCCTTTGGCTTTAATGGCGATACAAATTTTCCCCAAAAAACAGAGGCCAAACCCCTTCCCCTTAGTGGAAAAAAAAGCCCTGCATTTTGAAGTCATGGACCAGAATAAATCTTGAAGCTTGCTCTGTTTAACACAATGTTGATTGCTAGAGAAGTCTTCATTGAACAGATGTAAATCTATATACTCATGCATTGGTAAACTGTCAACAGGGCCTCCCCCCCCCCCACCCTTCTTTATTGGGGCCATTCATAAATGTCTTCCCTTTTGAAAATGTCTTAAGTTTCTGCACATTTCTTCAAGTTGCTATTTACTCCAGTATGATTCTTTCCCCCAGACTTAGGAAAAGATGCTTTTACCATCCAGACATCAAGTTTAAGGTCTTATCCCTGTTGCCAGAAAATAAGGTTTGGTGTATCACAAGTGACAAGCTTATTTCTCTCTCTCTAAAGTTCTTAAAGAGTTAAGAAGCTCTACCAGTACACACATCTTTCTTCAGTGTACCAGACTTATCAGGTGTGCTTAATTGAGGGTTTTTCTGCCTATTTTGGGAAAGGGACCAGAGCCCACAGGAGCCTACAGTTTGGAATAATTATCAACATATTTCACCTATTTTTTAAGAAGCAGAAAAGCAACTTTATCTGTGTAACATTTTGTTTAAAGAGGCATATTCTTTCATAAACACAAATAAAAAAACAAAACACTTTATTTAATTATTTTTTTTGCCAGTTGGGAATGGGTTCAATATTTGGACCCAACAAATAGGTAGAAAAACACCTGTTATATGGCTGTTATTTATGCTGATGAGTGTCAAGGACTGTTGGTGTAGCAGGCATGTCAGTTACCTTCAGTAATAGCTCTAGTTAAAATTTCAGGCTTAAATTGCACATGATTCATGGGTTAATGTATGGTTGTCTGATTCCTTGAAACTTCTGAAATAGACTATTTCACAAGAGGATCGGCAATACCCAGGATAATATGCTGATTTTAATTGACAGTTAGTGACTGGGGAAATTCTCAAGTGTATTTTTATTTCCCATTGAACAGTGTGTGGAATTTTACACCAGCATGTAGGTTTGGTGTTCAGGAAGTGCTTGTTGATTAACATAGGATTATGGCTCATTTCGGGGTGAAATGGTATGTCTGATGATTTTCGAGTGATTCCTTCTGCTAGACTTTCGCCTGAAAGTTCAGTTTATTGGTGTTGATAGTGAATATTAAGCCAATTTTTTTTTTAAATCTATAACTGGTACACTTAATAGGACCCGCTTACAGTTTAGAAGGGAACCATATTGATTCACAATTTAAAAGTGTATTTTTGATAGAGGCATGGTTTAAATCCTTTCTACTCATGTGACTTAATTTCAGAAATACTATCTACCACATTATCTCATTTTCTTGAAAATATAAAACACTACCTATCATTTTGCAGAAAAATTGCAAGATATTCTGGTCTTATAATTTTATAGCCCTCATTTCCAGATTTTCCTCCTAACAATATTTGCAGAAACACAACTTTGTTTTTACACAATTTTGAGGAATTCACAAACAAAGGGGTACAGGTCCCATTCACAATTTCAGGAAAAAAAATCACTGATATTTAAATGAATGTTATGTCAGAGTTATAGAATAACTTAATTGAACTTATTGTTTGGTTAATTTTTGGTATAGGGCTACTCATTTACATCTGTAGATATATTGGTAGCAATTTCGACAATGATTCATTGAGTATTATTGTTTTTGAGGATGGCTTTATATCAAACAATTTTTTTTAACAAACTAAAAAATTTAATGCATTTTTAAGCTTCCAAAATTCAAATTGTGATTTTGCTGGTGTTTTGCTAAATTGGATAACATACTGTCTTTTCACCATTGCAACCAGGACTGGTACCAGGTCAGTCATATGTGGAAGGGTGCTTGGTCCCCTGTTCAAACACTTTTCTTCATGTACTCTGGTTTCCTTCTACACTAAAAACCATGCAAATGCCACTAGCATAGCCAAGAGAAGATGTCACTTTCTGTCCAAATGTATAATAAACTAAGTTTAATCATTAAATTTTGATGCATCATTTGAAATTTCTTGAATTGCTTTTATTGTACCAAAAGGTCATAGTTTAGACAATTTTAGTGCAAAATTTACTTTTTTCTCTGAATTACGGTAGTTTTAAATGTCAAAAGAAAAAGGGGATTTGTGAGGTTCGTTCTTGTTCCTGTGAAACTGATATTAATTATTTGGAGATGTAATTTTATGTAATGAATAACATTGTGGTCAAGTATAGAAGTCCTTCCAGCCCTCATGTTTGTTGTTTGCAAGCAAATCTGTCCAGCAGTCACCCTCATGTATAACAGAATCGATATGATATAATGTACAGGATTCAGAAGAAAAACTTTAACAAAACAAATAGAAGTTTTAACTATGATAGATGTAGAAATAAATAGTCCAAATAGATTGAGAGAAAAAAAATATGTGTTAGTGCATAACAATTTATTCGTTTTATGTGTATAATTATAAATGCAATACAGAATGTAAACAGCCACCAAATCTTGAGTTTGTATGAATATTTTTCCCAAGATGATTTTTTGACAATCAATGAACATCTTAATGAGATTTGAAGACTCCCTATTTTGTCAAACGATGCATTAAGATAAGCCCTAAGAGTGCTGGATTGTGATTTCTTTTAACCCTTTCCCTCATAGAGGACACCATGAAAAGACCTATGCGAACAGCATAAAACCAGATCAGCCTGCGAGTAACTCGCAGGCTGATCAGGTTTTATGCTGTTCGCTGCTCCTCAGTGGTCTGGAAATGAGGATTTTATAATTAAATTTGGTAAGGTTTGACTGTGGTTTTCTGCAGATCAGGCTTTATGTGAAACCTATTGAGGGCATCAAAATGAGTATATATGAGGGAAAGGGTTAAGCTGGACAAGTTTGGATGCAAACTTAATTTTGTATTTGCAATTGAATGTGAGAGCAAAAGTGTTTTGTTGTCCCGTACTAAAATGCCAAGAGCAATAAAGCTGCAGCTCATAGAATCTCCCTATCGCGGGGAATATTGATAATGAAATATTTTTCAATAATTGTCTAGAAGAAATAGAAAAGAGATCTATATTTAGCTTTAAATATGCAGGTTAAAGAAGATTTTATGTGAGCCCTTTTTATGTAGGCAAAATGAGCTACATTATAAAATGTTGCTCTGATGTTTCACGTATGCCTTTCTGTCAGATAAAAGGCAGCTAGCATGAAATACCTGTACAATGCCCTCAGAACTAACCTGAAAGCATCACACGCTTTTTCTATAATTGAAGCCATTTCCAGCAGATATCTATACCTATAGGAATCCATCATGATGTTCAAAATAATTAGTTTGTTTTTTTTTTTGTTTTTTTTTTAAATTTCCGCAATGTCCAGGGAATTTTTGTTCAACATCAGACAGTAAAATTGGCCAATCCAAAAGAAGCTCTAGTAGACTACTGAAGATTGTTTATCAAATTATCTATTGGAAATTTCCTACAAAGTTTAGTGCCAAGTGAATAATGATATCAGTTTGCAGTTAACTACCTAAATATCATCTGAGATGTGAAAGCTTAAAGGCTATCAGGTTGTGAATTTAGAGTAGACCGGTCATTTAATGGTCATTTATCGGTGAATACTTTTTTTGGAAGAAGAGGACATTAAACATAACAGGTGGGTACCATTCATTTTTAAGCTTGAATTTATATTTGAATAATGATACATTGATAAAGGAACAGGAAACTCCAGGAATTGCAAATGATTCTATGAATATATTCTGTTACATACACATGTATTTTTATTTGAGTAAGCAAAAGATTATGTGGTGCTTATAATTACCAATGTTTATCATTTAAGAACTCTGAACTTTGCAATACACACTAGTGCGCTCTTGTTCATTGAGATTTTGAGAGACAAAAATGTATAAAAAAGGGGTAGGGGGACAAGAGACAAAAAATGTGAAAAATAAAGGGGGTGGGCAAGTTCAAATGGTACAAGGCCTTGTTTAGATATGAGGTTTATCTGAGATTTGGAATTGTAATATTTCTAGCTAAGTATTAACCCATTACCTCATGAATATTCATGTCCAAAATTATGACTTGATGAGTTCATGTACTGAGCTATAAAGGCACTGGATTTTTCTTTGCCATGCAGATTGTGTAGAAATTGATCTACAATTTTGTATGATCTACCAGGGTAGACCCTGATTCAAGATGGCTCTTTGAGGTAAAGGGTTACAAAAATTCTTATTTATATTATGAAAATTTTACTTTATTTCATGAAAATTCTAATTATTTCATGAAAATTGTAATTTCAATAATTTATTTCATGAAAATTCTAATTTAGTTAGAGTAATGTAGGAAAATGAAGTATAATCTAATGGAAAATTACTATTGGGATTACATGAGTTTTTAATGGTTTTGATAATTTTTGCAAGTGTTATTGTTTGCAAGACTGTTAGACCTATAGATTGTATTTAACTAAAGGGGTTTAAATACACCACTATGAGTCTTTTGGTTACTGTGTTGATCTTTGTTCAATTTGACAATGATTGTGATTTGCCTTGCCCTGCTGACTCAAGACAGCAGTAATAAAGAAGAAAGAAAAGAAAAAAGCCCTGCATAAGTCTTGGTATGTGGACATGATTCTCGTAATCCCTTGAAGAAATAGTAGAGTATCTGGAGTAGTCAACTTCACATGTCTGTATGCATGATGTTATTGGCAATGTGCAGTATTATCTTGAAGATGCAAAATGCCGTCTGATTTCTTGTCTAAGGTTCCCCAGACAGGGATCGAGACAAACCGAGGGTCCTCCTTTTATTAACAGTAATGCCATGATAATTTGCCATGTATAGACAATACAACCCCTATACTTGGATGATTAAATGAAAGATTGCTTGATCACTTGTATATATATTTTATTGATTTATTTACCAGCCAGTAGACTTTGATATGTCCATATGTAATATAAAATTTGTGTCTTGCCCTGAAAAATGCATGTTTTGCTGTTATAGTGCAGTTGAAGTTAAAGCACTGATTTGTACAAAATAGAGGTGCTGATATCAGAGTACATCATTGTTTCTTTTTGTAAATTTTTGTTTGACTTGATATTAAACTTATTTTAAACATTGCTGTTTGTATTGATCTACTTACGTCCTGATCATATTATGATGGTGACTGTCCCTGTCAACTGAGCAGTTTAAGCCGCAATCTATCTTGAGAGTGGGAGGTCCTGAATTCTTGATGTCCAGCAAATATAAGCAGCAGTATAAGAACTGATTTGCCCACTGTCAGGATAATGTGTCTGGTATCATGCCACATGTCTATGGTGCAGAACTGCAGTGTTGAAGTACTATATAACTGTCTTATGTAGATACTAGCCTAGAAATGACTAACAATCTAATATACTGTCTGTTGGATGTCAAACACAACTAACAAATATTACAATTGATGAATACAGGCTATTTATCTGGGACCATTTATGTGCATAAATACTATAGTGTCCTGATTAAACTATAACATTTTGTAACCCTATAATAGTGGTATAAATTGATCTAGTTGCAAAGTGGTTTGTATGTCTTCTCCCATAACCAGGTCATGGGTTTGATCTTCAGCTGCAACATACCAAAGTTGTAACAACAAAAAAAATAATATGCCATGGTATAGCTCTTGGGTTATCATTATAGCTCCAGCGCTGGTTTGGTGCCTGGTGTCAGTTGTGGTATCATGCCAATTGTCTATGCGAGGCAGTACTATAGTATAATTATGTCTCCAGAAGACAGAGTTCCCATACCTGATATGTACAATTGGTAAGACACTGAACACTAGAAAATAAACAAAGTAGTTTGTTTACATCACAAATGATGTTTTTCTCCTAATGACATTTCACTAATTTTTGACAGGAATAACATTACAGTTGCCATTTTGAGTACATGCGTTCATATTTACTTGACAGAAAGACAACAGGTCTATATTAAAAGTGTAGTAATTTGTATTTAATTTTTTGTCATAATTGTCAGTATTTAACAAGGAACACAAAATGTGTGTGTTCTATTACAATCAGATACCAATATTTGCAATTAACAGATTTGTTTGACATCATTGAATATGACAGTATAATGTCAAAGGAAGTCTAGTTTTACTCTTTAATGTCACAAGTCTAGTTTGACATTATGATGTCACAGAAGTGCAGTGTGACAGTTTAATGTCACAGGAAGTTTAATGTCACAGGAAGTCAAGTGTGACAGTATAATGTCACAGGAAGTCAAGTGTGACAGTATAATGTCACAGGAAGTCAAGTGTGACAGTATAATGTCACAGGAAGTCAAGTGTGACAGTATAATGTCACAGGAAGTCAAGTGTGACAGTATAATGTCACAGGAAGTCAAGTGTGACAGTATAATGTCACAGGAAGTCAAGTGTGACAGTATAATGTCACAGGAAGTCAGATGTGACAGTAAAATGTCACAGGAAGTCTAGTTTGACAGTATAATATCACAGGAAGTCTAATGTGACAGTATAATATCACAGGAAGTCAAGTGACATTATAATGTCACACGAAGTTTAGCTTGACAGTATAATGTCCCAGGAAGTCTAATGTGACAGTATAATGTCTCAGAAAGTCTAGTGTGACAGTATATTGTCATAGAAAATCTAATATGACAATATATTATTTCACCTTATTGCGTCCAGTAAAAGATGTGACTTGAAAGCAGGCAACATTGATTCCGTTTGATGCTTTGAAGTCATGAAGAATATTTTGAATTTAGATCGAAGTTAGTTCAAGTTGTAGACTGCTTGGAGACCAGGTTTGGTTGAATGTTTGGCACAATGAGTAAAGGAAATATAAACTTGTATCTCTTCTGAGTCAACATAGCTTTTTTTTATGTTGTACATAATTTCCTCACGTTTCACGTGTGTACCAAAATATTATTATTACAGTCTTCTGTATATTGATATCTTGTACATTATGGACAAAAGTTATCAAAAAGAAATGGTAAATCTTTTGATAAAACATGGAGAAAATGACTTTGTTATTCAAAGTAGTTCAGGGAGAGTGGAAAACCAGAATGTAGTGTATTTTTCTTGATTTTACTTTCTAAAATTTGGGAATGGTGATTGATGATTTTTATTGTGTCACCTGCTGCAAGCAGAGGTGACACTTAGGGATCACTTTTCCATCGCCTATCAGTCTGTCTGTCCGTCTGTCCATCACACATTTGAAACACGTGTTCCAAAGAACTCTCTTGTTATAGGAAATTTAACGTCTGCAATGATAATTATTTTTTCCTGTAAGCTAAAAGTGTTACAGGTAATGATATTTCAAGAAATGGGCATTATGTTTGATGACAAAATGCCCTTTGAATGATAAACTATCTTTGATGATTGCCATTTAGTTCTGCAGGTTTAGTTCTTAAATGTAATCATATAATTAGATGGTACAAGAGGCTTCCTGGTAGTATTAACACAGCATGTGGGGGTAGAGAGTAGAGCTGTAATGGTGATAATGGCAGTCCACAGTTGACACTATCCCCGCCCCAAATACTTGACAAAGGTAATTGAATAAGGAAACAGTTGTAAAACTGCAAGTTTCACATGAATTTGTTTGTTGAAGGCATGTACAACTCCTTATTTGTTAACAGAGATTCAAATATATCTCTATGTAATGGTGGTCTGGTGTATTGTAAATACATGCTGTTTTCTGTCCCCAGGTTGGTTTGAGATAAGCAGAGGCAATGTATGGTATGATTCCATTATGGCATTTAGGTATGAATCTTGCATATTTGAAGTGAAATCCTTATTGGAGATTGAGTTACACTTTCGCTGTAGATCAATTTTCAGAAGAAAAAAGTAGTTCACTACATTCAGATAGCTCCTTATCCAACTTTTGTGTACTTGTAAAATGTGACACTTGTTTGATTATGGGAGGGTAACAAGAACAGCTTTTCATGGAAAGGATTGATACCCCTCGAGTACAAATTATAATGAGGGTAAAAATTATAGTAAAATCAGTGATAGGTTTTTAAACAATGTTATGAAATCATACTTTATCATATATAGACAAGTCTGCACATTCAATTTTAATTTCATTTTTGAGCTTTCATAGACTAAGGTGGAGAATGCAGGGGTTTACTTAAGGATTTGACTTTCACTTGTCCAGGGGGCTAGTTACCTTAAACATCTACTAGCCCCCATTGAAAACAGGTTGCCCAGTCTTTAAGTTTGTTGGTGTTTGTTAATGTTTAAAACTAAATATGTGTAATAGTAAGGTGAATTTTAGTTTATATGTATCAAACATAATATGCCAGCATTTCACCCTTGACATACTGTAGAAAATAAAAAAAAACACAAAAGATTTCATTTACATAAATAAACTTGCCCGTAGGCAACATTCTTTGAAAAATCATTTGCCCGCAGTGATTTTAACCCGGTGCGGGCAAGTGGGCGTCTACTTAAGAAAACCCCTGGAATGGTATAGTCATAAGTGATATTTTGATGGTTGCTAGTTGCCAACGATTAGTTACTTTACTGAAGAGGGACAGTAATCGATTTACATATATGTTACGCGACGTTGTTGTAAAAATTTCATGCCATACATACTATATAATGTGTTGTCTGTCTAGTTTACGCCGTACATCAATCTGGAATCTCTTAATTTTACCCAGGTTTCTATAGAAAAACCCTTAAATATCCCCTTTTAAACAATAAGGCCAAGAACTAATAGTTATAAGTATAATCTTTTAACTGCTCCAGCATTATAAAGCTAAAACTGTGTAGAAAACTACTTATGAAGTTCATGTAACTGTATAATAAAGCGCCATGCTTAAATGTTACTTTGGGTTAAGTGATTATTCATTGAAGAGTTATTGATTACACCCCATCTGGTTGAACAGATAATCAATTGTGACAAATATCAACTGATTTCTATCACTAGCAGTCATTGATGTAAAAACATGATTTTAAAAGAATCAGTTTTGTCATAGTGTATATGTTTAATTGTCTCATGGCTGGCCCTTATATTCTGTAGTGAAGGGAGATTCCAAACCTATATTCAACATTGGATATTAAATGCAACTTTAATGCTAACAGTCAGGATTGGATGTCAGTTTAATATAGATTCATGTTGGAATGGTTAATGTTGTGAACAGCTATACTCTCCAGGTAAAATAGAATTTCATTTGTATATGAAATACTTAAATGCTGGATTTGGTTGACACCTTGAACATTGAAAATGCAAATTCTTCCTCAGATGTGCAATTGCATTATATTGTATCATATTTTTGCTGGTTTTGTCATCAGCTTCAAAGTTGGTGATGTGTCAAGGGTATTTGTTTGGATTTCTTCTATAGTCTTCATTGTCAATAAGTTCCATTCTGTGATTAAATGGATCCTTTTGTATCTAATTTTCATTCAGACTCTGTGAAGGTGCTGATTTTCTATGCTAGAGGAAAGTAACTGAATACTTGCAGATAATATTTTTGGAAGGATAAGTTATTTTTCGTACATTCATCAGTCTGGTTTACTAAATGATTTCAAATTCTTTCAGATGTAATGCCATGGAAGGACACCTTTATCAATCCGAATTTCTCTTCCAATTTTGATGGACTTGGAGATAAATATATACAACCATGGGGGTTTGACGAGCATCATGCAGCTAGTAAATCCAGCAGGGCTTCAAGCACCCAAAAGGCACCTAATGACTCTGGCATCATAGTCCAGCAGACACCAGAGCATTTTGGTCTGAAGCATGTGTGCAAGTTCTGTGGACGACCTTTCTTGTTTCAGAGCTATCTGGATAGACACTTATTGACACATACTGGAGAAAAGCCCTTCGTATGCAAGATTTGCAACAAGGGGTTCACCAGGCAAAGTGTTCTGAATAACCATGTCAAGTCCATCCATTTGATGGTATTAAATAAAGACTTACAGAACCCTTGATTTAACCAAATAAACTAGTATACCTGGTAGTAGATATTATCTGAAAAAGTAGTTTCTGAAGACCTCTGCTATGGACATATGCAAATTGTTATGTGAACTGGAAACTGGAAAGATCTTCAAAATATTATGTGTGGTACAAAATTTACATAACCTTGAAATGAAATGGAAATGTGAGGAAGCCTTCCAGCTGGCTTGCAGTTGGTCGGTGGTTCTACCCGGGTTCCTCTGTGTACTCGGGGTCTTCCTCCACCTGTAATTAGCTGGACGTCGCTATATGATTGAAATACTATCGCAGCGACGGTAAACCCGAATACAACAACGAAATGGAAAAATAGAGCTACAAACATTCTTGATTATTTACATATTATTCTTTGGGAAATGAAGATTAATTTTCTATATTACATTTATTATCCTGTAAAAAATAATGTTGTTTTAGCACATATCAAACCTTTTGTGACTTGAATCAAACTTTTTGAGATCTTTTTTTTGTAACACACACAACCGCCCCAACTTTTGTGACCTATGTGCAGACTGAAATGAAATGTATATATCCCTTTAAAAGTCTATTGTAAAGTGGGTGTATTCATTTTGAATGTGGAATCAATTGTCAATTTTATAGAATTGGAGATATGATTTATATAATTATATGACTGCTATTTTTCTTCTGTGTCCATTTTCATGTCTGCTTTTGAGATCTGTTCACTTTATATTCCCCCTCCCCAAATTTTAAAAAAGTTTGTTTTGATTGTTTCTCCAAAGGTTGTATCTTTGTGTAATGTAATGAAATAATTCATTAAAATTCAACAGCTATTGTTTTAATTTTTTGCATTTTTCCTTGGTAAAAGAAATGATTTAGTAAAAGATGATTTGAGTCATTTTGAAGCCATCTTCAAGAATTTATGGGAAGGGAAAAACAATTTTTGTGTCACCTGCTGTAATCAGAGGTGACACATATGGATCACTTTTCTGTCGTCTGTCAGTCTGTCCATAAGATTGTCACACTTTTTTCACACTTTTTCCGTCACGTTTCATCAGGTGACACATGTGTTCCAAAGAACTCACACAGGACTTTAGCATAAAATGTTCAAAGTGAGCTATTGAAATCACCTTTTTTCCATTGTTGTCTTTTGTTTGTCATCAACAATTTACATTATTTGGCATTTTCTTAGGAACAACTGGGCAGAAATTGATGAAACTTTATGAGTGATATTTGGGTAGTGCTTCCCCAGATTTTGCTATAATAAACTTCATTCATGCAGAACTCTGGTCGCAGTGGCTACCAAAGTATTTTATTTAAATAAAATCAGTGATAAATGACCATCATTTGACCCTCTAACCAAAGTAAATCACTTGAAAAATTGAGGCTCTTGCTCAAACTGCTAGTTTCTGTGCATAATCTTTATAAATTGTTTTAAAAAGTATCTTTGTTGAAATAAATTTTGAGATAAATGATTTAAATTGGTTTTAGATTTCTTTGTCGCATTCATTTTCTGCATTTCCGCAAGATGGATAAATGATGAACTTCTTGTTTAGTCAGTTATTCATGGAACAGATGAAGGGAAGACTTTGTTTCCTTATTTGACATCTCAGTTTTCAGTTTGTAACCCTAAACTCTTCATCTCAGCATTGTGTGTTGGACTCAACAAAAAAAAAAAAAAAAAAAGGAAAGATTTTGCACTCATTCTGCATTACTCAGTTCATTCACCAAGTGGACTTTCAAACCCCTCCAGATGATGCATGTCTTTTATAGTGGTGGAAGGAATAATTTCATAACAGTTTAAACACTACAGTGTGTTTACTGATACGAATTTGCAACTGTGGATGAAGCGGTCAGCTTAATGCATAAATCTATGAGCCTTCTTCCCTTCATTTTCAGGTGGACAGTTTGTAGGACCCAATATCAAACATATAGAACAATCCAGCAGATATAATCATAGGAACAATGCCTGTGAGAGTAGTGACGTATCTGAATATGGTGGCACTTGGACGAAGCCCAGAAAGACTTACCAGTGCGAGTATTGTGGGAAATACAGCGCACAAAAAGGAGATCACGATCGGCATGTTCGTATACACACAGGAGAAAAGCCATATGTCTGCAAAACGTGTGGGAAAGCCTTTTCACGGAAAGGTTCTCTGAGTATCCATGCTCTGAAACACATGGAGGGTGCCACCAAAGAACTGGTTAAATCTATGGGCTTAATTGATTGATTGATGGAAAAATTAACAAAAATACCATGGAAGTTTGGAATCTAGGTCTGTTTCACAATGTGATGAATCAAATACTGTTTTGGTGGGGCTATCACTGTGTCCGTCAGCTGTGATTTTTGTGGACTACAACTCCAAAACTGATTGCAAGATTTGATGAAACTTTACAGGAGTAATCAGTTTGAAGCGTAGTGGTGTATATTGTTGGCATGTCTGAAGACCATAAGTGATGTCTCAACCATTACTTTTTGTATAATAATCTAAAATACAGATTCAGATTTTTAATTTCCTGTCTGAGTTTTCTTCTTATGTTGTCCAGATTTGCTTTTAACTTATGTCTACCCTTTGAAGGATACATGACTGTGTTTATTAGATTATCATAGCCTCCTTTCTGCCCTTTCAGGACTTATCTTTCTTTGAAACTGTAAGAAAAACATGGTGTACACAGTATTAACCTTTCAGGGCTGGTAAGTTTCACTCATCATGAGGAGTAAATCTCTCTGCTGGCAGGTGAACATTTTACTGAGATGAGTATTTTAAACAAAAAGTTGTGTGCAAGTCTGATACCTGTAAATATATAAATATATATGTGTGAGCTGTAGAAAAGGAAATTTGATTTTTTTCTTCTCTCTAAACAATGGCTACAATTTTATTTTTAAGGGTGAAGGTTTCTGTAATTTTATGATATTTTATCATTAGTGTGACTATTTATGAATTTAAAGCTTTCAGAGTAGATAAATAAAAGAGAATTCTTCATTCGGTTTCAGGTGGGCACTATTTAGGAAACCATAGTATGACTAACATTGAGCAGTCTAACTCAACATTTCACTGGAACGATTCTCATGAAAGTATGCTCAGTCGGATTTTGGGAAAAGGATGAAACCAAGAAAGACCTATCAGTGCGAGTATTGTGGTAAAAATATTGGACAGAAAGGAGACTATGATCGACATCTGCGTAAACACACTGGAGAGAAACCATTCATCTGCAAAGTTTGTGGGAGGGCATATGCAAGAAAAGATTCTCTGAACTTCCATGCTCTGAAACATTCAGAAGGCGCAACTAAAGAAATGGTCAAATCCATGGGTTTGATCAAATAGTTGCTTGAGGGAGAAGATATTTTTGCTGCTGATGGTGGAATTGTGGGAGTCTTTATTGCATAATGTAAAATATTCATGTATAATAATAATGTGTATGATAAAAGATGAACGGACAGTAATTCAAGCTTTTAACCCTTTACAGCATGAATATTCATGTACAAATTTATGATTTGATGAATATTCATTAAACTGGCATATATTTTTCTGCCACATAGACTTTGTAGAAACTGAGTTACAATATTATAGGAACTGTCTGATCTGGGTCTTCTGTGTTGCCAATGCGTCTAAATGAGATTATTTGAAGTAAAGGGTTAAACAGCATGATAAGTTGTTTCTTTGGAGTTTCTTTAATTGACAATCATAATGGGCATATGGTAGCTTTTATTCCATATGGGTTTTTATTTTTTTTGTTTTTTTGTGGTATTTTATGGATTTTTGCAAACCTTTTCCAGAAAACATATAGGGTTTATAATGTTTATTATTAGGACTTCTGCCACAGCAGAAAGATCTATTGGGTTCGCCGATGAGCCAGTAGCATGAAATTTTATCAGTAAGCACAGCAACTTTTGCCCTTTTGAATGCCAACCATTTTTGTCTTCATGTGACGTCATATGACTTCAGGGTTGAAATAAGCTACAAAATTTGATTTGTGCTCGGAAGCATGAAAATTGGGACAGCATATTGGCCCATAGGTCTACTTTATATTTTCTTAAGGATTTCCTCTTAAGTGAAGTGGTTATGGCGTCACTGAAAAGAAAAAGCAATATCCTTTGAAAGATTGTTGGTAGTCTAGCACCATGAATTTTGAGTCCATCTTTATTAAAGTTTCAGAATTGATAAGACTTAAAACTGATGTTGCGCTTACTGCAAGGAATGCATATTTAGTCAGGTTGTTATGATGATATGCAGATTGAAGCATTAGAATCATGAAGTATTTATATAAAATCGCCTATTCGACCAATGAACTTAAATTTGCAAAAAATGTAGAGAATTAAGAGTTCAAAAAATTAAAAAAATTCATCAGATATGGCAGATGCACATGTTTCAAGAAATATCTGCTAGAATTTTTGAAAACAAAGCTGTATACCCTCTTAAAACATGTATGCACTCTTGAAACAATGTTTTTTTTTCTCTTCTCAGTATTAATAGGACATTACCTGAACATGTGCTTGCATCAAATAGATTTTTTTCCAACATGCGATTATGACATGATCAAAAATAAAGATTATCTATTTAAAGTGTGTTGTTGCTCGAGCAAAATGAATTTTAAGACTATTAGATTTTCAGTATGAAACAGATTATTGACTGAAGTGGTGCATACTTCAAGGAATTTATGTTGAGACTCGTGATTATGACAGCTTTGATATTTAAGCAATAATTATTGAAAAATTCATATAAATGGACAATTGGATCTATGAACTTTAAATTGGCAAGGATGTTCTTGCTTAAGATGTGCAAAAAATCTTGAGGATTTCAAGTGATTGTTATTAAAACAGACGGATATTCATGCTTTTGGGATAAGGGCTTATATATCAAAATTGAGCAGTTTGAAGAAAGAAAAACAAAAGATGATGATGATGGGTTGGTTGAACAAATTCCGAATGTTTTTACACAGGAAAGATCTTTTGTTGTGTAATTAAAGGGTTTTGGATAAAATTGTGTGGGGGTTGAAAGTCTAAAATATTATGGCTTTCCGCAAACTTGCAGATAACATATTGGGTTGGTAATGTTCATTATTATTACGGCTTTCCATAAACCTGCGGAAATGTATAGAGTTTGCAATGTTTATTTTTATGGCTTTCCGCAAACCTGTGGAAAGCTTAATAGGTTTGTAATGTTTATTGGTTATCATTATTATTCTTTTCCCAGCCAGATCATGAGTTAATTTCAGTATATTGCCAATGTTCCAGCAAAATGAAAATTAAATGTCAAACAACAAAAAAAGTTTTAAATTTTTTTATATTCAATGATTTTTATACCATGACCGCAAATGACGACAGATTTAACGTCAACTTTATAAGTTTGTTCACGCTTTAGAGTCGTCATTTCTTGAAATTTTTACAAAAGATGTATGAGCACCTTTGCATTCCAATTTGCAAATTAAAAACATTAAGATAATTTTATTGCACCATCTTATAGTGAAATGTTCAAGCAAAGTTCAACTGCAAAGTTCAAGGTAATATTGCAATTGCCTTTTTTTTTCTTTGACCTTAAATATGAAAAACGTTCACTCAAATGGGTAAAAGGAAATGGATTATTGAATTAAGAACAAAAAATCTTATAAAATCAAAAAATTAACGTAAGAAATAAAATCTAGAGGATAATCTGATTTTATAGTTGTCTCTTTTCTGCACATTTGTAAATCGAGGGGTGAAAGCGTAACTCTGCTAAGTGCATATAAATATATAAGCTCTTAGCCTAGTTTTGCTCTCACCCCTCAAAATGGTTATGTCATCAAATATTGGTGCACATATTTATGTTTTATTGAATATCTCCTTGAATATTTGAAAACAAAAATGAAAAAGGTTTATAATATATAACTTAGCCAGAGGCTCACTTAAAAATATTTTCATGAGTTCCTTAGTGAAATTTGATATGAAATAAGAATTCATGGCAGATCCTGTATGTATTTGTTTCAGACACATTTGCCTCTGTTTAGAATCTTTAATCAATAAACAATGATATAACACTCCTGTTATTTTTCTTTCAGTACCAAACTTCACAATATTATAACACTCTTGATATAAAAAAAAATGTTGAAACCAATATGTAACCCTTTCTCAGTATGGAGATATGACTTTTACCATTTTTCAAAACAATTTATTCAGAGAAAGAGAGGAATAAACAATGTTTTCAAGGATGTATCAGGGTTTTCGATGACGCACAAAATTGTGCGTTTTGTCGCAAAATAATCTGAAATGACCCCCATATTGAATGCTAGTGCGCTGTCGACGCATTTTCAAAACAAGGTTCTAAATATAAGACACATTCGATTGATATCAAATAGCTGTCAGTTTAAACCTACTATATGTGTTTCCTTTAATTTGGAAACAACATGTGACGTTCTAGACATTCATTTTATTTTTTCTGCTTGCTCTGAATAACAGATCAAGATATAGGACTTTCCTTTTCTTAAAATATAACCCGGACTGCCGGCATTGCATAAAAAGATGACCTCACGTCGTCGTCGTCCTGAATATTAGGCTGTCTGTTTACGTGCATGGATGCATGATTTTATTTATGTACACTTACTTTAATTTTTTCTCACCATATATCGCCCTTTTATATATTTGGATAAATTTTATCACAGAAAAATTCTCCCTTTATAAATTAGTCTGATGTTCCGATACGTTCTGTACAACTAGTCCCAACCAATGATGGAGAGTTGTTGCATAGCAATGTCATTCGGATCATCGCAAATGCTGCAACAATTGTTTATTATTATTACCTAGCTGCAGGCATGTCCCCCAAAAATTTCAAATGACCCCTATATCAAATATTCTAGGGGACACATGTCCCCAAAATGAAAATGTATATATTAAACCCTGATGTATCCTATGAAAATAGATACATAGTATCAAGGACATAAGCTATTGGTGTAAAAACTTATTGTGGTTAGACCTGATCAGCTTTCTTTAGACAATAGTATGGAGATA
>CM037789.1:21438980-21488980 GCA_021229015.1 Solen grandis
CGCAAAGCCGCCAAATCTGGAAGAGAACAGAAAAGTATAAGCTCCCAGACAAAATCAAGAAGAACAAGAAAGCAGAAAATTGTAAACATTCGAAAATCTGCCGAAAGAGCACGCAGGCATCTACCAGAAAGTCCTAGAGCTTGGGCAAACACTATGGATCATATAGTTAAGAATGCTACACCACGAAGGCTGTCACATATGAACATGGTAACATCGAAGGATACAGAAAATGTTGAAGAAGTTCTTGGGATAAACAAAATTGGCCGACCAAGAAAAGACAATGAAAACGTTAAACGAAAGTTGGCATTTTCTGGCACTAATAACACTGTAAAAGGCAAAGTGAAGTGGAACATGAACAGGTACATGAAGAGGAAGAATGTTCAGCTGAACAGAATATCTAAACCACAAGCATATAGAGCAGCTTGGAAGGATAGAATTACAGAATTCCTAGATTCTAATTCCCGAGTAATGCCAATTAAGAGGGATACCTTGTTGATTAACGGAGAAACTGTACCAAAACACCATTTGCTAAGCTCCAAATTAAAGTTGTATCGAAAATTCAAGAAATTACATCAAACTTTCTCAAGAAAATTATCCACATTCGAAAACATGATCCCTAGAAATTACAGATGCCTGAATCTAGCTTGCCGTAGGGTTTGTGTTTGTATGAAAGATTACAACTTAGAGCAACAGATACTTGCACTGAACAAGGTAGCACAAGGAAATCGAACAAATGCATACAAAAATGAATAATTGTGGAACTGATTCCATACAAAACTTGTATGAACCATTAATCAACAATACCACCCAAAACCTAAAAGTGAAGTATATCCAGTGGGAACAGGCATCAGAGATGTACACAAACAGAAAGGGTGAAACCAAGAAAACGAAGCGTTGGATCCAAGCAGAAAAGAAAGAGAGTATGAAAGAGATAGTAGAACATGTCACCCAAAAATGGGCACATTCACCAGCCACATGTTCAGGGCTGATTTTCAACATAGAGTTGAAACTGAAATCATGTGTACACTACCAATAGATCACTGCCTTGTTGTGATGGACTTCTCTGAAAATGTAACACTATAACCTCAGGACGAGATAGAGTCCGCCCATTGGACTCAAAAACAGATTGCACTGCATCCGATTTATATTGTAAGGCATGGTGAAGGTAGTACCGAAGAGGAGCCCATCATAACAAAAGAGTCTCTGATAATATTATCAGTCTGTTTAACCCATGATGCAAGGGCTGTCTACATCTTTACAGAACAACTACTTATCCACCTCCAAAACAACCCTGGTCCTGTGCCAATTTCGATCATTCATCGCTTCTCAGATAACTGCCGCCCAGTACAAAAGCAAAACTGCATTCGAGCACATTATGCTTTTGGAGCAGAAATACAACATCGAGCTAGTGTATCACTACACAGAAAGTGGTCATGGGAAGGGGCCCAGTGATGGTCTAGGAGCCGGGATAAAGAAAAGGCTGGAGAGGCTGATACTGGGAGGAAAAGTGATAAATACCACTTATCAAGCATATCTTGCTCTGAGGCAACATCCAAGCGACAACTCGAGACAACATGTGATTTATGTCCCAGCAAAAATGATGAAATCAGCACCACAGAAAAGCACATCATCCAAATCAGTGCCTGGGACACAGTCATTCCACATGGTCAAGCAGTGGAAACCTAGTACTGGCATACTGACGTGCTGTGACTTGAGCTGCTCCTGCCCCATCTGTATTGCCAAAGAGGAGGGCCCTTGCTTCTTCATGCAGTTCAGACGTCCTGACAAATTTATCAGGCTCCAAGATGGAAAACAGATCCTCTTCAAAGACCTCAATACACTTGCCAATCTAGCAGACAACATGTGTATCCTTTTTATTAGCATACAAAGGCACTCTAATTTAAAATGTTATGCGTTTAGATTAATAAATAAATGTATCTAAATTAATAAATAAAAATCACAGCAATGCCTTTTATAAATAAATAAATATCACAGAAATGCTTTTATAAATATCACAAAAATGCTTTTATAAATAAATGAATATCACAGAAATGCTTCTAAGTAGATTATGGCACAGGCATACAAATAATGTTGGACAAAAGTACAATAACTTGTGCAGTTGTAGTATTACTTATGAATTTTGTTATAATACTAATGTAGCTTTTAGTAGAACAAATGTTGGTAATCCATCTTTCATAACCAACTGTCTATCTTTGCTTTAGCTTCCTTATAACTAATAGCTTCTAACCTTACTAACGCATGCGTAGATAGTCATCCTGGTGGTGGTGAAAGTGGTGTACCTAAAGCTTTGGTTGAAAGCATCATTTCTCTTGAGATAGAAAGGTCAAGACATGATAAAATCATGGCAGACTTTGAAGAAAAAATTAAAGCAAAGGCATGGAAGATACGGGGGAAAACTCCAGAGGATGGGAACTGCTTCTTTTAGGCAGTGTCTGACCAACTAGACAGGGTGATGGGAAGAGCTCAAACTCATACGCAACTAAGAAAAAGTGTTGTTGAACACATTCAGGATCTGTCAGAGGACCGATTATTTAGCTCCTGATTTGTTACATAGATTTACAAAAAATTTTAAAAAAATTTTAACTAATTTGATTAATATGTATATAATAGATATGTGTAATTGTTATATAATGAATTGTTTTAGGAAGCGAAGTTGGAACTTAATGAGTTCATTACCTCAGACTTGCACTCCTATGTGTCAAACATGAGTAAAGATGGAACATATGCTGACCACCCATGCATCAGCATCATAAGTAAAGTTCTTTCAACCAGTATATTGATTGTACACTCAAACAATCCCAAATCCAGGTTGACGGTGGTGATGAAATGTTAGCAATTGGATAAATACCAGAGTTACAACATTATGTTAGCCTGGAGCCAGCAGAAAGGTGAGTTTCAAGCATTTATAGACAATTTATTTTTTACTCTATTTTAACAACTAAGTGTTGATACAAAAAATGACTGATTTAAATTGGACATGACCAAATTAATAGTTTAATTTTGATCTCCATATTTCAGATATGCACCCCAGGACTTTGTTGCAGTCAAACTGAGCTCACGCAGAAACAAGCAGTATCTGTATTTGGCCAAGATAATACTAAAAAATAAGTTTTTAGAAACTGACACTTCTAACATAAGATAAGCAAGTTTATATGTTAAGTTTATTAAATATGTGTACTATTTAGCTCTATTTTCTACATATAATCTTGAAATTTACATAAATTTTCAGGTTTTCAAGTTAGATGAACCGGAAATACAGTTGAGGTTCCTCCAGAAGACAGGCCGTCCGGGAGTGTATACATGGTCAAATGATGAAGTTTCCTGGCAGTCAGTACATGATATTTTACAAACTCTAACTCAGCCTAAACTGTTGCCTGGTCGTGGAATCAAAATGGAGTTCAACATACCAGAGCTTGAACGTGCAGAAGGACTCATTCCTAGTGTTTAAGTTGACATACATGTCAGGAGTGAAACATGTTGACATTTTATGTTTTCAGAAGTTATTATGGTTATATTCTGTTAATAGTACAGTGTTACTTTTATATGCAACAAATCAGTACTATAATGACCTGTTCTTATCAAATTGTTTGTGAGTTAACTCAAAGTTGAATCTCTGTTGTTGTTTCTTGTATCAAATTCGTCGTTGTTATTCTAAAAGTGTTAAGTGTTAAAAAATCAAAGTTTCAGTATCAACACTGTTGAAAAGTCACTTCATTTCAGCATTACAATAATAAATTAAGGTATTATTACACTTGTATTCTATTTAATTCACAAGATTTAGTTGTAATCTAAGTTATGATAATAATGTGAATTATGTCAGGAGTGAAACATTTATTCATTAAACTGCTATATGTTTATATAAGTTCTGTAAGGTTTAATGTTAAGTCATGTTTATGTAATACTCTGTTGTATTTACATGCTATTCTTTAAAATATAAGGGAAAGCAGTTTTTTTGTATTAAGGTTACACAATTTAATGAGAAAACAAACTTGCTTCTTTATAGTAGCCAATAAATTGGGCTAAATAATGGCGAAAAAAATAATTTGAATTTTTTGGGGGGCATACTGCTTGCTCGAACATTTTTTCATTTACTTTAACACGTAAACTAAGAAAACTGAGCATAAAAAGACACAGAGTATAATGTTTTTGTTTCTGCAGTGACTTTAAAGATAGTACATGTTGTTTTCTTTTTTTGTTGGGTCAGCTGAATTAAAGTTCAATAAAAAAAAATAATATTTGTTATATTCTTTGCACGCAACCATTTTTGTAGACTGCAATGACGGCTTAATATAATGAGGTAATCAAATGTTTACTCAGACCTGTTTAAAATTTTGACCATTTTTACATGTTTCCTGCCATTTCTTTTAAAACAGCCCATATATCTTATCTGTTATGACGGCAGTAGTTTTTATAGAATTTGATAAGCTGGTAGATATCAAGATGAAAACATGAAGTTTAACCAAAAAAAAAAATAATATCAACTCACTGTGCCCTTACTTATAATATCTATTTCAGCTAATAAACTCCTATTCATAATATTTCAGTTTTTACTATTTTAAGTAGCTTTAAAGCCAATTCAACTTTTGCGTTCTTTACAAATCATTGATACATGAAATAAAGAGCACACAAACAGCAATCAAAAATGTTATGCTAAAATTTACAATCTATGCTACAGCTTTAATAATAGAGCAAACTTAAACACAAATGTACTTTGTTTTTATTTTCAAATAATACCATCAACACTGTTTAGGGTGATTGTATTCAGAATAAATTGCTCATTCATACAAATATTTAATCAAAGCAGGTACAATGCAAAAAAACAACAACAAAAAACACACGAAATACGTGTGCAATGACTACGTACACAATTAACCTACAGTGTTAATGCAAATGATAGTGGTGATATTGATGATCTTGATGATGTCAAATGACAATATAAATGGTTAAGATTTTGTTATTGATGGTGAAATTAATGATGCTGTTTGTAATAGTGATGCTTATATGAATTCATCGACACCTGTAGTAGATAATGTACAATTACCGTGGTTACACAACTACAAGCATACACATGTACTTTACAGAGGTAGACAATTTTTATATTAAATATTTCTCATAAATCTTCGTTCATTTCATTACTGATGTCTGCCTCTGTAAGTTCAGAGACATTAGAGCAACTAACCCCTTTACATTCCCCACAACTAATGGAGCATTCAAGCCCATGTTTTCTACATAAACACCTCTTTGTATCGCAGTTCATTTTACAGTTACATGTGACGATTTTCAGCAGGGAATCAGTTGCTGGTGGCATGTCTGTTTTGACTGGCATTAACTTCCCGTCGGTTTCTGTCCACCCCCAATCCACAGGCTGAATTGGATTATCTGAAGCAACCCAGTACTAAACTTGGTAATAAACTCTCCAGCTATGAAATTTTGCCGCAGCTGCAGTTGGTGGAAGACTATGTACTTGCACAGATGTGGCACTTGTAGTAACTTTACTTGCAAATTTCCGAAACCGTAAAATGTTTAATCCTTCACATTCAACACCACCACAAAGAGAAACAATAGCATTTTCCCCAGGACTTTCAATTTCAATGTGTGAACTATTCTGATAAAACACTTCACCGTATCTCTGGAACTGAATGTCCGATAGCTTTTTTAGCCCACTGCCTTGCCTATCCCAAAAATTCGCCATGTCGTGTCACAACCTGTAAGCGCGTGTATAAAAGGCAGTAAACGACAAACATTTAATCCTGCTACCAACTTTGTTTTATGTATATCCCACAACTTCACAACTTTTGCTGAACCTTTGCGACCCTCTGATTTAAAGTATACTTTAAAGCTATCCAGGTTAACATGGTACAAGAGAAGAACCAGCAAATCTGTATCCTCACCAAGCATTACATCACGGGTTTCAGAACAGGCAACGGTTTTCTGTACTATCAAGCGATCGGCATCTTCATCAGCATGAAATACACCAAAGCCTTTCCTCGCGAGAATATCACCAAGCATAGCAATAAAAGTCTGCTTATTTTCACTGTTTGATAAAAACACTTCTTTATTTCCCTTGAATGGCGTCGATTCCGTGAAATTAACATTAGTGCCAATTATACCATGGCATCTACGTATATGTGCAACATCTTTTGTAGAGGGCCCCGAGCAGTATCCATCAAACACAATCACCGGGTCCATATATCTTCTGTTTATATACTCAACATAAGTATTGCATGTTTCACCGTATGTCTTTCCCTGTTGCCATGGTATTCTATGCAACAAAGAACCACCATCTAAGTCATGTTGAACATTGAGAGTTTCTGATTCAGCAACAGGTACTCCACAATCACCTAAAGACCAAATGGCATCTGACAAAGTCGACTTCTGTGCTTGTCTTGGGAGGCCAGATGGATCAAAAAGTGCCGATGGTATGCTACACAATTCGTATGTGAAAGCATCAGAGATGTTGTATTCAGTTCTATGGACAGCAGTTGTAAGTCGTTGAAAGAGAAGCTGGGGGTCTACTTAAATAGACTCACCACCGATTTTAACAGCATTTTTGTTGTTTAGAACTACAGCTCGTTCTGATTTTTTAAAAGAGAAATCTATGATGGTTTTCCCTACCATTTGCTCGACAGTAGACTGGCCTATCATCTTTGCGTCATCAACGTTGACTTGTTTCTCAGCAGCAACTCCAGTATCTATATTTCTAAGTATATTGTCCTTTCTAAACGGCGTTCTTTCGGTGAGAAAGTTGGTTATAATAAAACTATCCTTTGAATCTGTCGCTTTCCTACTTCTTCCAAATTCTTTGTGTTGCTCACTTGTATGCTACGAAGTCCCACACAGTTCCTGAACGGCTGTATTCATTTCAGCACAAGTTGGCAACGACAATAACCACTGAGCTCTCTGGTAATCCCCAATACCCTTTCCCCTAGTCAAACCACCATTTGTTTTAATGCTTCTCATCAGAACCTGCTCAATGACCAAGTCTGGAGATAATCCGGCCCAAAACCTATCGCTTCTACGTACTGTAGTATCAGATATTTTCGCGCAGTCTAAATTTCGCGCTACCCTCTCTAAAAACCATTTCGCGCGGTGCTAAATTCGCGCATTTCCCATTTCAAAAAAAAAAAAAAAAAAGCATAAAAAATAAATATGAATAAATAAAAAAATATCCATTTCGTTCTGAATGACTGATTTGGTGCCCCGGATATCGAATGCTAATTAATTACCGACTGATATGTTTGCGCTACCCTCCTCCCAGGTAAGTGACGTCATAGGGGTGGGTTACTGATAAGGGTTACTGGTAAGTTGTTAATTAGCACCGTCTCCTAATCGCTGGGGCCAAACTGCCGAAAGATGTCATTTCCTTTGTTATCGACTGCAGCACTTCCGGTGATCAGACAATCTATTCTCCGGGACCTTTTTGTTTTACAGGTCTCACTTTGATTGTTGTATAAACAAACTGTCAATCTAGAAGGTGGGGACATGTCAGTACACACGTAAAAACAAATCATGAAATGATTTTCAGGATATATGTAGAGAGAGAGAGAGAGAGGGAGGGGGGAGTGTGTGTGTACACGTTATACATCGCTATGGTACACACTCGTACACATATGGTTTCTGGAAATGTTAACATGATCTTTAACACATTTTGTAACGAAATATTTAAGGAATATAATATTTTCAAAAATCATTGTACTTTGATGAATTTATGCATAAAGGTCAGTGCCTGAATAATGACTCGGCAAAAATGAGTTAACATCACGCAAGCGTAAATTTCATGCACCGGTTCAACACCGGTAAAAGGTAAGTTAGAATATACAAAAAATCTTATTTTAAAAAGAATAACACAGATTATTGATTTGATTTTAGTCTCAAATAGAACACGAGTGTAAAACCCTTGGGAAACTGTTGGTTTTATTGATCTAAGATGGTACTGATTATAAAACAACGCATGAAATTTAGTTGTCAAAATCGGTGTCAAACAAAAAAATACCATATATATTCTTTGATTATACAGACTTAATATCGCGCGGTCCTAAATTCGCGGAAGGCCCATTGCGCGAAAATCGCGAAAATTAGACCAGCGCGAACTATACTGATACTACAGTATTACGTGGTGTCCAGATTTGAAGAGTTCGTAAACACGTCTGTTTGATGTTTCCAAGTTGCTCATAAACAGCAGATATACATAAATAGACTTCAGGTAAAGACTGTGTCCAGATGCAGCGAAATATGGTAACATGCATGAAAGAGTACAAATGTAAATCCCAGTCACCAGTACGCTCAGCTTTTATGAATATTATTTGAACCATTTCAGTGTACTGAATCCAAAGCGCTCCGGTTCTAAATTGCCTAAGACCTTCTATACCAGATGTGAATTTCTCATGTAACAAATCTAGGTCATTCACGTCTGAAACATTCATTTGTCCCGAAGTCAAGGCATCAAATACATCTCCTAACTTTCTGATACGCTCACTATCTGAAGTCATGACGGTAATTTGTTAGATTCTGCCTGTATCACTAGTTTCACTGCTATCGTGTTCATTATTTCGATCACCTTCGAGTGTGTCATTTTCATTTGCTTCTGGTAATCTCACACCAAAAATCTCTCGTAAGAATTACAGAAAGCGCTCTATCTACCAACGAATGACCCCTTATTGCCCTTGCAACAGCTTTACCACTCATCATATGGGTGACAGCATTAGGAGCATACACAGTCTCTAACACTTGACTTAGACCGGACTCCTGCATTAGGTAACCAATGCTACCTAAGAAACTCATGATTGTGTGAAAGCCACCTAACCTAAGAACCACTTTCTGAATGTCACTACCATTTGGTTCTCTGGGTGTAATAGCCAATGCTTTCCAATACAGGGGTTGGTCAAAAGTGACAACAGGAGTTACACCGTGTTTAGAGGCATGGTCACTGATAAATTTTAACGTGGAGTATATACACGACATGTCACTAGGAGGCAAGTCTATCATAGGTAAAAATACAACTGACGATTTTCATGGATAGTCGCCATGCTGCATAAGTTGCATTATACCTGACCACCCTGGTCTGAACGGACGATCTGAAAACCATGAATGAATAATACTGTTACAAGGGTTAACATTAAGAACAGAGAAAGAAAAGGTCAAATACTGTTTAAACCAAAAATGTAAGTGCATTGTTATTGAATAACTGTGTACTATCATATGATGATAAACACATAATCCAAAAGAAGAAACAAAACCATAAATCTATAGGTTAAATGAGTAAATGGCGTATACACGTCATTTCGTGAAATTTTGACTTTATAATTATGGCCCAGATGAGCTTCCGTAGTTTAAATAAATGACAAAATCTCGACGCAATACCTCACCGACACAAAGTCAATGTTAAACAAAATTATGCACAGAAATTAAGTAACAACGTCGATTTCTTTGAAAAAATGCCAATTGTATATAGTTTTATTCTCAAAATTTCCACAGATCGTCGCAAAATACAGAGTTCGTGACTAGATTACCCCACCCACACCATAGTTTCACATGCTACATGGCCGGTGGAAATTAAAGTTGCTCACATAAATAATATGATATAGTTGGCTATGTTAATATGTAGAATTGCTCTCAATATACTAACCTGAATATTCTTGATCTTGTTGGTCCTAAAATCTTCCAAAAATACTGTTGTAACACTGAATCAGACATTTTTCGATGGATTTTCAATACACGGCCGCGCTGTGACGTCACACAGAATAAATGTGACGTGTCATAAAATACAAAGTATGGTGGAGCATTGGCGGCCTTAATTGTACTTCGCATTAGGACCGGATTAAAAGACTTTTTTCATAAGTTTCCCATTATTAGATTTTTCTAGACTTTTGATATGTTGTTCAGGGTACATTAATCTATTATTCTATCGTAGTTTAGTTTCTTTTGCAATTTGTTCAGGGTCAAAACTTAATTTGACTGGACTACATGGGGCAAATTGTTTCACTTCACATACCATCTAACTGACGTTATTAATGACGTCAACAATATCTAAATATGAACGCGTTTTTTCAAACCGCACTGAATGCTACAAGGTATTTCTAAAACATCGACGGCCACTTGACAAAGTTGAAACATCGAAATTCTTATCGTGTAAGTAAATTAAGTGTGTTGATAAAAAATTGTCTTGTATATAATATTTGTATTATTTCAAAATATTTTCCATAGATTTATGTAAAGCTTAACACACAGTGTTCCACTACTGGACAAAATACTATTCATTGCTACTGTAGGATCTGAGGCTCATGATTAATGTAAAGTTGATATTGGGGCAAGTTGTTACATGTACACTGTAACAATCAACCCCGTGTGATAAGATATCTATCTTCAACAAAACATTCCATCTTAGCTCACTTGAGCAAAACGTGTTCATTGTGAGCTATTAAATTCGTCCTGTGTCCTGACGTGCGACCGTGCGTGCGTCCGCTGATTGGATTTTTTTACCAAAGTGTACTGGATTGATTAGGCCTTTTTTTCAAAATTGTTTAAACTGTTTTGATTGGTTGAAAATGTTGGTCACAGGAGGTATTTAAAGCCATATTTTGAAAATCCAAATATTGAAAGTCTTATTCTGAAAAACTGCAGGGCCTAGAGCTTACTAGATATTTGGGTTGTAGCATTATATAATTGACCGCTACCAAGTTTGTTAGAACCATGACCTGATTGTACATTGACTGTATAGGAAAAAAATCTTGTCAGAAACCACCAAGCCTTAAGTTCAGATATTTGGTATGCAACATAGCATGATAGACTTCTATCAAGTTTGTCCAAATCATGGCCCTGGAGTCAAATTTGGCCACGCCCCATGGATCACGTGATTTTACACAGACAACCCCATGAGTGGCAATAAATCTATGCGACTACACTAACTACCTTCAAGATGATACCGATTAAAAAATAAGCTACATATTAAAAGATAACACCATAAATTTCTACACTGCTAAAAATGTTTCGCTGTATCGGTATTTTTATGGAGTGAGTGTATCAAATTTTAGGGTATTTTAGTATTCGGTTATTGATAAAACTAGTTTTTTTAGCTCACCAGAGCACGAAGTGCTCAGGGTGAGCTATTGGGATCATCCGTCGTCTGTCGTCAACAATTTGCTTTAAAAGACATCTCCTCTGAAACCGCTGGACAGAATTTGATAAAACTTGGCATGTATGATTCTTGGGTGGGCCTCTACAAAAATTGCTCAAATAAAGTTGATCCATGAAGAACTCTGGTTGCCATGGCAACAAATAGAAAAAATAATTGAAAACTTTCTCTGAAACCGCTGGAAGAATTTGAAAAATTTCAAATAAGGTTGACCATGAAGAACTCGGTTGCCATGGAAAAATAATTGAAAACTTTGAAAATCATCTCCTGAAACAAATGGTCAGAATTTATTTTCCTTTGGCACAAATAGTCACCTCATGAATGTCTACCATAATTGCTAAAATAAAGTTGATCCCTTGAAAAATAAGGCCCCTAGGGGGTTGGCTAATTTCCTTATATACTCTATATAGAAAACATCAAAATACTTTTTTATGAAGCCAGCTGTGAGAATTTAATTTCCTTTGGCCCAAATGGTCACCTCATGATTGTATACCAATATGGCTAAAATAAAGTTAATTCCTTAAAAAAATGTGGTCCCTAGGGGGTTGGCTAATTCCCTTATATACTCTATATAGAAAACATCAAAATTCTTCTTCTGTGCAAAGGCCAATTTTGGGCCGAAATTTGGCCCCATTCCCATCCGTAAAAGTATATATTTTTCCTCAACTGCAGGTGAATAATAGACCGTTAAATGATCCGCATTTTTGGCTTTTCTCCACATTTCTCCTTCTCAATTTGTTTTTATGCTCACCGAAGGTGACGCGTATAGTCGCCGCTTCGTCCGTCCGTTCGTCCGTCTCATTTTCCTTGTCCGGACTATTTCTCAGGAACTAACGGCTTGAATTCAACGAAACTTTATGGGAAGCTTTATTACCAAGAGGAGATGCGCATATTCTCAGCATGACCCGGTTCCTAAATTTTTCAAAGAGTTATGGCCCATTGACTTTTAGGCCTATAGTACATATTGCGTGATTTTGTCCGGGCTATTTCTCAGGAACTAATGGCTTGAGTTCAACGAAACTTTATGTGAAGCTTTATTACCAAGAGTAGATACGCATATCGTCGGCGTGACCTGGTTCCTCAATTTTTCACAGAGTTATGGCCCCTTGACTTTTCGGCCTATAGTTCATGTTGCATGATTATTGACCGGGCTATTTCTTAGGAAATAAAAGCCTTAATTCAACGAAACTTTATGGGAAGCTTAATTACTAAGATGAGATACGCATATCGTCGGCGTGACCTGGTTCCTCAATTTTTCACAGAGTTATGACCCCTTGATTTTTCGGCCTATATTACATATTGCATGAATCTTGTCTGGGCTATTTCTCAGAAAATAATGGCTTGAATTCAAGAAACTTTATGAAAGCTTTATTACCAAGAGAAATTTGCATATCATGGGGGTAACTTTGTCCCTAATTTTTGCCCTTTGACTTTTATGCAAAGTATGATTCTTGTCCGGGCTATTTCTCAGGAACTAATAGCTTGATTTCAACAAAACTTTATGTGAAGCTTTATTACAAAGAGGAGATGCGCATATCTTCGGCTTGACCCCGTTCCTACATCCTCCCACTCATTGACCAAGGTCTTATTTGTAACAATGACGTTCTTCGGGAAGCATCTGTCAGTTCTACTTTCTTGTTAACCAAGTTACAATTAAACACTTTGAAGTCATTTTAGGCAATATGACACAAGGCCATTAAATGCCAAAATAATACGGTGTTTATTTGATGCAAAGATTGATTTTTAGCTCACTGAGCTATTAGAATCAATGAATGTCTGTGGTCCACAATTGTTTATTGACACTCTAGCATCTCTATTAGTCCCAACCAGTGAAAACAGTAGGTGACTATAGGTTTGCGTCATTCCCTCTGTCAGTATCACTTTTATGTCAGCTCCATAACTTGAACATCTGTGGATGAATTACAGTAAAACTTGGCAGGAATATTTCTTCCAACGTCAGGCGCATCAACCATATGTGTGCTTTAAAGATCAAGATAAAAGGAGTAGTTATATATTGCTTTTGGCTACATCCTTATGTCCCCTTTTAACTTCAATATCTAAACATGAATTTTCATAAAACTTTACAGAAGTGTACCTCATAACACAAAGGTATGTTTGCACATCAACCGTATTCATGCTTGAAAGAAGTTGCTAGAAACTCTCTTTGGTGTTCATAGGCTACATCTTCGTCCCCACTCTACAACTTCCATATCTATGGAAGGATTATCATCAAGGGTTTGTCATAACAAAGAGATATGTCAGCTTATTAAACATATGCGCAATTCAGTGTCAAAGTCACAGAAGTTTTTTGAGTTTCTTTTTAATTCGAAGGCTACATCTTTGTGTCAGTTCTGTAACTTCATATCAGTGCATTAATTTACAAAAGTTTTTACTGAAGTGTCAACACAAAAGTGTTTTGCGCAACCTGTGGGGATCCACACTGCACTGCAACTATAATACAGTAATTTGTGCAGACAATAAAGGCAATATTACTTTTGTGAGCATCGGTGGCCTAGTGGTTAGAGCTTCCGCCTCAGGTGCAGAAGGTCGTGGGTTCGATCCCCGGCCAAGACATACCAAAGTTGTAAATAATGGTAGTGTTATAGCTCCCTTGCTTGGCGCTCTACATATAAGGGAAGTTGCACGACTGGTTGGTCCGGTGTCATGATAATGCGATTGGGTGTGGTATCTTGCTACATGTCTAAGGCATGATACTTCAGTGTAGCAGCACTATATCTGTCTCAAGTAGACATCGTCTCCAAATGACTGGAATAGAGTCGGTGGGACGTTAAACCAATCAAACAAACAAACATTGATTTACAAAAATGTTTACTGAAGTGTCAACACAAAAGTGTTTTGTGCAACCTGTGGGGATTTTTGTATACAATGCAACTATATAACAGTAATTTGTGCAGACAATAAAGGCAATATTTCTTTTGTGAGCATCTTTAGGGTCATCTTAGCCCTCTTTTATGAAAAAGAATCTAGCTTCTGTTTTAGATTCCAGACTTTAACATGCAGTTTCCAGGTCTCTGACCTTGACTTTGACCTTTTACAGCAGCCATAGTATAATAAGGTTTGAAGCTCTTCTTCAAAATTACATTGTATATGGAAGCCAATTTTCTGTGTGAGTAAATCTTGCAGTGGAAGAATGTCAGTTCTCATTTTTAGGTCATTGTGTCAAAAGACACTAAAATTCCACTATGATAGTCACATACTGTAGGGGAAGATGGAGTGTTGTAGGGTCATTTAAACCATAGCCTTGACATAGAATCTGTATGCTAGAAAAATCCACACACCAACCTAAATTTCTTGTAGTCCAGCAGGCACTATGCAAGTATAATGTACACTTATTAGCAGCTTGTTTTTCACAATAAATTGCATCTTTTTTACAGAATCCATATGATTGAAGTAAGAGGAAAGAACACTAGAGGCCTGCGTAAAGTCTTTATTTTGCTGACAACAGATATGACTGATGCAATTGACCATCTACTGACTGTTAGGATATACGCTGGAGTAAATCCAAATCATTCCTTTTTGTTTGGACGGACAAGTCCCTCACCACTGGATGCTTGCTCAGCAATGAGGGTTGTAACGAGTCAGTGTCCCAACCTTTGTAGGCCAGACTTGATTCGATCAAGACTTTTAAGAAAGTATCTTGCAACAACGTCACAGGTATCAGTTTTGCTTCTCTTTAGTACTCCTGTACACATACTCAGTTATATCTTGACTTCAAACTTTATGACAATGTTAATAAATATTAAATCTCTAATAAATTTGATTTGGGCTGATATTTGCCCATTAGGTCAGGAGTAATGCCCCTTTTGAAATTAAAAAAAATGGCATATTTCACTTTGTTTGCAATCTAGCATTTTTAGCCTCACAGCACAACGTGCTCATGATGAGTTATTAGGATCACCTGCAACCGTCGTGCGTCATCCGTCGTCAACAATTTCCTTTAAACAACATCTCCTCTGAAACCACTGGACAGAATTTGATTAAACTTGGCAGGGATGATCCTTGCGCCAACCTTCACAAAAGTTGCTAAAATAAACTTGATCCATGTAGAACTCTGGTTGCCATGGCAACAGAAAGAAAAAAATATGAAAACTTTAAAAATCATCTTCTTCAAAACCACTGGCCAGATTTTAAAATAAATTTGTACAGATGTTCTTTGGGTCAACTTTTACCAAAGTTGCTAAAATTATTCCGATCTGTAAAAAAAACATGGCTGCCAGGGCAGGGCTTATTTGCCTTATATGTATATAGGGAAAACTTTAAACAACATCTCTTCTGAAACCACTGGACAGAATTTGATTAAACTAGACAGGGATGATCCTTGGGTGAATGTTCACAAATGATGCTAAAATTAACTTGATCCATGTAGAACTTTGGTTGCCATTGCAACAGAATTTTGGTCAAATTTTGTATGCACAGTGTTATGCTTATATGTCAATAACTAGGTATGGTATTGATCTTTGACTTCATAAACATATTCAGGGGTATCAGAATATCAAGGTTTATTTTTCAACAAGTATTTTGGATAGTTGACCTGCTGACCCCTGATCTGTGTTTTATCCCTATGCTTAGCCACAGGCAGCACTTTTATTCTTGTATTCCTTCTGTGTTTCACATTATCACTAGCTTAGTGGAATAGTATTGTCTGTATATAGAAAAAGACCCACATTTAGAGTGTTTACCATGTGGTTATAAATTGTAACATGAAATTTCATCATAGTCAACTCTGTAGTGTGGCTATTTTTGGACACTGCCACCTGCTTGCTGTTTACACGATGATAAAAGACATTTTGTAATAAATTGCAACCTATTTCATCATAGTTAAGGACCCTTTAATATCTAATATCTCTTATCAGCAGTACCACACTTTTATCTCTTGAACACTTTTGTTTTTGACATACTATTGCTAAAAATGGCGGAGAAAAACTAAACTGTCAGATTCCTGAGAAACATGTATATTAAGTCTCCTTTACTGGTCAGCTTGGAACCCCATAATTTTTCAGGTTGCCTTTAGAACAGTGGTACTCAGGTGAGCGATTAAGGGCCATTATGGCCCTCTTGTATTTCTGATGCAACCAACACACTTTATGACAATATTTATTTCTTTTATATCTCTCAGCCAATTTATGAAAATTCCAGATTTCACAGTATACACCTCAGCACCTTTAGTTCTAAAGCAATATGATTTGTACTGGCATTTAAGGCTATTTATCTCAGGTGAGCGATTTAGGGCCATCACTGCCCTCTTGTTTAGTTAGTAGCATCATCTAGTAGACCTCTACCAAGTTTGTTAATATCATGGCCTTGGGGTGAAAATTGGCTCCATCTCAGGTGTCTTTTTGGTTTATATGGACTTACATGGGGAAAATTGAATAAACTTCTTGTCAGAAACCACAAGGCTTGGAGTTAAGATATTTGGTGTGTAACTTGGTCTAATATTAGAACTTAACTAAGATGGCCCTGGGGTCAAAAATGGCCGCCCTTGGGTTACTTTTTATAGACTTAAATAGGGAAAATCTTGTAAGAAACCATAAGGGCTGGAGTTAAGATATTTTTTGCATAACATAGTCTTGTAGACCTTTGCCAAGTTTGTTCAAATTATGGCCCTTGGGGCAAAATTGGCCCCACTACAGGGGTCATTTGGTTTTATATAATAAACTTGCATATATAAAAAGCAAAGATGCAACTTGAAAAAGTATTCCTTTTAGAAACCACAAGGCTTGGATGTTAAATATTTGCTGTAATACATGATTTAAATGGTTTTGTAGACCTCTTTCAAGTTTTGATCAAATCATGGCCCTGGGGTCAGATTGGTTCGTTCCAAGGTTAATATTAGAATTTATTATATAATCTTGATCAAACTTTACATTTATAAATGACTTTCATCAAATCTTCTATGGCCTGGATGGAGCAAATAAATCCAGAATTATGGTCAAAATGCTGATTTTTTTATGACAGCAGTTGAGCAATTCAGGGCCATGATGACCCTCATGTTTAAATTTACTCACTGATATTATAGATAAAGGTCTTTACAACTATGAACACCACTGTCATCAAAATTCACATTCTAAGTCTTGTTCACTTTCGTGAAAAACAGATAAGTGTTGGCATCTGCATGGAATGCTTTTGTTTTCTGCTACATGAATGTTCCTTTCACACTGATAATGCATATTTTACGTTATTGATATGACACCTGATGAGCTAAAGTTAGTAGCTGACCATATGGGACACTCGTTAGAGATCGACGCGGATATTTACAAATTACAATCATCATTGCTCGAGAAGACAAAAGTTGCCAAAGCTGTTAGCGATGGAGAAGGGAGAATTGAGTAAAAATCGAGGAAAGAGTTTGGATATACATTAAAGGATAAATATGTATTACCATATATAGTTCCAAATATTGAGGATCTAGGTTGGATATACATGTATATTAGTGTTGATTTAAAAGCTTGATCCATTCAGAGCGATCCAGGGCCATCATGGCCCTCTTGTTTTTCTACTGGAGGAGTATTTTCTCATAACATGCTGTACATTTTTATGCTCACCGAAGGTGAAGCATATAGTCGCCGCTTCGTCAGTCCGTCCGTTCGTCCATCACACTTTCCTTGTCCGGACTATTTCTCAGGAACTAATAGCTTGATTTCAACAAAACTTTATGTGAAGCTTTATTACCAAGTGGAGACGTGCATATTGTCAGCGTGACCCTGTTCCTCAATTTGTCTCAGAGTTATGACCCCTTGATTTTTCTGCCTATAGTACATATTGCATGACTCTTGTCCGGGCTATTTCTCTGGAACTAATGACTTAAATTCAACAAAACTCTATGGGAATTTTTCCAAAAGACACGGTTCCTCAATTTTTCACAGAGTTTGTGGCCCTTGACCTTTCGGCTTATAGTACATATTGCATGATTCTTGACCAGGCTATTTCTCAGGAACTAACAGCTTGATTTCAATAAAACTCTATGTGAAGCTTTATTACCAAGAGGAGATGCGCATATCTTGGGCTTGACCCAGTTCCTATATCCTCCCACCCATTGACCAAGGCCTTATTTGTAACAATGACGTTCTTCGGGGAGCATCTGTCAGTTTTACTGACTTTCTTGTTGTTTTTTTCTCATGTACCTGGTAATCCGCCTGGTAATCTAAAGAGAACTAAAAAGAGAGAGGAAAAAACTTGAAATGAGCTTATCTGTTTAACTTTTTTTTCATTTTTTCCCACTTTTTCTATTTTGCATAAAATTCTGCCAGATTCATGGCGATGTCACGTACGCAAATTGCCGATTTTGTTACGAAAATATTTTAATGTGAGATGCATTGTTTTGTGGATAAAAAAAAATGTAGGAAAAAACTTTCTCTACCATTAAATAAAATTAATGACCAAAAAGGCTTTGCATTTCTAAATGTCATCGGTTTTGGTTTTTTTTTTGTAAATAAAAGGAATCTGAAACGATATTAAAGAATTTTCGAAATATTTTGTTACAGATTGTTATTTAAAAGTTTAATCATGTTATGTAAAAGTTAAATCAACCATTTTAACCAACTGCTTTCATTTTCTTCCCGTACAAAAAGCCCTGTGTCTTTCAAACTATCATGATAAATTCTGCTAGTTTATTTTTCGAACACCATTCACATCGTGTAACTGCAACTGATAATACAATATATTATATTATCTTCAATTAATAAATATCAGAATTTTACTTCCATGAAATTAATGGTCAGGATTGATTTCATGAATGTCTGCCATGATTGCTAAAATGAAGTTGATCTCTGGTTTGTCATTTGATTTCCTTATCTATAGAAAAATCATCTTGAATATGCTGATGTACACTGGTGAGCGTTTATGGCCCTTGGGCCTCTTGTTTGCTCACCTGAGCACAACATCCTCATGGTGAGCTTTGGTGATCACCCTGCGTCCGTCGTCAACAATTTGCTTTAAACGACATCTCTGAAACTGCTGGACAAAATTTGATTAAACTTTGCAGGGGTGATTCTTGGTGAACCTTCACAAAAGTTGCTGAAATAAAATAAACTTGATCCATGAAGAATTCTGGTTGCCATGGCAGCGGAAAGAAAAAAAATGAAAACTTTAAAAATCATATCCTTCAAAACTACTAGCCAGATTTCAAAATGTTTTAGTACAGATGTTCCTTGAGTAACTATCTACCAAGCTTGCTAAACAAAATTTGATCGGTAAAAAACATGGCCACAGGGGCGGGGCTAATTGGCCTTATATGTATATAGTGAAAACTGTAACATCTCCTATGAAACTGTTAAACTTGGCAGGGATGACCCTTGGGTGAACCTCCAGATTAGTCACTAAAATAATCTTGATCCACGTAGAACTCTGGTTGCCATGGCAATGGAAAGAAAAAAAAAACATACATTACCTTCAAAACTACCTTACTTGATTTCAAAGTGTTTTTGTGCAGATGTTCATTGGGTAACCCTTTACCATGATTGCTAACATTATTCTGATCCGTAAAAAGAACACGGCTGCCAGGCACGGCTAATTTGCGTTTATATTGTGAAAAATTTAAAAGACTTTTCCAAAACTACTGCCAGATTTTATAATGTTTGGCACAGATTGTCTATGGCTACCAAGATTGCTCCTTTAGAACGGTGGTTCTCAGATGAGCGATATAGGGCCATCATGGCCTTGTTTTTGTTTTTTATTCAAAACATCTTTATTGTTTCTCAGCTGTACTGCTTTAACATTGCTGTACAGGTCAGATTGGTGTAACATGACGGAAATTCTCTCCCAAGTATAAGCAGTCTAGCGACCACACTAGTAATTTGATAGCTGCAGATAATTTTTTGGCCATCTAAACCATCACGTGTACTGTCAATCAAACGGGAGTTGATTCCATAAGGCGAGGTCAAAGGCAAACATGTATGGCGTTCATGACAAACTGTAAATATGTTATCGTTTATATTTGTTATCATTTATATTTTAAATTTTATGGACATGTGGCAGCACTTCGCGTCGCTTGCGATAAATCCATAGAATTTGAAATATAAACGATAACTAATACATACAGCAACAGCAAATCCCTAGAAATGTGGATCCAGTGCTGGGCACATGAGGAATGTGCGGATATTCCACGGTCAGGAAATTATGTGTGTGTAAATTGTGACTCTGATGATGATATTGCTTAATTAGTGTAAAAGCATAAAATATATCCCGAGAAACGCATACATAGCAAATGTTTAATTTTGACAGTACCTGACATTTTTCATGGTACATATAATTTAGATGTTGAATTTGAAAACAGCTTAATCAGAGCCTTTCATAAAGAATTCAAATATGTACTCCCTAAAAAAAACGTCACTAGAAATTACGTAACAACTTACCCCGCGTCATGTAACAATATGCCCAAATGACGTGGGTAAGTTGTTACAAAATTTTGTAGCACTGTCTTTTGAAAATTTCCGATGATTATATTGCTGCGAGTGAAATTCATATCAATAAATGAAATCCATATACAGGGTTATTGATTAAATTTTAAAAAAAATCATCCAACTGGTTATTTCTTTTTGACAAAAAGTTTGAAAAGTTTAACTAGACTTCACAGCTGTAAAGAACGTACTGTTCCAACCCAGGAACTTGTAATGTATTAAGAACTTGTGTAAAATAATTTAGTTTATCCTATCAAAAGACTCACATTGTGGTATAAACTGCCTATCGAATAAACTTAGCTTTATATTAATTCGTGATTTTTTTAATACTCTGACGTCATCCGTGAATACTTTCTTGTTTACTACATGACTGTATGACGTCACGGAGTTGAAGGTAGGATGATCGGATAGAATCTGATCTAGTTGTGTGTGTATTGCTTTGAAATGATAGGATAAATAGAATACAAGGTAAGTGTTCAATAAATTTAAGTTTATCCTGCTCGGCAAGCCTTGCAGGATTTATACTTTGGGACCCTATTATCGGTGGGTACCATTTATCGGTGTAATCCGAGATCAACCGAATTTGATACGCAGCCGCAATGACCTTCGTAGTATTTTGTCACGCAGATTATCTGCCAAAATATTATCTGCCAAAATGTCCTTTGTGAGGGTAAAACTTTACTTTTTAGCAAAATCTTATAAAAGAATGTTTCTCCACTCAGTCCTTTATCATAATAATCAGGGTTGGTTTTTTTTCTCACCATTCTGGGAACATGACCCGACCCCAGAATAGGGAATTTTTCGAGTCGTTTTAGAAAACATTGGGAAAAACTCACACCGTATTATATATATATTAAATAAAACAAACAAAATCAAATATTTGGTTCATTTAACCCTTGTATCATTCGGACTCGCTACATTCAACCCCAAACATGTAAAAAGGCAATAACCTTTTTTTAAATTGGAAATTTTCTGCATAAAATTGGGAAAAACATACTTTTACGTAGGGAACACGACCCAATATTGGTCGTCAAAACGGGCAAAAAATCCTGTAATTGTATGCATAAAGTGATTTCACACTAAAAACCTTAATCTGGTATGGATAACCTGCCCCTGATACTACGTTATCGGGTCAGGCAAAGCTCAATTATGTCATGCTTTTGTAAGTTTTTTTTTCTTATTCAGGGTGATCAAGATTTTTAGTAAGTTAAATGAAATGAATTTTTTTACAAAATATACTTTACTGATTCAAAAATATTCTGATCGGGTAAAATTTTATTACAATTGGCATCGAACCGTTTGCCGTATTTTCGGATATTATACAGAGCAACACAGGGAATTATCGACCACTTAAGGTTCAAATCACGTATGGGTTTATTGTACACTTACCTTCGTTTATTGGCGTTAAACGTGGTGTATTTCCGATCATATTTCTCTCAGCGTAACTGTGAAACTGACAAATAAAAAACTGCGGTTGCTGAGTATATTATCGACCAATGCGGCAATTATCGACCACGTACAGGAATTGAGAAACCAACAACAACAAAGTTACAAATAAATAAAAACATGATCTAAGCTGCACACCTATAGACGTGAAAAGCAATGGATTTGATCAGAATATAAAATATACTAGGCTATATAAGGAGATTCTATGTATCTTTTTTTAATTTTGTGATTATCGCGCGCAAATTTCGGAATTCCCTGATGAAGCAATCTATTTTTAGAAATGTACAGAAGCGTTGTGAGTTAATCAGGATATTACTAAATTTCTATTCCTATAGCATGTAAGAAATAAATATGCCGGAAAGTACCCTCAAGGACCGAACCTTGCAGGCAGCTTCCCCCATGTACCTGATGTAGAGGAAAGTTTTGTAACCAACCCTGGACCCGCTCCTACATCATTTAGTAGGGTTGAAAAGAAAGACATAATCAACCATGTATTCTACATGTCATCAATTGGCTATGGTTATGGGAAAAAATAATTTCTAAACTTTGCCACAGACTTTGCAATCTGTCTTAAGAAGAAAGAAGAGAATGATTCCCCATTGCCAAATCTTGGTATTATGGTTTTAAGAACAGAAACCTCGAGTTGGCTCTAAAAAGACCCAGAAACTGTTTTAAGAGCAAAGGCTACATCGGACACCGTTATAAACTCATATTTTTCTGAACTGAAGAAGCCAATCGTTGAATTAGGTCTAGGTGAAAAACCTGAGAACATTTGGAACATCGATGAAACTGGTATACTAATGCAGCATAATCCAACTAAAGACTCAAAACCACAGGCAGTCACTTCGTCAAGAGGAAAATCCGCCACAATTATTGCATGGGAATGCAGCAGGGACACGCATTTAATTTTTTTAATATTTTTCCAGGAAAAAGGTGGAATAGCGAGTTGTTGCGGGGAGTCTGTCCCAGATCTAGCGGGAAAGTGACTGAATCAGGCTTGGTGGCACAACTTTACCGTTTTTATACGCCGCCGTCTGTCCGTCCGTCCATACGTCCGTTCGTCCATATCTTGTGAACGCAACTCCTCCTACGTTTCTGAATGAATCTTTTCAAAACTTGGTCAATGTCATTACTAAAATGGGTAGATGTGCATGAAGTGGCAATTTTCCGGTTCATTGATTTTTACAAGATTTGTGTCCCTTGAAACTTAGTCTCTATAGCTGAATGATATTGCAGCCTTGTGAACGCAACTCCTCCTACATTTCTGAATAAGTCTTTTCAGAACTTGGTCAATGTCATAACTAATATGGGTAGATGTGCATGAAGTGGCGATTTTCCGGTTCATTGATTTTTACAAGATTTGTGTCCCTTGAAACTTAAGTCTCTAAAGCTGAATGATATTGCAGCCTTGTGAACGCAACTCCTACATTTCTGAATGAATCTTTTTCAAAACTTGGTCAATGTCATTCCTATAATGGGAAGATGTGCATGAAGTGGCGATTTTCCGGTTCATTGATGTTACAAGAAGTGTGTCCCTTGAAACTTAGTCTCTGTAGCTGAATGATAATTAGCCTTGTGAACGCAACTTCTCCTACATTTCTGAATCTTTTCAAAACTTGGTCAATGTCATTACTATAATGGGTAGATGTGCATGAAGTGGCAATTTTCCGGTTCATTGATTTTTACAAGATTTGTATCCCTTGAAACTTGGTCTCTGTAGCTGGATGATATTTAGCTTTGTGAACGCAACTCCTCCTACATTTCTGAATGAATCTTTTCAAAACTTGGTCAATGTCATTACTAAAATGGGTAGATGTGCATGAAGTGGCGATTTTCCAGTTCATTGATTTTTACAAGATTTGTGTCCCTTGAAACTTAGTCTCTGTAGCTGATTGATATTGCAGCCTTGTGAACACAACTCCTCCTATATTTCTGAATAAATCTTTTCAAAACTTGGTCAATGTCATGACTATAATGGGTAGATGTGCATGAAGTGACGATTTTCGAGTTCATTGATTTTTAAAAGATTTGTGTCCCTTGAAACTTGGCCTCTGTAGCTTATTGATATTGCAGCCTTGTGAATGGAACTCCTACATTTCTGAATAAATCTTCAAAACTTGGTCAATGTCATTACTTTAATTGGTAAATGTGCATGAAGCAGGAATTTTGATGTTCATCAATATTTGCAATAGTTATGTCTTTCTAAACATGGTCTCTTGAAAACACAACTCAAGTTTCTAATCTGGTAAAAGTACATAAAGAAGGGATTTTCTGGTACATTGATTTTTGCAAGTTATGCGGAGAAAGAAAAAGGGATTCATATTGATACTGCTATTTGACCTATTTTCATATTGGAAGACTTTTTAGGGTTCTATCTCTGTTCAGCTAAATTAATTGGTTTCACAGACTACATTATGAGCTTATGCTTATAGAAATGTTAAAAGCAATAATTAAAAGGACCCTCTTGGTCTTTATATTTTGTGGCGGCGTATATTGTGGCAGCACTGGCACTCTTGTTCAATTATATATTGAATCCCATTTCAAAGGCATACACCAACTCACAACAAACCTACATTGATACTTTTTAATGGCCACAAATCAAATGTAAATCTCACCCTTAGAGAATGGGAAAAGCAATATTATGGTGTGTTTTTTTTTCTTACTCCCTCCTTACACTTCGCATTTCACACAACAACTTGACGTAGGGTGCTTTGGTCCTCTGAAGAAGTATTATTAAGCTGAGCTTACCTGCGCAAAATAAAAGGTCTCCAAATTTCAAGAAACAACATAGCAGAACTCTCACGTAGAGCTTTGAACATGGCTCTCAGCCATGAAAATCTTCTTCATTCCAAAAGACTGGCATATTATCCAATACAATGTTCAAACATAACATCAGAAAAAAAACAGCCCTTAAACAGAACAGAAATGACAGTCAAGTAGGTTTTTTTTTTTTTTTTTTTTTTTTTTTGTAAGAAAAAAACAACAACAAAAAAACACGCCGTTACAACTGAAACAAGAGGGCCAAGATGGCCCTAGATCGCTCACCTGAGAAAAGTATCATTCATTGCCTGTACAAAACAGATTGCTTTAGAATTAAGATGATGAGGTGAAACAATGTTCAGGAATTTTCTGACCACTAAAAAATATCATTCTGCCGAAAATACATTCTATCCAGCCCCACCAAACTGGTTCGAGATATCATCATGACAAACAATCTGACCAAGTTTGAGGAAGATTGCATCAAAACTGTGGCCTTTAGTGTGTAAACAAGATTTTTCTAAGATTTGACCTATTGACCTACTTTTGTCCCCACCCATTTTCGAAAGGGTTCAAGATATCATCAAGACAAACATTCTGACCAAGTTTGAGGAAGATTGGATTAAAATTGTAGCCTCTAGTGTGTAAACAAGATTTTTCTAAGATTTGACCTACTGACCTACTTTTTGATCCAACCTGACCCATTTTCGAAAGGGTTCAAGATATCATCAAGACTAACATTCTGACCAAGTTTGAAGAAGATTGGATTAAAATTGTGGCCTCTAGTGTGTAAACAAGATTTTTCTCAGATTTGACCTACTGACCTACTTTTTGATCCAACCTGACCCATTTTCAAAAGGGTTCAAGATATCATCAAGACAAACATTCTGACCAAGTTTGGGAAGATTGGATAAAAGGGTTCAAGATATCATCAAGACAAACATTCTGACCAAGTTTGAGGAAGATTGGATCAAAATTGTGGCCTCTAAGTGAAAAAGATTTTTCTAAGTTTGACCTACTCCTTTTTCCCCCCCATTTTCGAAAGGGTTCAAGATATCATCAAGACTAACATTCTGACCAAGTTTGAGGAAGATTGGATCAAAATTGTGGCCTCTAGTGTGTAAACATCAAAATTGTTGACGGACTACAAGATTTTTCTAAGATTTGACCTACTGACCTACTTTTTGATCCAACCTGACCCATTTTCGAAAGGGTTCAAGATATCATCAAGACAAACATTCTGACCAAGTTTGAGGAAGATTGGATCAAAATTGTGGCCTCTAGTGTGTAAACATCAAATTGTTGACGGACGACGGCCGACGGACAATCAAGTATCCCAAAAGCTCACCCTGAGCTATGCTCAGGTGAGCTAAAAAAAAATGAAAACAACAGTCTGTCACTGGAAATTATCAAAGGATAAATTCCTGAAGGAAAAAAAAAAACTCATCACAAAAATATGTTTATAATCAACAACAAAAAAAACAAAGTTTGGGAAAAAATTAGAGATGTCCCAAAGCCTTGCACATCAAGGTTTCACATTAAAAATATATGAATGCATCTGACAATGATTCTCCAGACAGTTCTGATATAGAAGGAGTTCCAGAAAAAGACCTATGTTTTATTTGTAAGAAGCTGTCTCCAGAAGGGATGAACATGTATACAATTGAACTATTAAACTGGGGACATTGTGACACTTGTGGCCTTTGGACTCATCTTAAATATAAAATAACAAAGGTGAGAGTACTTAGAAGCATTGATTCATTTTACTGCCCGCATATTATATTTTTAACTCCTTACATGCAGTTTTAATAAAAAAAAAATGGAAGTTTAGCCGAGTAAGTAAATTTCATCTGGATCACAATTTACTATTGCACCGATAATTGGGTCCTTTGCGTTAAACAAAATTGCGGCACACTTAGTTCGTAACAGGGCCGTTTACAGGTTTTTAAAACACATTAATTGGTTTATTAAATTAAGTGTAAGAATGCTGAAATTATCAATTTTATATTATCAATGTATTTAAAAGTACGTTTTATTACAAATTTGAGCTTAATACACCGATAATCGGTCCCTACAGAATAATATCTTTATTCAACACTAACCTAGTATGCTGATATGACCATTTTGTGTAAGGGTACACTCATTTTTTATGTGTCTTTATGGGGTTATGAATTGCTGAGTCCTATATATTGTATTTAAAAAAACAATGATATGTAAGGGTATTATTATATTATTTCTTATAATAGCTTAAGGCATGTAACATTTCTATCATATTTGACCTTAATATATAACATACAAAAAAAACTGGATATGTCGACAATTAAAATCAATACCCACCAGGTATTATTTTATTGTGCTTGGTGAACAACCCTTTCAGTGATAAATAAGCAATAAACTGAGCTAACACCTGTATGTGAGGAGGCCAAACTTTTAGGAGTTTGTAAAAGCTTCTAAATTCGTCAAACATTTCGAACACCTGTGACATAAGAGTCACGAGTGTTCGTAGATAATAAAGCTCAAAAAGTCTGTCAGCTCGAGCTGCTATATCAAACTGTGAAAAAAAGGACCGGCATTGGTGATGGTTCTTGAGCTGCACCCGCGACTAGTTGACGTTGGCGAGATCACTGTTTACGAGACAAAGCATCAGCAATGACATTTAACATAATCGTACTATTTCTGGTGTACTTCTTGTTCAATATGGACACCAAGGCCAAATTATCACTATGCAAAATAATTTTCTGTCCTTTCATCCTATCCCCCAAGATTGGAATGCCAGCACAATAGGCAATAATTCTAGGAGTGACACATCTTTAAGCAAACCCTTATCTGCAAAAGAAGCAGGCCACCCAAAGAAAATCCAGTTGGGTTTAAGGTAGGCAGCACAACCCAAGTCACTCCGCCAAGCCGCATTAGAAAACAGATTAAGATTTGTACCCAACTCCCATTCTGACTCAGGAAATAAGAAGTACCGTTAAAGAGGTCCAAAAATAACAACATCTCCTCTCTCATCTGTAGAGAAATATTGATAAAATGATGCGGCTTGGATACACTTGACATGGCCCTGTAAAAATGACTACAGTATTTCCTAGCAGCTGGGACTGCCCTTGCACAGAAATTTAAAGAGCCAGTAAGGGCTGTAAATCTCTGAGGGTTGTCTTTTTCTTTATCAAAGTGTTTGATAACAGCTGCCGTAATTCAAAGATTTTGGATTCAGGAATACTGATAATGATTATTGCTAGAATTTATGACAAGCCCCAAACAGGTAAGCACATCAGTTGGACCTACTGTCTTTTCATCGGCTATGGGCACGCCAACTTCAGAACACAACCTTGCAAAAACAAGTATCAACTCACTGCAGTCATTTGTACCTTGCTTGTCACCAAAGAAAAAAATTATCTAAATAGTGTAGTGAAATCCCAAGCATGCATCTCTACCTAACTGCCCATTCCAAACTAGTGGCTTTTTTTTTTCAAATAAAGAACATGAAATAGAACAACCCATAGGTAAACATTTATCATAGAAATATTTGCCGATTTTGGTATTAATCTGACAGCTGACTTGATATCCATTTTACCCATAAGTGCTCCTGGGCCCAAAGAATTCAACAAAGCAAAAGCATTATCAAATGAAGAATATTGTATTGTACAAAGCTCTGGATCAATATAGTTATTAACACTTGAACCTTTCGGGAAAGATAAGTGCTGTTTTAGTCTGAAAGAACCATCCTTTTTGGTACCAAACTAATTAATTAGGTGACAATTTCAATGAAGGAAAAGGTCTAACATTAATTTCAATGAAGGAAAAGGTCTAACATTTATTTCAATGAAGGAAAAGGTCTAACATTTATTTCAATTATTTCAATGAAGGAAAAGGTCTAACATTTATTTCAATAAAGGAAAAGGTCTAAGGTCTAACATTTATTTCAATGAAGGAAAAGGTCTAACATTTATTTCAATGAAGGAAAAGGTCTAACATTAAAAGGACCCGCAATCCTGCCTAGTAGGATTTCTTTATTAACCAACTGAAGGGCTAAAGTTTTATTCTGTCTTACAAAAAAAATTAAATTGTTACAGTCAACAGGTCCCCTTGGGCCATTAAAGTGTGGCTTAAAACCATTAAAAACAAAACATATTCTGCTTCACCAACTCATCGGGGTAAGAATGCAAAGTCATCTTTAATTGATCTTTTTTGACTGGTGTATGACCTAACGAAAGGCCTACTGACACTTCCAGAATAGCTCCTAGGTGGACCGGCTGATCTTATGCTATGATTAGAGGTGGAGCCTGAATGGGCGAAGTGGGGTCGCAATACTGATGGGCTGGGAGAGACATGGCTTTATATTCTTTAATTCCTTGAAATTTGTTCAAAACTCTTCTCCTCTGAAATATATGATAGGGGGGACATTCTTTTAATTGTGAAGGGCAATTGTTTGGAAAAAAAAAACAGTATCTTAATTAAAAATATTCAATTAAAGGATTTGTGGAAATCCACAAGGTGGACAGCATCACTGTTTACCAAAAGAAAACTATAGTTAACAAATTGCAGCCCTAGTAATACCCATACTTAAAAATAGTGCAGAGTAAAGTTTATCATAGTTATTTTAGCGTAAACTTATTTATTCAAAATCAATCATATAGTATAATGACAAACAATCCAATAAGGATTAGAATTGAAAATTTTACTATGTTCTTCTCCATGAATAACATATTGTAAACGATAATATGGCTGAGATAGTTATGTATATAATATATGATATATAGGAAAATGATTCCCTGAAATGTATGCAAGAAGGAAATATAGATGAATAAGAAAAAGCAAAGTAGATTAGGGGGAGGTAAACAAGGAAGAGAGAAAAATATGTTTGAAGAAATGGACTGGACTAGCGGCAAGTAGTTTCTCTCGAACCAAAGGCTCAGAAAGCAGAAAGGAGAGTTGGTAATATATTTAATTGACAAGAATTAGTATGTAGTCTGGTATGTTATATTTGATATTTTCTGTTACCGTAGTAGAAATGACGTTTAAGCAATCATTTCGATTAAGCAATCTTTTAAAATCAGCAACAGAATTTGTACTTGCAAGGACTAATAATATGAGTTTGAGTGTGCATCGATATTTTGATATTGTTTGTGTTTCTTAGATTATAATTTGAAAAGTGTCCTACCTGTTCGAAAACAGTCTTGTAATTATTTTGATGTTAAACCATGAAACATTTTATAAAACAAAATTAATTTTTGTTTCTTCTTCTAGAATAAAGCGATTCCCAACACATTTCACTTTCTTATCTATCAACAGACAATAGTAGTGCCTGTAACAATCTAAACGGTCTCATTTTGAATTTTATCTAGTTCTATTTTTTCATATGTACTATAGATAACAAAAATTACATCACCATAAAAATGATAAATTAATTATTTCTAACGTCTAATACGAGCTTCGTATTCGTGTCCATGCCTTGGACTTTATAGTCTATGTGGCTATGCCAAGAAGGATTAGAGAAATAAATGCGCAAGTGTTAATGTGTCACATCTTCAGTTATCAATTCATTCTTCATTAATACACAATGATGATTTATTAGTGTTCTATTGCGTGTAAAAAGTAATGATTCAGTCTTTTTAGGATTGAAATTTACTAGCCATTTATCAGCCCCAACAATAAATTTGCCGTTGTTGAGAGATGTTGATGCACTCGCAGGTATCGTCTGCAAATAATCTATGAATCTAACTAACAAGGATCCCTGAGGGACGCCAGCTCGAACACGCTGGCTTTGATCAGAAAATGATTTTCAAACCATTCATACAGACTTCCTGTGATACCAGCAGCCTTTAGTTTGATCATTAAACCCTTGTGCCAAACTCGATCAAATGCTTTGCTGATATCACAGAAGTTTTCCTTAATCTACAGTTGAAGAAATAAAATCATACAAATAAGTCAACTTAAAAGCAGAAGAGTCGCCTGAAGTAAAAAAAACGACTGGAATTTCGTAATTGTATTACACCCAAGAAAGAATTTGTGAACATGTTCAAATAAACATATAAATATATACCAAGGTGTTACAGCCCACCCAGTTACCAATATATTTTAGAGGTTATTTCAATCCCAACCAAGCAGGGAACATTATTGTGACAATTTACTTATTTTTATTGACTTATTTATTTTACACCATTGTGAAACAGTTCTTTGAACTTATACTAGTCCCTCGCGACAGTTCATTGATTTTACCAGTACTAAGCGCCTGGGAAGGTAATAAATCCCTGCCAACGGGGTTCGAACCTTCGGAACCAGTCAGGTAATTTACCAATGGACCACAGTGACAGTTGATACTCAGCATTTATCCAATATATATGACATTCAACTAAAATAATTGCCACCACGTGATGCTGAAGCTGGCTTTTTAGGATTTCCATTTCCCGTCTTTGTGTTGAGGAGAACTTCCAGGTGGCACAAGATAACTGAGAAATCTCTTGTTTTAAGATGCTCAATATCTACCTTTGACTTGCAAGTGTACCGATCTCTGTCCTCTTCCTCATCATCATTACAGTCAATATTGGCACAAATTTCAAGTCTACAGGATGAAATGTCGTGGTGTTTAAATGTCACAAGCTGGTCTCTCTGTATACCGGTGATGTTTAAAGGAGTTACATCAACACAACAGGACCAACATTACCACCCAGAAGTTTAAGAAGAAGATGAAAAAGAATACTCTTCCATATCCGACGGGCAAGTTTACATTAAGATCGCCTTTCTTTTCTAGTAATTACAACAAGGCTTCACGATGTTTATCTCTCAGTACAATATCCTTGTCGTTATAACGCACAATGCTATTCAGTCTGTCAATTTCATTTACTTACAATAGGACACACGATGAGGTATCAAGTCAATATTCATTCTGTCAAAGAGCGATAAACGCAAGGAATGTAACCCCTCTCAAATCAGTCACATGTATGGACAAGTTTGTTATACGGCTGAATCTGTAAATATTTACATCCGCGGATTGTTCCCATCTGCGTAATAAGGCAAGAAAATGGTTCCTCTAATAAAGATAAAAAAATACATACGTTCCAAACATATTATGATGATTCAAAAATTAATTCTTCAACGGTTCTATAATTTAGATCTTTAAAATATTCCCCAATGGGAGATAAATAATTGTTTTCCGTTTTGACAAGTCGTTGAGCCCATTACAGAATTTGTTTGGCCAGTCTGTTCAAAACAAATTTCGCTGTATCTAATTATGACGACGAAAGACAAATATGTCTTATTCTGGTAATTAAGCCGACGATTATTATAGCGTTTTTTTGTTGTTGTTTTTTTTGCGTTCTTAAATTTTAGATTTTTCAAATAAATTATACGCACGTTCGTAAGTGCGTAAGCTCAGATAGTCACTTGCCAGTTACTGTTAAAAGTCACTTACATTAGCCTTTGCATGCCTGTTGCGTCGAGGCTGTCTAGAGTTAAGTTACTGTAAACCATCTTTAACGTTTATGTTTGCATCACAGCCTTGCGTCCAGACAAAAATAATGGTCGGAAGTAAGGGGGGAGGTTCTCTGCTTGATTACTATACTCATCGATAAATAGAATGCAAACACTAACGTTAGCGACAGTTACCGGTAACAATAAATATCTTCCATGCCCATTTTAATGCCACCGTACGTTTAGCGATAACGTGTTTTAATTCTTTAAATTGCTCGCGTCATAGTATATATCATGATTTGATTACGAAGTATATTTAAAACTACGTATGTACAGATCGGCTTTTACTATTTTTGTTTTGCTAAATACAGATTTTTTTTTTTTTTTTTTTAAGTGAATTTTTATATGGAAAAATATATTTTTTTATAAAAACAGTGACTGCGTGTTTAAAAGTACATGTATGTTTTTTAATATCATTAGTATTATTGACAAATAATGACCAACTCAGTATGTCATGTTGCCAGTGCGATACAGAATTCTATAAAGTGAATTTACAAACTGTAGGTAGACGGCTCTTTGATACCAACATGCAAGAAAAAAATAATCCAAAACCTCCGCATCCAACCGATCCCTAACAGTCATACAGTGAATTCTGTTAACAATCAGACAACATCACGTGCAAACTCATATATAACCAGCAGCTGAAAGTCGTGTCTAACGCACGAAGTTGAAGATTCTGTCACTTAGGTCTGTAGGAGACAAACGAGGTAAAATACAATAATGTCTCAAGGGTTTGTGATGTAGAACAATCTATGCATCTCTTTATTTTTCCAGTAACATTAGACTTAAGAGAATTTAATACACTGAAAGCAGGAGTGGTCTACAGTGATTTGATTGTCAACACATGCCTACTACGTGGCAGCACTATATCTGTCTAAAGTAGATACAGTATCCAAACTGTTGGTGAGACGTTAAAAACAATAACCAAACAAAATTGATATTAAAATGTTGACTCTGTATTTATCATGATCATCAACTGGTCGTAAGATTTATATTTTCATAATTATCACAATTATTTATTTAATGTCGACTGGGAAACAAGTTTTACAACTTATACTAATTCCTCTCGACGGTTCCTGGGTTGGGTCTGTACTTTGCCCTGGGGAAGACCAAGAAAAATCGCTATAATAAGGATCGAACCCACAACCGTCGGTTATGTTATCATGGCGTCCATATCATAAGTCTTACTACAGTAAAACTTTTTTTTCGTTGACATTAAATTTCGTTGATTATGTACCTAAGGGTATTTCGTGGGAACATTTATTCGTGGATCTTTGTTCTAGAAAGCGAGATGTCCATATAGGAAACAATTTTTCGTGGGGAATTAATATTCGCGGATAAAAACCGCCACAAAATCGGCGAAAATTAGTGTCCCACGAAAATTGATGGTTTCCCAGTAATTTGCTGTCATCATTACTCCAAGATTCAGCAAATGCAACACTAATTTTATCTTGATAATAATGTTAAGTATAATTATTATAACTATCAATATATTTGCAATGTTTTCATCATTCATCATTTTATTCGTGCTTAATCTCCATCATGTGGACTATCTCACTAAATGAATGAAATACGGTCGTTGAGAAATTACACCTAAACAAACGAACACAAACACATCGACACAGGCATAAATCATAACACATTTCCAGCTGTTTAATGAGAACATCTAAACGCGAAAAAGTTTTACACGATTGTGAATAATAAATTTAATTAGTGTTATATTTTTGCATTAGATTTAAAAAGTAGATATTCAGAGATTCGAGTTACCTACGTCCTTTCATTCCCAATGCGTCTTACATAGACCCTACCGAATCCACATGTAATCAGTTGGAGTGTTTAAGAAATTATCGGATGTTTTAAAGCCGATTTAGCGACGTCAAACAGGATGTACCGTTCATCCATTCTTATTTATTTCTGCGTGGTTCATGACAGACGATAAAAATGCGCTACTGTGTTGCAGATACCAGCTTATATCTCTCTTTTTTCTGAACAACGGTTGGCTGAACGCAGTTATTGGACTACCATGTTCCATGTAGACAGACGTATGTTTAATTGCAGAGAGGAAGGAGCTAAGCTTTAACATTCAACGGAAGTATACGTTCAAAATGTGTGAGTTTAATGTGTGAATTTTATGAAAAAGTAAATTGAAATGGTGAAATTCGTCTTGCATTTAAACGTATTTCTCACCCTCTTGACAAATGAGGTGTAATGCCGTTCTTTTTGCGTGCAATTGTTGATAGCTGTTGTCACGAACTGTTACACAGCATTATATTATAAGTCTGCAAATGAAAGTTTTATATCCATTTAATTTCCTGTGATTGACTTTAATGATTTGGAAAGCAAAGTATAATAAACAACTTGAAATTAGTGCACTAATTAATCCGAATTAACGCTTCACTTATTTCAATCGGAAATAGTGATTAAAAAAAAACGAATACGAAAAAATTCAATGTTTTACTGGATTTGTTACATATGTAATCCGCGTGATTGTGAATCCTTACACATGCTCAGCAACTACGAAAAGATAAACGTGGAAATATAATAAAGAACAAAAAACTACAATTTAAGAAGTCATGAGTGCTAAAATTTCTGCGCCGGAAGTAGCGACGACAGAACGCCTGGATTATGAAAGCCATGCGAATTATGAGTATATTTACCAGGATATTGGTGGTATGGAGACATGCAATGAGACGATGTGCTGGTACAATGTGACGCCATACATCGAACAAGACGTCACCTTTTGGCAGGTGAGTGATAACAAATAAGACGTGCCCGACTTCCGGTTTTATGAACACGTTTTTTTATTTGTTTGTTTTATTATAATTTTTTATTTTTTTTTTTGAAAAATAGAATAATAATTCACACAGAATGACACAATTACATATAAAATTAAATAAGATATTCAGATTATCACGAATAGAAGAAACAAGAACAGCTTGATGCATCTTTAAGTCATTCTTTTCCTACAATACTTCAGTGATGTTCCATATCTACTCCAGATGTATTTTTGTGTAAAGAAACGCATACAAAATCCATACTTTCTTAAAAAAGTAAAGAATATATATTAAAAAATAAAAAGAATAAAAATGATTTTAAAAAAGAGTGAATGTAGTGGTTGACTGTGCTTTACATATTTGTGTAGATTTATTTTTTGGCACAATTGTAAATGGCTTTAATCAGTAATAAGTTTTTCTCTGTTATATGACATAATTTTGTATGTGAGAGAGAGAAATATCTGATTATATTTAAATTAAAGGTTGGTTTAGGAACTAATGGTACGGCTGTCGAGTGAAATTGGGTTTGTTCGTTTTATTTTCTTCCCTCTTTATCTCAATCAATCTTTCTTTCTGTCTTTCTAATTAGACAGTTGATAAATATTTTCAAAAGATTCTGTTTACCGTTCAAAGACCGACTCTTTGTGAAACGACATGATTTTAAATCTAATTTCGCTGAATATTATTTCAATTATGAGTAAAGTTTCAAAAGGGAACCGTCATGGTTACTGGTTATAGTAGCTTCCTTACATTAACGTAGTTCATCACCACCGTGTGTTCGAGTCTGGGTATAAACACTCATACCGTTCATGCCAGGAAGCCATCTAGCTAGCTTGCTGCTTTGTACGGATGCTTTACCCACGGAATTTCAATCAGCTAAACGTTGCTTTATGTTTATGACTCTACGAGAAAAAAATAATAAAATGATGTTGCAGCGACAGTAAATTAAAAAAAAACACACACACACAGACATCAAAGGATTGAACAATTGAAAAAAATATAAATCAACCATTATTTTCTATAAGTATCAACGCTTTAAATTTTGAAAGTCATATCTAAAAATAAGATAACAGCAAGATTCCGATTTTTCTATATTTAAAGCACAAACATGGGTGAAACTACTAGTATATATCTATAACCAAATTCATTACGCAGACAAATACCAGCGACAACGCCGACAGTCGCCATTGACAACACCGATTAATATGCCGAAAAATATCAGCGACGACGCCGACAGACAACACCGACCAATATGCCGACAAATACCAGCGACAAACATCACTGAAAACACCGACCAATATGCCGACAAATAACAGCGACGATGCCGACAAACGCCATTGACAACACTGACCAATAAGCCCACAAAAACCAGCGACAAACGCCATTGATAACATCGACCAATACAACGCGACAACGCCGACAAATGCCAGTGCAGCAAAGTTCTGAGTAGTCACCACTAATTGATCACTATACCCCTGAAGCATCCGCTGACAACGATCGGCAGGAACGCAACATTCGAACAGCCTCTAAATCACCACAATATGTGTTGCGGCAACCATCAACCACCATCATCATGGTCATTATCATCAACAAAAGCATCATTCCCATCACCTCCAATTACGAAATGACAAAACTATCAGCCACCCAACAAATTGAACAAAAAAGATATCGCCGCTTCTGGTCCTTTTTACGATCAAAATTCTCAGACTGTATCTTTCCATAAACACATTGAGGTTATTTACATTTATTTCTGTCCGTTTCTAGTCAAAGAAATATCGATATTGTATTAATGGGTCTATAAATGTCTTTTCTTTGGATTGAAATTTTTTGGAATTCCATGTTAGATCTGAGAATTTTCTCCTAGTTTTTTTGTTCTTCTGTATTTTCCTAACGTATAATAATATGCTAGCTTTGTTCCAAGATGCAATACTGCTTCGATACATGTGAAAAGACCTTGAGATAAGGAAAAAAGTGCTATTCCTTGCAGTAAAATTCACTTGTGAAACATTAATGCATATCACGTGTTAATTGCAGAGTTACCGGAATAGCATTACAAATCTTGCATTAGAGAGCCTATTAGAAATTTAGTGATTCAAAACAGGAGTTAAAACAGCAGCTATTGTATTTAATTTGCATCTCGGTATCCCTTTCATTTTAAACAATAAAAAAGAATAAATTGTTTGGGCATTCCATAAAGAGATCATAAAACAATGTAAACGATGATGGAATTATGGAAATGTGACATTGGATGATCAAGAAACATTAGTTTCAATTGTGAAAGTTAAAACAATACTATCATAAATATGCATTGCTGAATTGTTGTTTATACTCCTGTTCTGTCGTTAATTTGCATGCAAATGGTGATGTACTGGTTGCCACGGAGAAAAGTAAATTAGCCATTTGGTTTCTTTTGTTTTGTGTTAAGCTTTAATTGATATATATATATATGCCGAAATAAGTCTTTTTCTCGTCTGTGCGCGCGCCTGATTACAATAAATTATAAATCATACTTTTCAGGAAAGCTTAATAACGTCAGCCAGAAGCCTTCATCAAACAATCGACAATGTCCAGCAACCTAAATAAAATAATGATTTTATACAGGAAATGACGTTGAACAAGATACGAAGTCATAACATTAGAAGTACGCCAAAATAGACCATGTTGTTCATACGAATAAACCGTACACGTAAGCTGACCGACTAGAGCGTCCTCCTCGGGAGCAGGAGGTCGCCTGTTCGAACCTAAGGGTATGACAATACCAAAGTCGTTTATATTGCCACATAACTGCAACGTAATACTGCAGTATGACAAAGTATATCTGTCTCATAAAGACGATTAACTCCTTTTGAGAAAGTATAGTTGATGAAGCGTAAACTTCGACAAATAAAGCGATATATTTCTGTTGCAAGCTAGACGATTGAAGGTGATCCATTACCGATAAATTATGATACATCCGTCCGTGGAATAAGGAAGCTCTCTTCTTGTGACGATATTACAACCCAATGTTTACAAATTTAAATAGTGCACTGAGAAGACTTATCGAGGGCATCTAAAAATATTCATTATTAAATAACTATTATTTATGAGCCCTATAACATTTAAAGAGGCCTTTTCATAAATACACTAACAATGTCAATAAGCGAGCCAATAAAAAATATCACTGACGGACCGGGGCCGAAAGTGATAGTATTATTGACCCTGCTTTTCCTGCAATTTGATTAGCTAAAGCGGTTATGTAATAAGATTGTCATTCAATAAATGATTTCATATTGTCCTTGTTATTTGTCCAAATATCAGGCCAATATCAAATCACTTATATAAATAAATGTATAAATGACTTCAAATCGATAAAGAATGTCATTATGTTCTTTAAAATCTACTGGACTTAAATCTAGTGAGTTGGTGGCAACTAAAGAAAATGAACCTGTCCCAAATGTCGTTTGCAGCCAATCAACTTCGATGGCTTTCATTAAAACCAATTCATCATTTTCTTTGAAATGTGTATGTGTAGTTGGGCTGGGCGGGGATAAATAACAGAACAAACTCAACGGGATGTGCATTATTCAAAGGGTATGCATGTAATTTATGTTCTTAAAAGTTTATTAACTGTTTATTAGACATGTGATTATTTAAGCTAAATTCATATTGACTTCGTGATAAAGCCAGCTGCAAGAACCTCCATAGAAGGCGTTGCAAGGACCGTATCAAATGAACTTGATTGTTTGAAATTAGCTTAAAGACAGTTCTGATGTGACTAATTTACAATCAATTCAACAGGGTCTAATATGCTGAAGGGTGTGCAATTCGAGCAATGAGAATTTGAATATGTTTGCATTAATAAGTGGAACCGAAACGTCTCAATAATCCTGTCAGGGTTTCGATTAAAACTTGTTACAATAATAGTTCTACAACTTTTTTCAGTTTTAAGAAAAGCCGTGATATCACTGTTCTCTTGTTGAGTCACTAAACCTGCTGAGAAGCGTTTGACGCGATACGCAGTTAAGTACGGGTTAACATGTAGGTCATCGGATATTTTATTATTATATTACAAAATACTATATCATTTTTCTCATTTTATATCGCTGCAAACTCCCCTTGACATATCGCAGGAAGTCACATGCAAATATCCCTAAATACACAAAACACTACATATTCCTAAGGGAATTAAAACACAATATTTATAAATAACACTCTGTTTCAATGTTTCGGATTAAAAGTCTTTATCAAGAGGAACACTTCTCTTTTGAAAAACTACATCCAGCCGGTCGCCATATTTAAACAAAAATGAAGTCACGTAAACAAAGTTAAACGTTTTCGCGCATTAAAATGACGTCAAATAATGTTGTATGGATTTGCGCAAACAATATTCATCCGAATATTTAAGTAGAGCTCCAGTATGACCGGGAAAAAATTAAGTTCCTAGACGCTGTAATAAAAAGTAGAACGGTCAATTATACACAGACCTTTATGTCAAGCCAACGAACAAAAAATTGTATCTTAACCATAAGTCATACCACCCCCCATCAACAAAGAGAGGACTAGCATATGGATTTTGGACTCCGGCTAAAAAGAATTTGTGAAAGAGACCACGATTATAAAATACAAAGGAGGGAGTTGAAATACAAATTAAGACAAAGGGGATGTAGCAGCAGGTCCATAGAAAAGTAGTTAATGAAAGTAGACAAACTTAACCGAGATGATATGTTAGCGGAAAACAAATCTTCAAGTTCAAAAGAGAAAGACAAAAACACTAGAGTTCCCCTTGTCCTCAATTATTTGCATTTGTTACCAGATATCCACAATATCCTTTCCTAACACAAAAAAAAAACTTCATAAATCGGAAAAGATGAAAAAGATTTTCAAGGATACACCTTTAGTTGCTTTCAGGAGGGACAAAAACCTATGCGATACATAGGAACATGGAAAAACGAATCGAACGATACAGACAGGAAAAGGAAGGGTTTATGTAGTTCCAACTGCGACATGTACAGCGTCCTATCAAAGGATCCGGATAAAAGTACCAATTCCAAAAATACTTAAACTGTACCACGAAAGATCGACTGCACAAAAAAAAATGTTTATGCGATCAGTTGCAAACAATGCAGTATCGTGGTATATGTTGGAGAGACGGAAAGACATGTGCGGGAAACGATGAAACACATGAGAGACGTCCAACAGGTTCATGAAACTATGTATAAAGAAATTACAGACGTTACAACCTGTGGGTTGTAACGTCAAAGACGCGCAAATCCAAATTATTTGACGTCGTTTAATACGCGGGAACGTTTAACGTAGTTAACGAAATGTCATTTTTTTTAAATTTGGGGCGACCGGCATGATATAGTTTTTCAAAAGAGAAGTGTTCCTCTTGATAAAGGCTTTAAAGCCGAAATAATGAAACAGAGTGTAATTTATAAATATCCTTAAATACATAGCGCCAGTCTATGGAAATTACCGTACGGGGGGGTTCTCTTTTTCGGGGGGGGGGGTCCAATGGGTTTTTTACCGGGGGGGGGGGGTAGGTTTTTCCCCTATTTGCTCTTAGTATAATCAAATCTGAGGGGGGGGGGTTATGGCTCCCCACTTTCCGGATCAGCGCATGCTTCCATTCCTCTACACGTATATTGATATTTCTTAAATTTTCATTTAGGTTGATATGCAAATATATTGATATCAGGACATGATATGTAAATTAAAGTATTTGATATTTAGAAAGGTAATATTTGTAATAAATTATTTATATTTAATAAATTTATATAAATTTAAAAATTTATGTAAGTAAATGCTATTTAACATTATTGAAACTTTGTCATTTAGATAATTGATTTATATGTAATTTCACTAATGCAAATTGTCTGGGTGCGGTAAATCATCAATAAAGCTGGACGAATATAACTACATTGCAATCGTATGAAACCTTTTAACGATTTTGCGAACAGACAGATTTTCTGATAGACTAAAATAAAAGTAATAAAAATAAGTGCATTGTGAAATTCAAAAAAACGAATATCGCATATGTCATTACATTTAAATATTGGATTCAATTTGTCTTTCACTGAGACGGAAACAGTGACTATATCATTTACAAAGTAGGTGAACAAATATCCTCGTATTCATACTGAAGTTAATATCATTATTTTATTTTTCTGCGGCAGCTGTATGCTTTTCTATCGACCAAGATTTTTCACCGAATTAGTTATTATATTCATTACTATTATTAGTTTTATAATTATTAGCTGAAGCAATATAGAAATAGTATAAATAAGAAATAATTATTTGATGACCTCCCTTCATTCTTAATATATAATTCCATTTTATCTGCTTACACTCTTCGACAGACAATATTTAAGACAATTGCAGTGCAAAAAGGAAGTGTGCACTTTGTTTTCTCTGATTTGCCATCGACCAAAAGATCAATTCACATATAACATGGCGAATATTATAGATTTCTAGTTGCGGTCGGTTTGAGTGTTTATGTTTTATACGGAAAAAAAAACACACACAAAAACAGGGTGTTAAAATCAACGTTGCAAATTTACTCCGAGAATCAGAATGTGTTCAGTTGGGAATTTCAGGCAGCTGATGTTCATTTTAGTCAATATCGTGTGTGCCCACCTCTGCTATTAATGCAAGAGGTAATGCGACCTCGCATATACCTTACGTAATGTCAAATAACGACTTCAAAATTTTTATTCCATTCCTGACATAAAGCGTATGCAAGGTGTCTTTTATTGTTAATGTTGCCTCTTGGCCGCATCTTTCTACCAAGGTAATCCCAGATGTGCTAAATCGGACTTATATCCGTTGAGACGGCAGGTCAGGTTATTAGCAGGTTAACGTTGTATTTGAGGTGTCGACTAATTTGTGAAACATGGTGAGGAACATTGTCATGCATCAAAATAGCAGGTTCATATATTTGTATGAAAGGAACTGCTTCAGGTTGCAGAATTGGTTAACATAGACTTGAGCATTGCGGTTGCCGCCTGCAACACCAATTATTGTTTTGTCTTCTTTCTTCACGTAACCTCACCCCAACTATCCCACCCCACCCCTAGTCTTTCCCCCTCAATGAGACTTTCAACACAAACCAGCGATTTTTTTCCTTCTAAACAGGACCCATTAACAATTTAGAAGGGACCTAAATTGTTTCACAATTAAAAAGTATATTTTTGATAGAGGCATGGGTAAGCCCTTTCTACTAAGCTGAATTAATTTCAAAAGTGCTTCTATTTCTCAATATCTCACTGTCTTGAAAATATAAAACACTTCCTACCATTTTGCAGAAAAATGGCAAGATACTCTGCCAAAGTCCACATTTTCTCCTCACTATATTAGCATAAATGCTGCTAATTTTTTTCACAAGAAAAACAACGCTAATTTTTCACAAGCAATAGTGTACCGGACTCATTCACAATTAAAGGAAACCTAAAAACCCGCCTGCGACCATCGTGGTAGCTGAGATAAAATCTCGACTCGTCACCATAATAAACCTGTCAGTTTGTTGATTTTGCATGTATTCATGCTGTTTCATTTTTAGCGGCTTGCTGCCTAATGTTCTAAAGCTGATTACATGCAACCATAATTTGTCATTTTCTTATGAGGGATTCATGCTACACGACATTTCTCTCCATGAATTATCCCGCCATTCGAGGTCATATTTATAATGAAGCCATCACAGGGGTTTGAGATTCAATTAAAGGCGGCAGTTTGTTGCCCTTTCTATTTTGTAACACTGGAACAAGAAATATCTTTAAAAAAGATACTCGTTCGTGGTAACCAGCTTGATGATTAGTGTCTGAAGGGTTTAACATGTAATAGATTTTGTTGTTGGTTTAATAGTTGTGTAATTCCTGTGTCAGTGCAGCTCTTTGAAATACCACGGATCCAAATAATTTGTACAATCTTGGTAGACACTTACAGCCTTAAAACATCTGCGCATTATACTTCGTTTCGCGGGCTACAAAACGAAACCGGATGTTACGTTTTTGCTGAATATAGGATCTGTCAGGGTCGAACAATCAATTCCGAAATCTATGTGTTTCCTATTTTCTAGCGTTCTACTCCTTCAGATTACCTTGAAAAGGTGCAGTGTCTAATTTTTTCGGGACAAATCGTTCGCAGGGGAAGAAAACTTCAACCTTTAAAACAAGCAGAGATCAAAAGAACTCCTTTCCGCAACTCCTTTCTTTTCTTTTGACTAATTTTACAATGAATAATGGGAATTTAGCAAAGTATATAATTACTGTGTGTTTTACAGGAAATCAGGGTGTAAAAAAAACGGCCTAACGGACGAAAAAGGAACAACATGAAAAATGAAATCTTCGTCCGTTTTATTTTTAGATTGTATTAAAGTCATGAGCCGTTATATTTTCCCCATCACCATTATGTTTTTATTATCAATATTTCATACTTATACCGTATCACTAGAGTAAATAACATTATCTTACAGATAATATTACAATATAGAAGCCAAATATAGACCACTTTACTCTGAAATGAGACGTAAACCTACGTAAATCAACGAGCACTTCCCGAACACTTAATGTACATGCTGGCATATACTTCAACACAATTATCAATGGGAAATAAACAAATACTTTAGTTATTTATCCACAGTCACTGATTGGTCAATTTAAATCAGCGGATTATACCGGGTATTGTCGATCTTCTGGTGAAATGGTCTATAATTATAGGTTAGTTCATAGTTATGAATGAACCTCAGATATTTCCTCCGGAAAACATTAATTGCATGCAATTACTAAATTCCATTAGACTCTCAAGTGTATTATTATGTTTTAATTCGATAAACATAACTTAGACTTTTTTTATGACAGTGGATTTCATTTCCTTTTCATTTACTGCGTAAATGGAGAGAGCGTCTGGTTGAACGACCCCCCCCCCCCCCACCCCCATTAGCCTAGGGTCATATTACACTAAAAATATTAAGCGATTGTAAATCGTAAGCACGGTGGGTTTTTTATATTATTATAAAATTAATAACATATTATTAACCAGGTTCATTGTATGATTAACAAAAACTCATCCTCAAGACGACCACTCTTATGAATACTTTTTAAATATGAAATTATTAAAAATTTTGTTAATGTTAATTTTTTTATTGTTAGTCAAAACAACTACCATTCAAATATAGTCATGGGAAACTTTTATTGTGTATCACTGACATTGTATAATGCTATGTATATGTTTATGTGTTGACGATGTACATTGTACAAGTCAGAAAATAAAAGATGTTCTGTTCTGTATATTTGTCCCAGGCTGCACGTGTAAATCATGCAAAATCACGTCTAACCTAAAAAAAGAGAAAATATCTCTATGCCAAGTAGGAAGACTTGGGGTTAGATCGATGATATATACAAACGAGATATAATGTCCTTAAGTTCGAAACTGATATGTTTGCTAAATATTGAAATACATGTATTTGAAATTAAAGACACATTATGCCTTCAAAAGAAATGTATATTCTTCGGACAGAAAATTAAAGTTTGTGCTACAGATTTATAACGAGACGTAATCTGTACATACTCGCTGACAACGTTATTACAAGGCATAAATAAGAAATAATCTTTTACCTAAGATAATCCAATTGTTTACAAAAATAACTTATTTGCATATTCCGCATATCTTCGTCAATTTTCCATAGACATTCCGTATGTCTCCGTTAACGAATCACGAGTGCTTCATTTGATGACGTTGCAGATGTATAAATTGTGATTCGATGACTGTTTTGAAAATTCAGATTATTTCCGATTACAGAATGCCTTCCGGAAAACTCGCCAACGCAAAATGTAAACAGTGAGAATATTTTGACGTCAATTCAAAATACTGAATTGCGTAGTTTGATCAACATTTTCAATGCGTTAAACTGTTATTTTACAGCAGATATTTGCACAGTATGCACCATTTGTTTTAGTCTACGATATGTCATTGTTATTTTGCATTTTCTTTTTCATGAAAGTTGAATCATTATGAAATATAATGGGCCTTTAAAAAATGCATAATTTCTTTTGGAACTGGGCGTATGCGATTATTACGTGGATTGGTGTAACTTCGTATGTAAATTCGATGACGGCAAAAAAAGAAATTTCAGACTCTCAGTTAAGGTTAAATGTGTGTTATACCTACGTGTCCCCGAAATGCAAAACATCATCTATTTTTATTGTAAATAATATCTGAAAGGAAGTATCTATTGCGTCATTTGTATTGAATTTAGAAGCATATGACGTGACGTAATAAACATGGTGACCGCAGGTTAATGCATTACGGCAGATCAGGGTCATGGAAATCGCGTAATTCATGGATTTCTTTTCACATTTGCGCAAAACTACTAATAAAAAGATAGTTCAATGTTAAATATTTCTTGCGTGTAGAGCAATACCCAGTAATAGCTTTGGAAGTTAACTGTTATGTCAATAATATAAACCGATTTTGTTTCTACGTTGTTTTGTAATTTCAAAATAGTAGTTTTGGCCACATAAGATACATTTTTGGAAGGCTGTACTGCAAATTTGCCAAAGTATAACTTGGGTTGTAAATATTTCCCGCGCAAATGATGCATTTTCCAATGGACGTTTCATACTTTCCAGTTTGCATATTATGGGCCTGGTTGATGCTTTGCATTCAATTTGGCTAATTCTTGTTATTGTAAATAAACAATATCATGTCCATGCACCTCGTTCTTTATTTTGACATCTGCAATATCACATCAAGCCAAAGAAATAGCAGTTATGGATATATGTTTGATACTGCGGACACTTAATTCCTCAAATACAGTCAATTCACTGACTGAGCAACACTGATCCCTTTGCCACTGTAAGTTCGACTCCCAGCCGTAACTGCACCCCAATCTATTAAACCCCAGCGTCCTATTCATCAGAAAATGTAAAACTATACTTGAAAAGATCTCATGTGTGGGAAAAAAAGATCATGACTATATCAGAAAACCCACGACTATTCACTTACATAATTTTGAAATCTAAATAAGCTAAACATCGAAGAAGGGGCCTCCGTTGCCGAGAGGGTAAAGTCGTTGACTGTAACACTCACTCAGCTCCTCACCGCGTGGGTTCGAATCCCGGCAGGGTCATTCGGATTTTCCTGTGAGGAAGCCTTCCATCTGGCTTGCGGTAGGTCGGTGGTTCTACCCGGATGCTTCCATGCATTCGGGGTTTTCCTCCACCTGTAATTAGCTGGACGTCGCTATATGACTGAAATACTGTCGAAGCAACGGTAAACTCAAATAGTCAAGTAAAGCGTCGAAGATAATACTTATACTATGGACATATAATTTTATTTTTTGAATCCCGCTTTTTGGCAAATATCTTTAATGACACTCCGGTGCACTGAATCATTCTCCTGTAAATACTGTCTGCAAATGATTGAAAATACGTCTGGAAAAATTTCACTCGGCAAACATTCGTGATATGTCTCCAGGAGAGACAAGTTTTAATTTTATCAAAGGATTGATGGGAGATGGCTTTTGAAAGTAATTATAAATAAAAAATAGTGTTTGTTTGTTGCGTTTAAGGTCCCACAGACATCGCTTCAGTTATAATGGGCCCTTGTCTCCAGACATAATGTTGTCCCATAGCGATATTTCGCGAAACAATGTATTTAGTGTCGAAAAGTGTTTCACTACTATAGAGGCAAACCTCTGAGTAATGAATAGGGCCCTATATCACCTCTTTTTAAATTGCTGATGACATATCATCTCTAAAACTAGGCTTTGTTTTGAAACTATTCCTTTTATACTGAGCTCAAAAGCCCAGTGTTGTAAAACGTCCTCTGTGACTACCGCCTAATGGGACGCTTTACTGTAGAATCATTAATTTTCGTGGGTGGCTAATTTTCGACGATTTCACCGACGTCTTTATCCATGAATACTAATCCACGCGAAAACCTGTTTATATTTTAGACCTCACGTTACCTAGAACATGAATCCACGAATATATGTACCAACGAAATTATATTTATTTACATGTTCCACGAAAATTAATGCTAACGAAAATAAATGATTGGACACCGGGACCAAGAAAGACATACCAATTTTGAAACATGTCAGAGGTGAAAAAAAAATCATTTTTTTAAAATAGTTTCTAACCCATTAAGCATTTATACAAAACGATGCGAAACAATTTTCTTGGAAATTTGTTCAGTTATATCACTTTCAATATGAACTATAAATGTGCATTATCAACATGCTCTATCGATTAGGCTTCTGTTATCTTTAATAATTGATTGTTTTAATTTACGCAACACAGACCTAATACTTTTATGGGAATTCTTGACAGAAAAGGTGCATGGTGTTTAAAAGTCTTAACAAAAAGGTTTTAGCAAAATGAAAAAATCAACTGACCTTGTCGTCAGTTAGTGAGAAGGAAGGCAGCAAGGGAAATTATATCTTTGTTTTGATGTGCTTTTTTATGAGATCTTATTAATTATTGTCAGCAATCAGGAAAATACGCCCCCCCCCCCCCTCTCTCTCTCTCTCTCTCTCTCTCTCTCTCTAGTCAGTTGGAAATGTCTAAATTGAATGTTTACTTTGTTTCTTTTCCTTCATTCTCGAAACTATAAGTAAGGGGTTTCTCTGATAATCACGGAGGAGACCGAAGATAGACTTAGTAACATGAAGTTAATAAATTAACAAAATAAACTACCAACAGATAAAAAAAACAACTGTCTATTTCTTCATCATGAAAAGGCATCAAAATGACTTTAGTACCGTCAGTGGGATGCTAAAACAAAGCATATTAACATGTTGTTTCTTCAATAAGTTTATTTCTTTGTTCCTTGCGGGTTTCTGAATTCATTAAATGAACATCAGTGGGATGAATATGTTATTACTCTAAATAATAGTGCCTGGATTTCATATATGAGGCTTAAGAATTCGTTTATTGCTTCCGATCTTTCCGCACAGCATGATTAACACCGTGAACTGTTTCTCTGATTAATCGTAAAATAATAAATCAAAAACCACCGAGAGAGGTGACATGTCACTGGTCTTCGACGTAACACTTCGTCTCGGTATCATACCAATTCTCTGATGGATTTACCATGAACGACATACCAATGTCGTTCGATGTGGTACTGTTATTTATCTCAGAGCTTGGTTTCCAGTATATTAAGGTAGTTTCAGGACTGGTTGCCCCGGTGTCAGGATAATTTTACTGGGTGTGGTATCATTTCACTTTTATACGGCGTGATATCGCAGTGTGGCAACTCGATTTCTGTCTCTTACAGCAAACGTTTCAAAAAGACTGACATGATGTCGAATTACCCATATCTTTCTCGGAATAAAATTTGAGCGTGCTCCATTTGTAACAACAAACGCACAATTATTAACAACAGTATGACCGATATAGTATCCTACTTTTTTCCGGGGGCTTTCTCTCTCACTCTCAAAATCCTTTAGATTGATATCTTATGTCTTGATCCGCGTATAATTAATAATTGCTCACGGTTTATTTCAGTAATAAAAACAAATGTTAATTACACGCTTAAATGTATCACAACTTAAATCCGGAGGGGAATCTTTCTTTGCGCAACAAATTCAAAGTACGCCTGGCTTCTCTTTTAATCATGTCATCTGTTTGGACAGTCACGATATTTCTTTGAATAATTTTTATAAGAACATTAAAATCATTAAATTGTTTTTCTTCAGGACGCAAAGGAAGCCATATCTAGCAAACAATCACGTTCGTGATTTCATGAAAATAGTCCTCGGTACCCTCATTTTTATCAGTGTATGTAATCATTAAAAATTCCACATATCACACAATCTCAAACTATGAAATGTATGATAACGAATAACATTTTTGTTGATAATTTTTATTAATCGCTTGTGGTTTTGGAAATTCCAGCATTTATTATTTTTTACAGGATCTTAGTTAGCGCGTAGATGGTAGATCGTAGATCGACATTATAACTAATTTTCTTTGACGATCTGGGTCGTTGATCGTAGCTCAACCACTGAAATAAACAAAAGTAAATGGTTGAGCTGGATCGTAGATCGTAGCTCGACCATTGAAATTGTTCAATGTGTGTGTGTGTGTGTGTGTGTGTGTGTGTACAATTGTACTAGTCAAGAAATGTCTAATTTCTTTATTGGGAGTTTTTATTTTCGCTTTGTTTTATTTTTGAATTGTTTTCTTCGTGAAATTTAGACTAGTCGTCTGAAATTTGTAATCGTTGGATTTTCTTTGTAAATATGTACTCGTCGTCGGGTATTCAGTGCTCGTCGGGAAAATTGAACTCGTCGGGAAATTTTCTTCCGTCGGAAATATAGTATTGGTCGTGAAATTGTAATCTTTGTAAATATGTACTCGTCGTCGGGTATTCAGTGCTCGTCGGGAAAATTGAACTCGTCGGGAAAGTTTCTTCCGTCGGAAATATAGTATTGGTCGTGAAAATTTTATTGAGATTTTTTTTTTTCAGTTTTGGGATTGTTGTACTCGCCGGTATAACTGAACTTGGTTAGAAAATATTATACATCAGGAAAATTTTATTTATCATGAAAAGTGTATATTTCAGGTGAGCTAAAATGTCTCGACAAATACTGTCCTCGCGAGTATAACATTCTAGACGAAAATAAATTTCCCCACGATTTCAACATTCCCAGCAAACTTTTAAACTTTTAACCTGACGAAAAACAACGTTTACGATAAATACAAAGGTGTATGTTATACCGATATACAGAATTTGATGATTTTACCGGGAATTCAATTCATAAGTGAACAATAAAGGTCATGTAAAGTTGAAAAAAAAATGTTGAAACATCTATTGTCTCAATTTTCTCACGCTGCCTTAATTTAATTTGAAATAATGTGTACATAAGAAGAATCGCTAAGTCTTTTCATCTGTATATCAGTTGTTGCAGATTTATAATGAAAAGTAAGGTTTTGTAGCATTTTACCTAAAGATGTCAACTGAAAATTATTATAAGGCCGATCTGTTTGAAAAGGTTAGCAT
>CM037789.1:21489080-21507820 GCA_021229015.1 Solen grandis
AAAAAACAACAACAAAAAAACAAAAAACAAACTAGAAAAGTCGCCTAGGGGCTGAATTTTACCCCGCGCCCACTCAGGAAAAGGTTGTAGGTTCTATTCCTGCTCATGTCAAACATATATAGATTACACTGGTGTAACGTTTAATCCAAGCAAATTTGTTGGTATCCATCAACTACAGTAGAAGGAGCGCACTCTAATTACATGTATGTACATGTACATGAAATGCAAACTTGGTCAAAGGAGTATAATTTAGAAAATTGGAGATAACCCAACCTGTTACAGATTACGCACATTTTCAATGTGTAATGTTGAATGCAAGCACGTTTTATTGAAATACATCTAATAGTTCTGAAGCAGTAGCTGGCAATGTAATGAGCTACCAAAAGGAAGGGGTTTTAAAAAAGGAAAAAAGCCAACCTGTTATAGATTTCGCTAATCTAGAATATGTAACGATTAATCCCAGCAAGTTTCATTGAAACACATCCAATAGTTACAGAGGAGAAGCCGGCAGACCGTAATGGTAGAAGCTGGCAATGTACATGAGCTAACAAAACGGTCAAATGGGCATACTTTTCCAAAAAGGGGAGATAACCCAACCTGTTATAGATTACGCACATCTACAATGTTTAAAGTTGAATGCAAGCAAGTTTTATCAAAGTCCACCCAGTAGTTGCAGGAGTAACCGGCAGATCGTTATGGTAGAAGCTGGCAATGTACATGAGCTACTTAACAGTCAAAGGGGCATAATTTACCAAGAATGGGAGTTAACCAAACCTGTTATAGATTATGCACACCTACAATATGTAATGATTAATCCCAGCAACTTTACTTCGTTGCCGGTGGGGTGGGGGGGGGGGGTGTAAATTAAAATAATAATAAAAAAAAAATCCTCTCTATCTCAAACCGGAGCAGTTATCCCAATATAGTTCTTGGTTAAATTAATTCTGTTCATCCGGTAAACCCTGCTCACTGTCCAGTATCGTCGGGAGCTTAAACTACAAAGAAAAAAGTTTTTAAAGGAGTGCGACATTTAATGTTGATGTTGCGAAATATAGCGGCAGTACAATTTTTTGCTTTGGTTGGGACATTTAACGTCAGGATGTTTTGCAACATTTAGTTGATTGCTACATTTAGCGTCAGCCTTGAGACATAGAACGTCAAGTGCGTTTAGCATTTCGACATTTACATTGCGTACATATTTCTATGTGCATAGAATGGAACTACTTTTTATGACGTCACTGCACAAAATGGATGTCCCTGAGTTGAAATTGAAAGCCGTTTACACATTGCATATTATTACGCGATGTGTAGAACACGACCGGATTACTTTATGTACTGTAACCTTGATAAAAAAATTGTTCCTTTAATCTTTGTTCTTTTATGGAAAAAATCAAAGCACTGATAAGATTTAACTTCCCTTACTTTTTACATACATACCACAAAAAAAAATAAAAATAAAAAAAAAATAAAAAAAAAATAAATAAAAAAATAAAGGGTTTGACTTTATTATTCATACAGTTAAACTTACGCTTCTGACGGTGCTCTCAATGTTTTGATTTAAATATGTTCTAGAAAAGCATAATTTCACCATACAAGTAAGTAATAGAGATGAAGCAAAGTAGAGTTATTGTTCTTAGTAAGTAAAGTTACTGTATAAACTCAGTCCCTAAAGTACTTTCTGAGTTGTGACATACAAACTAGAGACATTACAGTCATTTGAGACTCTAACAAGATTAATGTTTGTACTGATGACTTTTATAAAACAAACTGCCCCCCTCTCATATCTACTGTTTTTACCTTATAACCGAACCTGTCTATGCGCAGGACCCTCATATTATAAAAGCGACCTCTCTATAAATTGTTTATATAGAGAGATTTTTTTTTTCTTTTTTATGTGGTCTATGACTTAAATCAAAAGGAACCAAATACAAATTAACAAACGCAAAATAATGGATGTATAAAAACCAGAATAAAAATTCTAAATATATAAACCAAGTATAAAAAGACCGACGTTCTTACCAGCCGAGCTAATTGCATAACCATAAATTTATGGTGCAAATAAGGTTATTTATAGGAAGTTTAACGAATGAAACTGCGGAGATTCTTGCAATATATCCAACTTTTATCAAAGCTGCAATTCTGAATTATACAACCAGTAGTTCTATTTTCAACGCGAATGTATAGATAAGTGGCGGTAATGTGATTGTAATCAGAAAATCCACTGTCTAACTTTAGGAGCTTTCGCTTCTAAAAATTAAGATTTGTTTGAAAATAAATGCAAAGTTAAGAATTTATATGTTTATATTATTTGAATCGAAAAGTAGGTATATAATAAAAGGATCTTGAAAATCGTAGATTAAACCGAACAGTGTTATCTGCATATGTGAGATACAATTTTAAAATTTTCACTTGCGCTTCGCGCTCTTGAAAATATTGTAATTGTATTACTTCTCGATGAGATATGTTCCAAATTCACTCAAAGCAAACAAATATCTTCTATTCATCAGGTAAAATTCGATATACAAGAAGACACCGTATCAGCTTAGACTTTGTATAAAAGAAGACGTATCAGATAAGACTTGGTATTAAAAAAAAAAGTTTTATTATATCCTATGTATGATACTACACATTTTCAATCTGTTTCCTACAGCAAAAGTACAGAGAAAAGTAGAGAAGAGAAAAGTAGGTATATAATAAAAGGATCATTAAAATCGTAGGTTGATCCGAACAGTGTTATCAGCATTCGTAATACACAGATTTACGGAAAACTACTAGATGATATTTTAAAAGCTTGGTAGTAGCGTGTAAAGCTAAGCCATGGTATTAGATAAGACTTGGTATTACTTAAGCCATGATATCAAATAAGACGTGTTATACGTAAAGCTGTGGTATTTTGGTATGCCGTGGTATCATAAAAAAGTGGTATAGATAGCGTGTGTCGTATAAATGCCAAAAAGGTAAGTATTAGCTAAACTGTGTATCAGAAGAGCCGTGGTATCTGATAAGCGTGGTATCAGTTAAGACGTGGTATTTTATAAGCAGTTGTAATCGATAAGCCGTGGTATAAGATAAGACGTCGTATCAGCTAAGTTGCAGTATAAGATAAAACACTGTATTAGAGAAGACTAGGTATTAGATACGACGTGATATTAGCTTAGACGCGATGATATCGGTTAAAATGGGGTATCTTTAATGCGATATCAGCAAAGATGTCTTTTTTTTTCTAGAGGATAAAAAGGATACCAAGCCAAGGAACATTAAAAAAACTAGATTAAATTATTATTTCAAGAAACAAGATGCAAAACAGTTATGTTTTTACTGACAATTATATTTTTATTGACAAAATTAAAGCATGAATATGTACTCTACTGTCGTCTGGAAACCTGAAAATTGCGGGTTCGAACCCCAGGGGATGAGACCCATTTACCATATGAAAAGCACAAATTGTGACGATAGTCAGTCAACCGCATGTCAAGAGGTCGCTTCAGTGGATACAAAATATAGATGTAATAACCGGCGTACATGTGTAATAGCTCAGTGGTAAAGTGTTCGCTTTGTGTTCAGGTGTAGGTATGGTGTTCGAATCACAGACGGGGTACTTTCCTCTGGTGACCGCGTCAAACCAAATACGTATAAAATGTTTACCAGATGCATCATTGCTTGACACTCGGCAAAATTTGGTTGCTATGGGAACTTGGATTACTCAGTAAATGTTCTACCCAGGAACTTGTCTCCCGTGTATCGGTGCTACACACCGGGCACGTAAAAGAACCAAGGTCGAATACGCTAAATGAGCTAGGGACTCCCTTGTATCCATCCACTGTCTCTCCCTATGCTGTTTCTTCAGCAAAAAAAAAAAAAAAATCAAGACTCCACTCGTGGGTAATCCTTTACCGCAAGGTCCAAAAAGTATGACCATAATAATTAAAAAAATAATTGCTAGCCATTACAATAAAAGAAAAAAAGGAAGGTTGGTCCTTTGGTTAGGATATATTGCTTTCCCATTATTATACGAACGCTGAAGCGTAACTTCAAGTAACGTAACTTTGAGACGTATGTAACGTCACGTAACTTTTCGTGATATACGAGTGTGTCCAAAACATGTTGGGGCATTCTCGGCTATAACTTACTCAGCGTCATAGTCTAATTTATTACAGCAGAAAGTACAAATTACGCCTACTTTGCTTCTAAATATGATGACATTTTCTAAATAAATTTTGCAAAGTACACGTGAACATCTATCTAGTTTTGTTGCGAAGGTCAAAATTAAAAATAGCGTTGGTTTTTGAAATGCCATGGCGATTTTGTGTTTTTGATGCTATAAGACACGAAACAGTGTGCTTTCATCTGAAATGCCGGACATTCGATGCAGAAGATAGCGAACATTTATAAAGTTGGGCGTCTCCTTGACTGCACTATGGAAAAGTTTCCGGTCTGCCACAGAGAGAGAAATTTAATTTGTGTTTGGGTTTAACGTCCCACAGACGATATCTAGATCCCCTTTGTATAAGTGGCTTAAACGGATCTCAGCAAAGAAAAGTAGCATTCTAATTGACGTTATTCAGAAGGGGATAGTGTTAAAGACTAACGTAAACGTTGTACTGACGTCATGGGTTTTCCTATTGGACTATAGATCCAGAAGGGGACGAGGTCCGTTTCGTTGTCTTAATTATAATAATAATAATAATTAATAAATTAAATAATGATAATAATAGTAATAATAATGATAATAATAATAATAATTATAGCAATACCGGTATATATGATATTCATAATTTTACTATTCGCTGCTGAATGATTCATGGATTTTTCAAATACGCAAATAAAGTGAAAATTACCATCCAGTCAAATTAAGGCCATATGCCGTCTAAATTGGTTTAAAGGATTGCCTTGACATATTATTTTACAATTTATGCCGCCAACACGATAATATCTTGAGTTTGTTTTTTTCTTATTCGTGCTTGAACGAAAAACAATTTGTTATGACGCCGAGAGGAAAATCCGCTAAGCTGCACATATGGAAGAAATTGTAGCGATGAATAACTGGCACATGACATAGAAGTACGGAGTCCAAAAAGTGACATTACACACTATTATTTACTGTCTCGTATGATTATTTCGGAAAAACGAAATGTCATTCCGTTAGAAACGAAATGATACACGTATTTCGGTAAAGTTAATACGTTTTTATAAATACATGAACCCATCCCAGCCCTACGAAATAGTATTCCGATTTAACGTAATTAAGTTCGTTTACAAACTATAATATTTCAATTTAACCTAGTAATTTTTTTCTTTTTTACGAACTTTGAACCACCGATAAATGGATCAATGAAAAGATCCATTTACGTACACATGTACTCAGATCACCTAAACCATTCTAATACCGGTTATCAATTCAAACAATACTTACGTCACCTGTCGAAATGCTTAAGTCAACTAACTAATGTAAGTTACTGACACCTTCACACCTCGATTTCAAATTAAAGAAATTATACACTAAGGTAAAAAAAAGGAGAAATAAAAAAAATATCATAAATAGTAAATGTTTCTGTTTTTACTCGGAATTCGAGTTCTTTAAATCAATGGAACTGTTGTGAGTATTCGAAATATCGGATATTCGGTGATATAACTTTTCATAAATACTGAATAAAATGAGCATGCCGAACAATGAAATAAAAATGTGAAATGTCACCACATGGGCTCCGTAGAATTGTAAAGACAGGTGTCTAACGAAGAAACAAAATAAACATTAATTGCCAGTGAACTACATAATTTACAGCCTTCATATTGACTTGTATTGTGAAATATTTCGGTGCATTTTTTATCAAATGAATAATTATCAGATTTAACCTCAGAAACTTGTACAAACGTATTAGTGGTTATATGTCGTCATTATGTTTATGATATTTTCTGCCACACGGTTGGAGGCTATGCAAAAGTGTTACAAAACATGTTACTGCCCCAAGGAACGTGTGCCATTCCGATTCACCTGTCACTCCACATTCCAGAACTAAACTGGCACTCCTCTAAGCATGCTATTATGCCTCACAACACTAGCTGGTTCTAACGGCGACTTCCGGTCTGTCAGAATTGTCTGACAGTGAGCGCAATCGCAATTCTCAGAAATCCCGAATCTCTTGGTTTTCCCATCCGGATACATGCGAATTATACAGTAACGACCGAGTAGATACGAATGTCCTGTGCAGAGTCCTGACAAGTTCCAAGATAATGCGATTGCGAATCTCTCAAGCATCATGAGTGTCTTGGTGATTAATGCTCGACTAGAATTCCAAGTGAATGAATCTAGGATCAAGTTTACATTATCTTAGAAAGACAGACACCGACATGGTGGTACACCTGGAATATAGCACGATCCTCGACTGTCAAAAAAAAACAGGCCTCTTGATTCTGGGTTTACAGATACCAATTTTACAATGTTTGTTTATGCTTCAGGCAGGATTCGTCTACTTACTATTTATAACTATTGCTTATAAACAATGATCTGGTCCCTTTGTAGTTGTTTCTAACATAAAAAGTTTACAAACTGGTAAAGAAGAATCAGGCAGTCTGCCAGATTGATCACATTTCCCCTTAGAAAACACAAAGCTCTTACTTTTATTAGTTTTAAAGTAACGCCTTCTTGCACTCTTTTACTCTCAAATTTTATTTTGTTCATAATCTTATCATTTTATCCTCACACAATCACTACTAAAACTCTTGCAGCTAGACGCGCAAAATGTCTAGGTCCCCAATAGGGGTTTGACATCATAGGAAGATAGATAGATAGAATCTCAATGGCTTTTTTATTTTCAAGACTATTTTAAAGAATTCATCGTTGTTTAGTGGATAAAGGCTCTAGGTCATTAACTAGTGTATCGCTGTTTGCTTTCGGCCACAGATGACGCCAATCCCAAGCCAACTAGAGCTAACGCCGAAAGTGATGAATACCCTCGCTTTATGCATCTAGTCAAAAATTGCGTCATTCGAGCACTTTCTGCTTCACCACGCTACCACGCGCCACCATGGCTTCCCAGAGATCATTGCACCGAACACTCTCTCTAGAAAACATTTTGTTTTGTCAACGTCTTGATAATAAATAAAAACAGCTAATTATGTGTCATGGGGTTTTTAATCGTGTCACATCACGTAGTACACGAGTGTATAGGCAAGGTTAAAGGAACATTTAGATGAGGCATGTCAACATAGTCATAAATACATGTGTATTATCAAATGTATACCACACTTATACTTATTTTGATTAGGAGAATTACGTAAAATGAAATTGTAAGTCATTTTAATTTGATTTTCTTTTTTCGGTGTTATTTATATATATATAAAATCATGTTAGTTGTATAAAATAGTAGTTTGGACAGTAAATTTGTCTGGACATTCCACAATGAAGACCAAACTTAGTACCAAACAGAGCCAAGTGACATTAATATAATGGTGTTCTAGACCAGTCCCTCTGCAAACTGAAATTATTGAACGATAAACTATATAACTCATCGTTAACCAGAGTCTCGTTTACGAAAGACAACGAAATTAGCCAGAGCCTCGTTTCGTATAATTACGATAAACCAAGAAATTGTTGGCGACAGGCTGTGCAACTCTTGGTTTGTGTCATTTATTTTGAGCTATGTAACTCGCCAGAGTCTTGGTTCGTATCGTTTACAATAGACAAAAAAAAAAAAAAAAAAACAAACAAACAAACAAACAAACAAACTCGCCTCGTGTCACTCCGTTTGCGACAGGCTATGCAACTCGCCAGGATCTTGGTTTGTATCGTTTACGATAGACAAAAAAAAAAAACAAAAAAAAACTCGCCTCGTGTCTATCCGTTTGCGGCAGGCTATGCAACTCGCCAGAGTATTGATTCGTATCGTTTACGACAGGCTCTGTTACTCGCCAGAGTATTGATTCGTATCGTCTACGACAGGCTCTGTTACTCGCCAGAGTCTTGTTTCTTATCGTCTACGACAGGCTCTGTTACTCGCCAGAGTCTTAATTTGTATCGTCTACGACAGGCTCTGTTACTCGCCAGAGTCTTAATTCGTATCGTCTACGACAGGCTCTGTTACTCGCCAGAGTCATGGTTTGTACCATTTATGTTAAGCTATGAAACTCGCCATAATTTTAGCCTGAGTTGTTTAACAAATCCCAGTATTCACGACGCATGTTAAATCCTCTCTATATTTGATATGGTATTAGGTCATCCGTTTCCGCGAGCACTCAGGTTTCCACCACATCAAGGACAGTGTTAATACTATACCCTTCTGTGTCTGAAATGAATATTTCACAATTATCATATATGTCGTTTGACTTCCTGATCAACCATTGTAAAGGGTAAACTATTTTTGAAGACTTCGTCTGCATGATACAGGTAAAGTGAGGTCTCAATTCGATATCACGCCGAGGACAAGTGGCATGATACCACACCCTGTTGAATTATCTGGACACTTGACCAGCAAGTTAGGAAATAATATGAAGCCTGTAGGATACCGATGCTGGTAAAACAGCTTTGGCTCGAATTAAAAAAAAAACACCTTAAGGTTTATATATCATTGCAGTTAAAACGTAATGTGACATTTGATAGAGTATTTCAGCAGCTACACCTTTGTTAAATTTTAGTTTTTAGTTTTAAAAAAAAACCCCATTGTTTGATAAATAGATGTCCGTGTTTGTTTGTTTGTTTGTTTGTTTTTGTTGTTTTTTTTTATCAAGATCCGTAATTTTATATCAGGGTTGGGAAATATCTGAAAAGTTGAATAAATAATCTTGTTTTAAGGGTCGCATATTATACGGCACTGCTATACAGGTCATATATACGTAACTAGAGCGTTAATATAGACAGATTTAATGATATTTTTAAGTGTGCCATTTATGTCTGGCATGCATTGATACATCACAGGATGGCGTAGTATATAGTTGCTTTATAAATTCCAGGACATCGGTAACTCTTTGATCATGCCATTTTTATTATTTTATTATTTCATTTATTATAATAAATGTTATCATTCATTAATTCTATATCCAAAAGATGAGCATGCAGATACATATGAAATTAAGAACGTGAAATATTATTAAGATATTCGGAAGCCCGAGAACTATGCCATCATACTCAAGAACTTATTTTCTGGTCTACATATAGTTGTGTATAATGATGATAAACTGGTCCCGGTGTCGCCTTACAAAACAGGGAGGTTGTGGGTTCGATCCAACGTCGTTTAAAATCATACTGGCCCCGTGTTCTCGAAAATATTTAAGCACGATCTCAGCTCAAATTGAGTACCAAACTCAAATCCCTGTTGGTTTGAGTCGGAATATAAAAGTCACCGTAGCAAAATTTCGAATATTTGATTTTTTTTTCAAAATGTTTTAGCTTATTTATAAACGTAATAAGGCATATTTCAACAATAGATTGGTGCATATTACATGTGATACTTCTATTTCGTTGCTGACAAAAAGTACAAGGTACCGGTAAATTGGGGAAAAAGACATGACATGTCGAAGGCCTTTTTTTAAATTCTTCGACTACATTCAGAGGCTTTCCATTTCCTCAGTGTCGGTCACGGAATCCGAAAACTCCATTGTTGCAAATGAAAAATGAGTTTTTCAGATTCCTTCCAATCCACTTTGTGAAAATGCCTCGAGTGTCGGTCTACCGGGAATTGACGCATAATCAAACCTGTACTTACAAAAGACTCGGCTTGAACTTGAATACGTTTCATGTGTAATTTAAAGCCGAACAGTTCTCCTATTAAACGCTATGTTTAATAGAAACTGGCTTGTGATTTGAATTCCCTGCATCCCATAATATGCTTTACTTTATGTGAAGGCAACACTTTTTCAAGTTTTTCGAATGATTTGAATACTCTCCGATTTTACATTTATTACTAAGTTAATTAAGGTTTGAGTTCCCTAGCCACCAATTCCACCAAGTCCTGCATATAATTTAACAATGTAAACTTTTGAAATGTCAAACAATGGGAATCTTAAGATCAAACTGACAAGTTACATTGTGATAAAAGTTTTATTGATAATTTTGTTTCATGAGTAATCTCCCTTGGAAACCAAAAAAATGTGACGGTAAAGTTTTTTTTTTTTTTTTTTTTTATGAAATTTGAAACAGAATCATATAATGCATCTTTCTACAATGAGTTTTTCTCAAATTCAGAAATCAAGAAATCCAAGGCTCAATGTCAATTATCTCCCCATTTTTAATGTCTCCAATGTAACACAATTTTATAGAAATATTGCAATCCAGTGGTAAGCTATAGAATATGCCTATGGGGATACTAATACCTTAAATTAATTAAAACATAAATATCCTTTTTAGAAAAATATCGATCTTGTTAAAAATCTTGGTCAGATCCTTTTATCAAATATGTGACACAGGTGTTTCAAGTAACGGAATTTGATGGTGGACAATATTTCATGTTTTAGTTACTTCCTGGATGTCATACTGGTCAGAGATTAGACTTCCGGCCGTGAGGAGCAATGATGTCACGGAAGTTGACAACCTTTACCACAAAACATTCTTCACGTTGAAAAAAAAAGCTAAAATTGTTAAACTTTAATAGTAGCGATTACCAAAACTCCCTCAAGAATAATAACTGAAATTCGAGCGTAGTTACGAAAATGACTTTAAATTGAATAATTTCAGACATTAACGTATAACGCCCACGGTTTGTTCCATGGTGAATGCTGATGCTGAATAAATTGTGTGAGTGAACTTACTTCCATCCATTTGACATTACTCATACGTAGCTGGTGTGTAAGAGCCGAACCGTGGGCCCTGTATATAAATTACCTGAAGCGTTACTTCGCAACACTTTGATAAATCTTGTCATCTGCTGACGGGCCAGATAGTTTAACTAGTTTTCAGTTATTTCAGACGTACAATTATACAGGATACATTATACGCAAACCAGTCCTAGTTTTAATTACCGTTGAAGATAGGTAAGAAATTTATTTATTTATTTATTTACTTTTATAACTGAGTCTACTTAAGCCGATCGTTTCTTCTTTTCTAGATGTCATTTTATTTGTCGTCGTATTAATTTATTTAAATGACTTCTCTTGTAAGGGGAGAGTCGAGTCTAAGTTAAGAACTTGTGACCTAATTCTTTTTTCAACAACTTTAATGATTGTTCTGTTCGTAAATTGTGGGAATATTTTGTAACTGGCAATAAAATTTGTTTAGTCTAAAACTTACTATATTTTAATTGTCGTCTTTGACGTCGTTAAGATTTTCGTCAAAATCATCAAGTTGATCATGATTGTCTTCTTCTTCTTTATCTTTATCGTATCCCCCTTCTACATCTTCTTTTTCTTCTTTTTCTTCTTCACATCCTTCATCTTTGTGTTCTATACGAAATATTTTCATATGAAACTTTGTCGTTTTGTACAAACTACCGTATGAAGAAAAGACTTGAGGTATCATCTAAGGCATGCCGAATAAAATATAAGAAGTCTTACTGGGTGTCATCTAAAGTGATTTAAGACTGTAATATCGATGGGGCGGGGAGTAATGGACACACAAGTGTGATACTAACAGGGCAAAAAATGCATGGTGTTACAATTAACTCATTTTCAACTCCAATCTGAACAAATGTGTATATGTTTTAATAATTTTAATGGTCATAAAATTTCCAGAAAAAGAAAGACTATAAACCTGAGCCAAATATAGGACTGTATCTTCATGGTAATAAAACGAAAAGAGTATTACGAAGTTAATTAAGGAACTTTTCCTGATTATTGTTTTACCCTCATTTACTTACATTTACTCAATATTATCATTTTGGCGTCTGTAATAACTGAATATAATTATAATACTCTTGAATTGAATTTAGTTTAAACTTATTCATTTAACATCTATTGGGAAACAAGTTCTTATAACTCGTTTACTAATCCCTCTCGACAGTTCCTGGGTTGGACCAGTACTTTGCGCCCGGGAAGGTCACGAAGAATTCTTGTCCCCAAAGGGGTTCAATCCCACAGCCTTAGAATCCGTAATTGATTCCGTAGGATGAATGATTATTGAACTGAATTTACTGTATCAAGACGAGCATTCTAGTTCCGTCATTATTCTAATTAAGACAACTTAAAGTGTAAAGACTAATAACTATTCATATCTCCATTTATTTCTTGTACATCAATTTTTGAATTCATCTTCCCTGTTTTATGGGTTCCGCCTCGCTTTCTTGGCGAATTGACTTGACTATTAAAACATAAAACGGCTTTAAAGAGCAAGCATATTCAAGGGCTCTCCATTTTCCTAATTTATCATATATAAGAGAGCGCCATTGTCCACGGTTATTGTTCATTGACCGGAGGGTTGTGAATTGATTCCCCGCATAACTTTAATCATAATTATATTATTATATATAAGGCTTAAAGTACTTATCCAACGCATAAACTATCAAAATGATTATTATAAGTATTCTAATTTAAGACGCTCACATTATCACATATAGGTAATAGTATATATCACGTTTACACGCATGAAGAATGAATGAAGTTTAGCAAAGACGCATATTACTAATTATGACTATCGCGATTCACAAAATGATGAATGGGTGTGATTAAGACCCGTCAATTAAATTTCATAAGGATAGTTGTATTCATTTGATAAACTTACCACTAGGTTCAGTGTATGTGTGGTTTACAAACGTTGGTTTTCAATGTGGCAAACAAGATATGATCCAGATATATTGGAGTTTATTTTCTAGGACGGTTTTATGTTTTAATTATGCCTTTTTTAGTCTACCTGAACGTGAGAAATACTATGTCGTGACACAGTTGTTCCATATTAAGTAACTCTAAACCTCATGTAGACTCGTCTTGGCGAGTGGGCAAACAGTTACACCCAGATCAGACTTCTTGGGGGAGCAGTCTGATCAGGGTCTTCTATGTTTGCTAAAAACTTTGCAGCTCAGACTCTACACCGTGTTTCTGGCTAAGACCAATCCTTTGTTTCTTAAACTTTTCCAGTTCCTGGCTCGAATTCCACCAACAATACTTAACGCTAAGTAATACTTTAATTTCTATAGCTTGATAGATACACTTTCCACCATTAATATCTTATGAAATATTCAAGTAGATGTACATGACTAAGCTTAATAACTAACAAACATATGTTAAGAAATGAAATATTTGGATATTTTCATTAGATAAACAAGACTCATGAATTTGGCCCTTAGGTATTTAAGTTTTTCTTAGCGCTAAGAACTGTTAGTGGAGTCTGACCCTGAATAAATATATTTATCATGACATAAATGTGTGCATTAATATTCATAAGGTAAAGGATATTGATTAATAAACCCCTCATCGTGATTACTACACAAAATGTATTCAGTCCTTCGGTCTGGTCTATTTTAAGTATATTAACAACAAATAGTTATTTACGATGACATTTGAATTGATTCCGATGACCGAGTCATTAGCACTTCAATGTCCAATGTCGTTTAAAATGGAGCTGGTCTCGTGTCTTCGAAAAAAAAAAGGTGCGATTTCAGGCTCAAGTTTGAGTATCATACTCGAAACTCTATTGAAAGTAATGGACAGAGTTTGAGCACTTATATCTGGTATAGTTTCCTCAGCCTATAATGGTAGTTTCAAGACTGGTTGACACAGTGTCAGGATAATGTAGCTGGCTGTGATATCATGCTAAATATCACTGGGATAATGAGGCAGAACTTTTTATGTTTTGTGTTGACAAACAATGTCGATGAAACAATCTAAACAAGTATGATGACGATAAACCACAGTGCTTAAGTCTTACTTTAAAGTAATCCATCCATCAATGAACTATGATCATGGTTCTTCAAGTGATTGTTGGAATTTTTATATTAAATGCAATTCTTTATTGAGCAAAATAGCGTAGTATAACTCAAATTCAAATTGAAAGCATTTGATGGACCATGATTATAATTTAATGATGAATGAACAACCTTAAGGTATGCAGTTGATTTTCAAAACTGATAAATTTATTTTATTTTTGTCGTTTTAAGGTCTGTCTAATCGCTTTTTGAATTCCCACAATGCATCATAACCGACAGTCATGTCCACCGGAAGACTGAACATAGTCTTCTTTCGTTTTTAATTTCCATTTTATTGGTTCTCTCTCGTGTTACTTATTTAACAAGTCGTTTTTGGTTAACAGAATAAGGTTTTCATAAGAAGTGGGAAACTTTATTCTAACAGCTCTTTTTGAAACCATATACCCTAGGCATATACCGTTATGACCTCTCTCTATATGTATATTAAATACAGACAGACAGACAGACAGACAGATAGAAAGAAAGAAATACTTTGCGCAAAATAATGCTTTTATAAATAGGGACGTGTCAATCTGAAGCGCAGGAGATCTCGCACACAGATCTCGGCCACAGTGGGTTGACAAATAGCTGAGTTTCAGCTAAATCACAGGAAATCAATAGCATGACGTTTGGTACACACCATGGTCACGTGGTAGCTCAGTTAGGCAGTGTTTGATGCGAAGCTAATCCACTGCGTCGAAGTTTGGGGAATTATTTCCCTGAAAAAATAATAATCCCCAAAACATAAGGTTAATTTGTGGCTAATTTTGTTATTTTACTTACTGAAAAGAAAGAAAGAAGAAGGAACGCATGGAAGCTTCCTGTTGATGAAGTGCGAAAGGTTTATAGCCAATGTTTCTTGTTTGCGCCCTTTATCACATAATTACAAGCAAAAGGGTCTGGCACGAAAGGTGAGTCATATATCGCTATGTATAATACTAGTATTTTATATAGTGATATATGAGTCAGGCCCCTTTAATTACAAGGTCCGTCAAAGACACTGGCAGATCTTTAAGTTGCCGCTGTTTTACTCCCCACCCCTTTTTATCTTATGTCCTATTATATTAAATCCAATTATAAAAAATGCATTTACTTAAAATATAATCTAGACCTATGAAAACATTAATTTTGGAATATCACACTTTATCTATCACAGGTAAATGGAATTATATTAAAATTATAAAAAAAAAAAGGATAAATATAAACTGAAGCGCGATTTTTAGTAAAAGTTTCTTTTTATTTTATTGATTGTTAATCGCTGGAATCTTTCAATAGACAGATAATTATATAGTGCTGCGATATCACTCCCTAGACAAATGGCATGATGCCACGTATAGACGCTGGCCAACCTGTCTTTAAACAGTCCTAATAATGTCGCTGCCGTAAATCGAACCTAAAACCTCTTGACGCTCTAACAACCCGATGACTGAGACATTTGAGAACATGAGAATAAGAATATATGAAACAATGAGTACAATCACGACAGTGGGGAAAAGAAGAGATAAGAAAACAATTCACCATTTGTAAAAACAATGTTAATGTGAAATTTATCTTCAACCCTATAAGCAAGGTGGAGTGCAGTGGAAATGGAGCATATAACGCATCGAATGTACATACAATGGCCGTAACAGTTATCGAACAGCTGACACAAGGAATTGTGGGTAACAATCTGCGAGATTACGTTTCAATAGCGAGATAACGTAAGATCCTGAACGAGATAATGTTTAAGGTTAACTTGTGGTCACTTCGTTGAAAAGCCCCCAACAACAAAACATCTCTATTATTTTCCTACCTGCAAAATGAAATTCTAGCCCGTATAACGATTCTTTTTTTTATATTTTGAAGGGCATTTTATCTGAGTAGAATCCCCCCTCAACCCCCCGATTATTTGGGGTTGCAGATGACTTACGCTGTATCACGCGCGCTCGTGGGTAAGTTAGCCCGTGATGACCATTACATACCAAACTGCTGCTGTGGGAATTTAATTAGTACATAATGATAATAAGCCCATTCATTGGAGGAACAGTAAACACGTATCGATTGCATCATTGGGGGGAATGATTTGACGAAAAACTGGGTAACTCGATCGGCCTACTCATGACCCTCGCATTCCGGTAATTTAAGACCAGCAAAACAAACTGCAGCGACCTCTCGGTACTTTGTAATGCACACCAGGGGTGCGGATGATAGGGCTTCTTGGCGGGGGTTGACCACAGGTCACGTGTCTGGAGAGATTCCAACTCTGGATCTGTTTACATTTTCAGGTTGACAGAGGACAACATCATATAAGGCCTTGCACCAGACTCCCACCTCATTGTTTGTCAGATTCTACCGCCGGGCAAAGTTAGATACACGCTTGAGAATGTCGGGGATATCTGTGAATGGCCGGTGTACACGTTACTTGTGTTCGCCGGTGTATTGATAGCAGTGGATAGTGCTAGGATTATTTCACTAGATGAAGGAAGCTCATTGACGTTGAAGGACAGCTCGCACACCAGACATAGAGACCCGTATGTACCGCTATTTGCTTACTTATACTTTATTTAGGGATGCATTGCAAAGCCGAATAGTTTGGGGACGTTTCAAAAACGACCCTGAGACGTTTCGGCTATGCAACGCGCACATTTAATTATCTGCATTTTCCCCTATTATTTTATTTAAACATGTTCTTAAAACTGAGATTTATTTATAAATCACTCTCGACGGTAGCCGTATGTAATCCTCGAGCCTGTGACCGGGAATCGACCCATGTTCAGTTAATGCATTGATGAGAACGAAGTGGAAATGCCAGTCTTATGCAAGAGAGAGAGAGAGAGAGAGAGGTGTAAAAATCTGTTATATTAGCTATTGCTTATTGTTGTTTTCTTAGAGAGATGTAACAATCAGTAATACAAGCTATTGCGTATTGTTTTCTAGAGAATTTTAACAATCAGTAATATTAGCTATTGCATATTGTTTTCTTGAGAGATGTAAAATCAGTAATATAAGTTATAGCTTATTATTTTCTAGAGAGATTTTAACACTCAGTGAGATTAGCTATTGCTTATTGTTGCAGGACAGTAAAGGAATATGCGGAAAATCTCTGTAGCCACTTTCACGGGAAGTGGAAACTATACCGAGCGATCCGTTCCACCTTGTGTAGTTTGAAAGGTAAGGCCTATAACTCTTCTTTAGCTTTTACTCTATACAATGATAACGCCCCTTTACAGTAGAGTTCGTGCTTCATCTACAATACTTCTTATGTCTAAAAAGTTTGCTTATTTCCGCCAACACCTCGGGGATGGGGTAGAAATGTCGCCATTTCTTGTTTTACACAGAATTTGCACGAAACGTATCCTATTTTCAACAGAGATCTAAAATTACCTCGGTTTTCAATATGGTTTAAAAGGAAAAGACAGAGAGAGTTTATTTTTTGAAATTATTTTTTTTTTGCTTCTTTAAAAAATTTCTGTAGAGTTTATGTCGAAATATGACTCGAATTTTGAACTTAAGTTTATAGTTGTGAAAATAAAAATATCGTTATTTCATTTCAGATGAGTTTGTTATCAATTTTGTGAAAAATATCTGCAAAGAGGACAACGACAAAATACTTCACCTCTGGGTATCCGAACTGTTCGATATTAATGGTAAGTGTAGAAATAAATGTAAAATTTATTTTACAGATCATTTTCCTATTTATTGAATGCATGTTGATTTAAGGTAATCATCATCATTATATTGTGATCATGGTCCATGAAATGACCTAGGGAGTTTTACAGTAAATGCAATCCTTTATAAATTTTGAGCATATGAGTTTATAGCTCCAAGTCAATGGATGCTTCCATCTGCATGGAAGTCTGTTTAAGCACTTGAAGGACGATGATTATAATTTGAATGATGGATGGACTACCTTAAACTAAAAAAAATAATTGTAGATAAATTGGCTTTAGCAGGACCCTTTTTGCTTGTCTAAAACAGAATTAAGTACCATTAAAGTCTTTACTGGAATTAGACATGAATACAAACAACTATATTACATTTGTAATCTACTATGGGAAGAGGTGATGTAGAATGTTATTTGAAAACAAAACTTACCCATATTCACATTCCAACTTTAAATTTTGTATTATGTAGCATGATTACAAGATATTTTCCATTATATTTAGACAGATACATTTAGATAAAAAAAAATTTCTATTTCATTGCAGGTAATGGTCATATATCGAGCTTTGAGATGCGCAGAAGATGATTCAAAACCACGTCATATATAGTATTAACCGCTCGAACAATAATGTGATACTGCACATTACCGGAACCGGAAGTGATCATTCGTGAAGGTATCTTATCTACCTTTTGCTTGAAGACCAACAAGTTCCACATTCAGGGAGGGGACTAGCAGCTACGTCACGCGAGAATCGACGTTAAATTTCGCTCAACGTGTACAGTCATTGGAAAACTTCGTAAACATGTTAGATCTATGTATGATCTTCAAAACTCGGCGAATATAATTGTTGATTGTTACATGTACGTGCTTCACGGCATATTGCGTTACACTTCTCGTCTTACAGTACGACACGGGGAGATAATTTCGCAGGTAATTGACAAATCGTAGGAAAGTATTTTGGAGATTTGGCCTGCCTAATAAATAACTGCAGCCACATATGTCATAGACAAAAATCTGTTGCAAATAAACCAATCTCCTCTGAAATATACTACAACGGTTGAGGGGAAGTAACCACTTCGTAAGTCTACGATGACGTCATAGTTTCGCCTTGTTCACGTTTTTATTTAATTATCTTAACCATTTAATAGCATATTTTTTAAAGTTTTGTGACGTTTTGTAGACACCAATTACTGTCTTTTGTACTGTATTGTACGTTACCAATTCAAAGCTATATAAGGCTCTTTGAAATTCTGTTGTGGACAGTAATTTTAAGT
>CM037789.1:21507920-21519380 GCA_021229015.1 Solen grandis
AAAATATAATTAAGATAAACTTACCTTTCTATAACACAAAGAACCACTGCGCAGCCTGCTTCAAAGAGTCTTTACGGTAAGCCAGTTTACAGTCAGGACATCCTATTGAAATTGTTGCCTTTAATGTCTTTAATGTTTAAAGCCATGTCTAATTACAAGCTTCAATAACAAGACATACATGCCGTGTGATTGTTTATAGTTAAGTAAATATAGCTGAAGTGGATCGTCGTGTACTGGAACATTCATGGACGGTCCAACTCAATAATTTATCGAATTTCTCTTCAGAGAACTCTTTGAGACGATTTCATGTCACAACAGCGCCATAAAATTGCCGACGCCGACGGAATAAGCAAGCGATAGCCGGTGGTATACGAATCTGTGAGCAGAGCAATCACTGCAGCTCTCAGTTTATTAGAGTCGTTCACAGGGCACGGTAAACCATATCATGAACTATCATAGCGAGTAGAAATACGGTATGATTTTCTTCACCAATAATCGACAATTAATGAACCGAAGATCTGGTTGGTAAATATTATGTTTACGTCGTAGCGGGTAAGCTGTAAATGCAATGCGCATGCGCATGTGATAGATTAGCGCTGCAGTTTAATTTTCGATCAAAGCATTCCATGGAAGTCACCCTACATTGTGGCCAAAAACCTAATAATCTAAAAGAAACCCGCAACTCTGATATGAGTATTCAGAGCAGGTCAAGGGAAGCTCTCGTTAAGTTACATGCACGATCAGTGAACGCAAGATTACGTGAGATGTTTAAATTCAATTAGATAAGTAATAAATATACAGTACTGAGTTTTTCCGATTAAACCAAATTTGTATATCCCTCATTAGATCGCAGATCTGTTTCATGAGTGACACTGTAATGCGTCTGTCTTAAAGACGTATGCTACAACAAAGACCTTTACCCAAAGATAAGCAACTCATATAAGCGTGTGAAGGAAATCTCGTATACCCTCGACGCCGCCGCGATATTGTGAGAAAAAGCCGGTGCGCTTGTACTGAAGTAACATTAAGTAAAATAATGACTGTTTAAATCCGAGAATAATCAATATAAGGTCTAAATGATTGATTAAGGACTGGAAGGGAAATATTTCAGGAAGGAAATAGTTCAATTAATGAAAAAAGATAATCTTTGCTTATTTCGGCAAATATTGCCTTTATGACGAAACACTGAAACAGTGAAAATAATGGTCCAGCGTTTATGTTTGTACTGCCGCAATATTTTTAAATGTATTTTTCCTCTTTATAAAGACAATAACTTTTGTATGGGGTTACTTTATTTGTCTACTAGTATTTAAATGGTTAGAGCTTCGGCCTTGGAATTGAAAAGTCGTGGGTTCGATCCTCGGCCGCGACATACCAAACTCGTAAAAATTGAGATCCCTTGCTTGACGCTCATTATAAAAAGGTATTTCCAGGAATGGTTTACCCGGTGTCAGAATAATGTGACTAGGTGGCTTAGGCGTGATGCTGCAGTGTGACAGCACTGCATCTGTCTCAAACAGACAGAGTGTCGAAATGACTTAAATGTCGTCGGTGGGACGTTAGACCCAACAATCAATCAAACTAGCATATATTTATTTTTATAGGATTATTTTCTATAAAAAAAAAGGTGCTCTAAGTCAAAAAAAAATATCGCATAGACGGGACAATCCACGCAACGCTAGTACATGTATAATCTAATACAAAATTGGCATTATTGTGGATTATTTTGTGTAACAAACGCTACGTTCAAATGAATCTTTCCCCTGATTTTATAGTGTTGGTGAATCAAAGTTTTTCTTAACAGAATGTCAATTTTAGTCTTTAAATTTGACTGGATTTTGATGACCCATACAATTGTCAATGTGTTTACAGATGACTGCAATCATTAAGTACTTTACATTTTTTTTCTATAACAATGGTTATCTTTATATTTTGAACAAGCGCTTCGTTCGAATGCTCCGCAGGGGCCTTAGACCTTAGGGGTCAGGGTCATTTGATGAAGGTCAGGGTAGAGCTTATCAATGTGCATGCACCTGTAAAGTTTGAAGGCTGTAGGTGGAAGGATTTCCGTGTTATGGTCAAGGTTAAGTTTTGTGATAGACAGACGTCAGACAGACAGACCAAAACAATATGCACCGATCTATCGATGCGGTGGCATGAAATAAATGTTATAAGGACCAACTGATAGGACAAAAAAACACCATAGTTTTTTTTGTTAAATTTATTTAACAAGACAAAAATGACGAATCGTTGTATTAACCGGTGATTTGCTATCGCTTAGTAACACAGAACTAGATTTTCCGCGGAATACACCTGTCCCACTCTCGTTCTGGCACGAGAATATACGGTATTTCGCAGAGTTTCTTATCTTTGGGTTTAGGTCTTTGACTACAGTAACAGTTTTTTACTATATAGACAAAGAAGGAAAACTGAAACTAGCCGAGTTAATTTTCTTAAACTTTGCATTATAGAGGACTACATTAGAAACAAATTTAAGGGGGAAAATGGGGGTTATCTGTCCATGAGTTTTTGGGGTTTTTTTGCTTGTCAATTTTCAAGGGCAAATAACTCAAAATCAAGCCTATTAATACCTTATTTTATTTCACGCTATTGTTTGTTTGTTTGTTTGTTTGTTTTTGGTTGATGTTTTTTTCTTCGAGTTATTATGCAAAGTTTAAAACGATTCTATCTAATAGAATTTTCACTATGTTTCAGTAAGTAAACATATTGCGATTTTCTTTATATATATATATATATATATATATATACACACACACACACACACACACACTCGCGCGCGCGCGCATGCGACTATAGTATGAAATTTGTTGCATATAATTTCTAAAACTTTTACACAAGACAGAGAATAGAGTACCAAACATCGAGCTGAAACCAAATGATGTGTAGCCATTCCACAATATATAGTTATTTGCCCTTGAAAATGTCATAAGTGTTACTGTAGCATCTGCAAGAAGATAAGCTTCTCTCTTTCATATGCCGTTTCAACAGTTTATAACTTTGATGAATAGGTTTTTCTTGTGGTCAATTAGTTGCTCTGAAAATTCAAATTTATAAGCGATTTATTTCAATAGAACACCTTTCTATTTTACCATGTACAAAATATATCGATCTCTTTGACACAATCAAGTGTTTGCCACAAATTTAGGATGACTTTTAAGTCTAATAGAATCTTCCAGACAATAGAGGCATACGCTCGCTTCGGCCTTCTGTTGTCTGTATAAAATGTCTTAATAGACTCTATGCTATGCATGATAATCAAATTGGTTTTGCCATCAATATGCGATTGCAATTCATTCTTGGCCATGCCTGAACTGTTCCAGTCCGTGAACATGTCCGAAACCGGATGTAAACCATGGTCCCATTGATTAAGCGATGGCGGGCACAGTTTTCTGATTTATATTCTTTGGTAAGTGTGAAGCATGCATTGGCCTCTACAATGGAATTAATCAGACATACTGCGAAACCTAATAGGACTCGGTGCATTGCAAACAATGGCGTTACGGTGGTCTCTATACAGTATGAACATTCTACTATTCATTTGAAATTGCATATTAATTGATTCTGCCTTTCTGTTTCGGTGCGATGGTCTTTTTTCAAGAAATAATGGTAATGAGGACATACTGCTTTAACATATAATCCCATATCCAATTGTGCATTACACGCCATATCTGAATAGCTTGCCATAACGGATTCAATTGGTCATGGAAACTTTTTTTTTCATAAAAACTAAATGATAGCCACCTAATTCTGAGTCGTCACTTAGCACATGGCATTTTTCTCTCGTCCAATAGTTATGTTTATAATCACCGTTGACTATAACGCATAGTGGAGTATGCAACCACATAACTCATATTTTTGTCGCTAGCGGAAGGAAGATAGCTTAGTTCATAACTACCTTTAAGCGCACGATATACTCATTTGGGCTCTGCCATCGTTACTATATCGTGTAGTTGAAGGCAACTATGAATTAACCTATACATATTTTTTGGTGTTTGTTTTAATCTTCACCAGCAAACAATGTTTGCCTGCAACTCAATGGAAACACACATTTCCGTATCAGACAGCATTTAAGGGCTATATTTAGACACGCTTTAAATTCCCTCCGTTTTACTACGCGCAGATATAGTTCCAAATTTTATCTACTGTTATACAGTTTATCCTTCTTAATCGTCCAATGATATGCTTGCATTTCGTTCATACTTTGAAAAATGTATTGCACAAAATGATCCGTGAGGTCATGATATGGAGAAAAATGTAGTATGTATGGTGTCTATGAGATCTTAAGACAAAATGGGCGGAGCTTGTTGCGGTAGCGATTTATTACGTCATGTTTTCCATGAAGCCTTAAAAATATACCCAGTGATACTGATTCTGAACTATCACTTGCACCGTCAATATCAATCAATCAACTATATCAATCAAATGGGAGTTTGTTCCATAATGAGAGGTGAAAGGCAAAGCTGTATGCCGTACGTGACAAGCTATAAATAGGTGGCGTTGCTTGCAATAAATTCCATAAAATCTAAAGTATAAACTATAACTGATGCTTATCACTTTGTGATATTTAATTTCATGTTTATTTCATAACGATTACATTTTGTAACACGAAACTGAGTTGAATTGTGTTTTATTGTTCTTTCCCATGTTATTGTTACTTCCCATGGGAAGGAAAATCTATAGTCGTACATGGCCACTCGGCGGTTGTAAGAGTACCTTAGAAATGTTCGCCCGCTCTCTAGTATGTGACATTTCAAAGATGGGAGCCAGTGAGTCTCGTGAAGTCACATACTCCATTAGCAAGAAGTCATTTCCGTTATAGAATGAAGTGGAAACAGTCAACAGCAAGCTAGCCTCAAGAGCATGAGGGTATAGGGAAACGCTCGCTTGACTCTCATTAATTCATCGGCAAATCCGTGGCGAAACAATATATTCGGGAGGTTCCACTATAAATAACAGGGAATGTATCTTCAATTTATGAGATTCGTATCGTAAGACTGCCTTCCGTAACACTCAATATGCCCCCGAGGTCATGACCTTGATTTCATGAATGAATGAGCTGAGCTCAGTATAACAAGTGTTTTTCATGACGTTCCTAGGCGTAAAGTACTAGTCCAATACAGGATCCGTCGTGAGGGAACAAGAACTTGTTTACCAACGACACTAAGCTACATTATTATGATTTTTTTTTTTGAAATATTAAATCGGCCGATCCCGTGGCGTAGTGGTTAAGGCATCCGCTTCGGGAGCAGTAGGTCGAAGGATCGTTCTGATTTGACCGCTTGGTGAGCCGCCAGCTAGTTAAATAATGGTAACCGGTTGTCTTTCTGCCTGGTGCCTGAAATATAGGAGGAAACTCGGAACTTGTGAAAGCAGAGGTATCTCATAAGTCAAAACTGGCTGGCCCTTTCAATAGGGGTGACACTATATTAAACAAACACTTTACCTTTTGTTTTTATTACAATTTATTTCAGTTAACTTGTAGTAAATAATTAAAATAAAATGAAAATGCAATGGTGGACATGTTTTGCAGCCTCTGGATCCTTTTAACTTACAGAGATAACTCTTAAAGTAGTTTCAACAGTGTATTAACAGTTGTATCCCTTGGAACAATCCGTGCTCCCGTTTGCTCCCGTTTTTGCTTGTTTAAATCCTGATTGGTGGTAGGAGCGACCGTCCCGGGAGCCGGAGGTCGCAGGTTCGATCCACGACGCGATATACTAAATCCGTTAAAAATAGTACTGGTATAGCTCTTTTCCTTGGGGCTCAGAATATAAGGGTAGTTCCAGGACTGGTTGGCCCAGTGTTGGGATAAGGTGATCATGCCACATGTCTACGGTTTGATACTGCAGTGTGGCAGCACTATATCTATCTCAAGTTGTCATAGTCTCCAAAAGTGACTGAAATACTGTCGGTAAGACGTTAAACCAAACAAACACACATCTTATATACCAGTCCGTAGTTTCATATATATTGTTTGATGCGTATATTGTTTTATTTCCTTGAAGCTATGCACCACCAATAAATAAAAATTGCCGAACGAGAGCATGTATGGACGGAAAGGGGTTGTGGTGGGGTCCACAAGTGCTTTTCTTCTTATTGGAATTTTCAGGGGGTGGGGGTATAGGATCCTCTGAATCTGCGCATGATTGAATAATTCATGACGTGATGAATATCAAGTTACTGATTTTTTTATATATTTTAAATGGCATATGGAGACCGTGCTGAATCTGACCTACACTATCAACACACAGATGCGACCTAGGTCATTTGTATTCTCTATTTGCTATGATGTCAAAACGGACTTTATGAGGTGAAAGGTTAAGGTCTCAGAAAACTCATTTCAAATATCAAAGATAAGTATTGATTAACTTCATATAATATTCATTGGGGGCCATATACATTATAGATGTTACAATAGATCTACCGTTCAACTATATTGTCCAGTGTTTTGTACTTTAAGAACAATTAAATATATTGTTCATGTCCTTAAAAATACATAGTATAACTGACATTGTTTTAACATTTATCTCCGAGTCAATGTATTATTTCATTATATATTTATTCTTTGCAGGTATATAGATAATGTAAAAAGACGAAGCATTGTGTATTTACACAGACACATAACTGGCACAATAGATACCATCGCTTGTCTAATGTGCCGCTATTGTTCCATTGTAATGGGTCATTTAAACAAAAAAAAAAAAAAACAAAAAAAAACGTGACATTGCGGTAAAAAAAACAATGAATCACTTGTGATTTTCATTCAATGGGAGCTGATGTGTATTTATGTTATATACCTGTATTACCGTATGAATTATTAAACAGAAAATCTAAAATTTTCAGCATTTTATCAACTTTTAAAGTCCACTGTAAGAACAGGTTATCTATGAAAGTCTTGTACACTTGGGACATATATGCTTCAAAAGAAAAATAAGAATACATCACATTTGCAACATATACACACCATTATATGGTCAAATGCTACAAATCCGTATAATTTTAGGATAAAAATAATATTAATGGATTGTTCGTTCTAAATTACATCCTCAGGACAACTCTGAGTGAAATACTGTATTATATAACATATGTTCAGCAATATTAAAGTTACACAAGTGTGTTATCTAGTATTTGTTCAAGGTAAGAACATGTCTTTGACTCCTTGATGAAACAGAACAATTTCATCCACAACAGTGTTACATATATCGATTTGTAATTCTAATCTGGAGAAGTTGAAGATAGCGTAAATGTGAATGACAGAATTATTCAACTGACATATTTAGTTTAAGTTCACATGCAGATATCAATGCAATAATGTCTGTAATTATAGAATGGACGAACCAATTACAAATAATACGAACGAGTTTAATTATAAACTCCCCCCCCCCCCCACTTGCTTGGCGCTCAGCATATAATGGTAGTTCCAGGACTGGTTGGCCCGGTGTCAGGATAATGTGACTGGGTGTGGTATCATGGCATAGTTTTCGGCGTGATACTGCAGTGTGGCAGCACTATATCCGTCTAAATAGACATAGTCTCAAAATGACTGAAAATACTGTCCGTGGGACGTTAAAATGGAAAAGTTCTTCGAGTGATAAAGAGTTGAGCACAATTCCTGTTATAGCAGTCTATATCTGTTTATTCCTGATAATCGCCCGGCACACTCAGAGTTGTTTCGCTAGAAAATGTACACATAGTGCCCAGGTCTAATTCGAAGCTGCGACAGTTGAATTTTGAGAGTCAGGATTTCTTGCATTCTACAGCGGATGTAACATTTTTCATATCATCATTATTTGATAGAATTCGATGGTCCTTGTATATTTGAAAAGAAAATAACAGGAAAGTCGTATGTTAAAAATACAAACGAAACGGCTTTCCGTTTGCTTATTTCAAAGGGATTGAATATATCAAAAATAGATATATGGAATACTGATGCTTGATCATTGAAGAAATATTACTTAATTCATCTCACGTTATCTCATTGAATATAAAAGATCTTGACCTTTCTAAATATATGAAGAAAAAAAGATTAGAACTACATCTTAATAAAGTTCAAAAATGAGCTTAAAATTTTAAGTTTACATTTTTGTCTTCAAATCATTTTTTTTATCTTTAGATATTCGAGAAGATATTCATGAAAACATAAATGTGGGTCCTATGGGTAACCACTATAATCATGCAGAAAATAGGCAAATTTAAGATATGACTCTCCTCAAGATTTTATTCTTACGTTATTCTATCGATTTAATATGATTTTTTTCTTCTTCATTTAATATCCATTACATCGTACCTACGTGACTTTTATTCAAAAATTTCTTGCAGTATGCACCACTACAGACAAAAGTGTAAAAAAAAAAATTTAAAAAAATAAAACAATGATTAAGATTACTTTGAAATCCGTTACTTTCAATCTTAGAATTGTTTGATTTTCATTTTATTTCAGAGTATGATCACACTTTAATTTAGTGTATGTATATGATCACACTTTTTTCAGATCACATTTTATTTCAAAGTAGATGACATTTTTCTTCAGAGTATGATGACATTTTGCTTCAGGGTATGATGACACTTTATTTTAGTGTATGTGTATGATCACATTTCATTTCAGATCACATTTATTTTCAGTGTATGGTCACGCTACATTTCACGAATGGATATACATTCAGATACAGACATCGTCAACACACGTCTGGTTCTCGTCACTACACCTCAACGATAAAGAGGAACACGGTAGCCCCATCTCCATAGCAACATGAGTAATCATAACATCGTCGACACCCATCGTTGACAAATCAAAGTACCATAAAACATGCACCAATCCATTGCTGAAATATGCATCATTGCGTTTCTAAATAATCTAAAAAAGAAAAAAATGAAATATTTGAAACTCTTAAAAATGAGACGTTTTTTTAAGTCCTTGAGTATATTTTTAAAAGAATAGTAAAGTATTATTCTCACATGAAAAATAGTATATGATATGTATTTTCAGGTACTTGCTTATACGCACAACATACGCTCTCCATCTCCTTCCAAAACATGCAGCGGTGGGTGATTTGCGATATTTAACTGAAGATAAAAAACCAAAGCGCCGATAGCGCTGAAAGAACAATGTTTTTAATGAACTGATATCGCATTTATTTTATATATTGAAGAAATTTAATAAACGAGGATCAAAATTTCAAGAGATGCCAATAAACTCAATGCTTTAAATCCAAAGAAAGCAAATATAAAACAACAAACTTTCACTGTTTTGTATATGCATTGTATTTTTTTTTCATTTCATGTATATTCCACACACACACACACACACGCACACACACATAAATACATGAAACAATAATTGGACTGGTTTCGAACGGTGTGTGTGTGACACGCCGACCTACGCTATTCTTAGTGACAGTTGCTCCGTATTAGCAAATGTGTATATTTATGGATGATCCAACTGATTTAATCGTTCAACATATCTCCAAATGAATTGCGCCTGCGTATTTACGTTTTTTGTTAGAGTTTATTAAACACGTTACCTACCGCATCGATTTAAATATATTTCAATTCAGATTCGAGTTTAATGATTCAATAATATCTTAATAATCATGAACATAACCATCACATTGTGAAAAGACAGAAAACAGTGTCTAAATATAGGTCCGAGATGTTGTGATCTGATATGTGCTACCATAGAGAAGAGTTGCAAGCATTGATCTTGATTTGCATAAAGCAGAAAACACTTACTATCTATTCGGAGGTAGTTGTTGAACCGTTTCAGAGGATTTTTCGGAAGTATATGCAGCCCCTTAAGAAAGTTTTCTAGATAATGTGAGCACTGCATCATTACAAACGTGATTTCAGGTTGGCTGTGAAATGCGGTGATTGCCCATATTGAAAATCGTTTTTTATAACCATGTATAAAATTTTTTAAAAAAAAAATCACCATTTATAGTGCTCTGAGATTTGAAATTCCTGATGCTTTGCACTACCTCCGGTCAGTGCGAACGACGACACTGAATGGGGTATTGGATTATTGGTTTTGTTTCGAAAAGCAATGTCAAAGATTTATTTTTGCTGTTCTATAAGCATAGAAACTATTATCGAAGGATGGCTAGATTGATTTATTTCGATATGTAATGTCAAAATACATTGTACATGGCATTAAAACAAAATAAAACATGACGTACTTGATACAAGTAAAATCGTGTATGAATTACACAAATAAGTCATGACAACAAACATTATCATTATCACACAAAACAAAAAAAAGAAAGAAAATAACTCGTATTTCCATTATGGTTTGTGGGAACGCACTTAGGGGTCCAATGCACTATGGGGTCTTACCCCAACATATTGTGACTGACTGCAAAGTCATAATACCGGATATCCAAATTCAACGCCCTCTAGCGAAAATAGTATGAATGAATTTGTGTGACGTAAACCAGTGGAGTACAAAAGTTCACGAACCTCAGGCAAGTAAGATATCTTAGTTAATCTAATAATTATATAGCAAATAAAATTATTTTGTTTATTAAAATATGTTCGGCCCTCGCAGCAAAATGATATATACCGGTAAGTTACGAGATCCATTTGCTGTGGACAATCAATAAGACACTTCCAAATTACAGGGCATTTGACTTTTTTCATGTACTGTTTCAGTTCATGCTGACTCTCAGATTTTTTATTAATTATGTCATTAAAATACTCATTGTAAAGTACCTACATCATACGGAGAGATTTCGATTCCCCTTTTTCATATGGGTTTTCATGTATTACGTGTCATTTTTAGGCTTAGAATACCTGACAGGTGTTTTATTTTCTTTATTTATTTTTCCGCCTTTTAAAAAAGAGAAGTAAATGATTTAACTGCATCACAAGTCATGTTTTATTCATATTTTACCTTTAATGTGGCTTTTTTCCGTAATGTGAAGGGTGAATTATGACCCGTATATCACAGTTTGTATGAATATTACATAATGCTGGTACAACCAATGAATTTTTAACCTTCACGCACTCGTACAATTTTTTGACTGTATGAAAAGAGTTTACTGGACTTTAGATGGTATATGAATCAACAGATTTGTATTTGTGATGCAGACTGTGCAGAATCTGGGAAGCAATATTGTAGAAGCAAGCAGAGCATACCTTGATCAGATAGCTCATGGAGGTCTACATCTTCATTTCCTCCAGATTCTGAAAAAAGGGCGCCGCGGTCCAGTGGTAACGTATCCGATTACGAATCCGAGGGTTGTGGGTTCGAACCCCGTTGTAGGCAAGAATTCTTCATGTCTTTCCCGCCGCAAAGTACTCGTCCAAACCAGAGAGGAATTAGTATCGACGGCCTTTAAATAAGTTTTAACTACATACTGAAGATTACATATAAAGATAAATGTACATGCAACAGAAAACGTAAGGTTAATACATAAGATATAGAACGAAAAGAAAATGTTGATA